>WHVE01001334.1:0-17564 GCA_015178995.1 Trichophaea hybrida
TCGCAATATGACGTACTTTTTGCATAAGGTGATCAAGCCGAGAGGGATTGCCAAAATCATCCAATTTAAGAATCCACCGCACAATTGTTTTTTTGGTTGCTGGAGTCAACACCTGTTTGGTAATATGTGCAAGCAGCGAGGTTTTGGCGGCCATTCTCACTGTGGCCAAGACTGGGTTTACTGAGAGCGAATGCTGTAGCCGCTTTTTGCAGTGATGAAAAAGTTCCATCCTGCAAACAATGCATGGCCTTCCTATATCGCTGTTCAAGTCGAGATGAGGTTTAAAAGAGTGCTCTTTCACTCGTGGCATATCTCTTGAATGTTTAGCTGAGCGCTCGCCAATGTGGAGGATCATATGGGGTGGGGGATAGGAGTGTATCTGCCCGAAAGCGGGGTTCATGCCGGATAAAATTCAGTATTACCTGGCCGACTCGCATCCAAGTGATGTCTCGCATCCGAGTTGTGTACCTTACTGCACCGATTGCAAAATGACTGGTGTCAACCTCAATCAAAACGGACCAAACAGGTTCAACATGTCATAATATTGAAACCGTGGTGAAGTGCTTCTTTGACATAGCAAAGGCTATTTGATTTCGCTGATTTGCTTTCCAATCAACATTTTCATTCATTTTCTTCGTCAACTCTGTTCAGGGATGGCATATCTTGGAAAATCCTTCGAGGAAGCATCAATAGATATTGGTGAATCCGAGGAAAGACTGGACATCCTTGACAGACTCCGCAATCTTGAATTTTAGAAAAGTGTTGATCTTGTGTTCGGATATGCTAACACCTTCTCCTGATATGAGGTACCCAAGGAACTCAACATGCTTCTGGTTGCATTGGCATTCATTGGGTACTATAGCCAAGTTGTTTTCCTGTGATCAACAAACGACCTCTTGAGTCAATCGCACATACTTATCTTTCTTTGTGGTATTGATGTGGATATCATCGATGTGGACTACTATTCCCTAATCGATTTGATCTTGCAAGATCTCATTCATCTCATCTTGGAATGTAGCTGGCATGTTCGCTTATTCAAAGGGCATAAAGAGGTATTCCGATTGTTCATATCTCATACGAAATATTGGTTTTCATTCATCACCAGGATCCATTCAAATGAGGTTATACTCTGCCATTATATTAATGTTAGGGAATATCCTTCATCTACCAACCCAATCCCAAGGTTTTTTCATAAGCAGCAATGGATATCGGTTAATAATCGTTATGCGATTTAGATCTCTGTCATTCATGCCCAATTGCAAGCCTCATCTGTGTGTCTTTGGAACTAGAGTAAGTATGTATATGCAAGTGACTTGCTAGGCTGGCTCTTTCTAGAATGAAGTATTTTCTTCTGTTATTCCTTGAGGACCAAAAGCTCCTGTTCTGAGAGAGCGTAGATGGGACCCCACAGCGGTTTCTCCATGTTTTAAGTGAATGGCATGATTTTAGGATTGATGAGGCAGAAGAGCATAGGCAGTTTCTCCGTTGTGTAATGTTTCAAAGTCTCTGTATTGCCATGGAATTGGTTCTACCCAATCGATTTCAACTTCATGTGCCACATTGACATGCATTGAACCAATAACACCAATACATCAAGGATTAGTATCAAACTTGAAAATTGAGTGGTCATATTCAATTGGGAACGAAGATACCGCTGCCGTTGAGCAATATTGATTGCTGTTTTCGACCTACACTGGATCATATTATTTTCTTCTGTGACCCAACTCAGTTCTTCATGCTCGATGATCAACCAATAAGGTCACATCATGTCAGACGAATCCTCCATATAACCAATTTCGAAAATTTATTTGGAATAATTTAATTTCTACCGGAAAATGATGTGGAAGGTGTACTGCCATCCCGCTCCTTCAACTCTATTGCCATTAATGGTTTTGACGCTGTTAGGTTCTGTTCGAATTAGTAATTGAACACCATGTGATTCGGTCCACTGATTTGACATCATAAGTGTATTGCACCCAGTATCCAAGAGAACCCATACAGAGATGTTCTTCTTGTGTCGAATGCTTGTAATCATGCATATTGTGGGTCTTGCACCTATTTCAGGTTCAGGTGGTCATTGTTGCTTTGGTTTCTTCAGTGCAGGCTGAGGTGCACAAGCCAAAGCCTTGCATTTTGGATATTTTCGGTCGAAACTTGGCAACCATGGTGAACGGCCTTCTGACACAGCTGCTGCCGCAATGGGTCGTAGTTGATGAATCTGGTTCAAATGAGTGTTAATCAAATTCGATGGGAATTGCTTTTCACTTGTCACGCTAAGATACTCTATGACCGGCATCATTCGAGTATTGAACTCTCTCTCAGGCACCCTGGCTTAACATGCGGAATAAAAAGTATATTGACTATCGAAAGCTATAATATCGATGACCGTTTTCGTTAAACACAAATCCAAACCCAAAAGAAGCACAGATGTCTGTGCCCATGTAATTCGAAAGAAAAATGATCATCTGTACTCATGAAATCAAAAATCGGAGGTGTTAGTAGCTCCACAATAAATAGAAACATCCACAATCCTGAAGGACATACGAAGAGACGTCAAAAAGGACATGTTTTATCCATCGATCTCCATGCGATCAGAGTCAACCTCGTAATGTACTTGTTTGATCGTGGCTGCTGCCAATTTAAGAATTTGGTCAGCCAAACTCCTGGGCTTCGCTTTTGAAGACGAGGTGATTAGTTCTGGTGTCAAAGTTTGCTTTTTAAGCTTCTTATCTTTCTACTTTTTCCTACTGGATGAGACATTGATTGCATTCTTACAGAATACCCATCGATGCTGTGGCGAACCGCCGTGCTTGCACTCCTGGCACTCAGTCTGTCATTCCAGCAAAGATAGTGGAATGCATTTTAGGGCTGTGCTTTTGTCCATGTTGACTGGCCTGAGACCCTTCTTCTCTGTTCGAGGTTTCTTGGAGTCAGCACATATTTCAAAGTTCTTCTTTCCTTGATTCCCCTTATCTCCATGATCATCATCACGCTTCCTTTCATTGTTTTTTTTCTCTTTTGGTTTGCCATTGTTGTGCTGGTGCTTTTGGTGCTGGTGACTCATATTTGTGCGGCCGACTTGCTATAGCAGTAATTCATCATCTGCTTCGTAGTCTGGTGTAATCTTTGAATAGGATATTTGATCCTTGATTTCTTCATTGAGTCGGCCATGTAGAGCCTGTCGCCATGCAATCCCTGATAGGAATACATGGTAGTTCAAGTCCTCCATTTTGACGATGTGGTCCTGTATATATCTATTGTACTACAATGAAGTCATTTTCTGGAGCCATTCGGTTTCTTCCTCCGGATGGATGAGTTCTTCCTCCATAGCGGTGGAAAATGCTGACCATCTATCAACCCGAAATTGCTTCCTAAGCTGTTTTTCTCAGTCTTTGTACCAACCCAATGCTTTGTCTTGAAGGAAATTGCTATTGAAAATGATTTCATTGTCGTCATCGTTTTACTCAGCCTGGAAGTATCTGAGATAGCAATACACTTCTGTAATCGAATGGTAGTAGAACTCTTCCTTGTGCGTCGCGTCTCCCGTAAATTTGTATGGAAGTTCAATTCTTTGCTTTTTGCTTGAATTCAAATTTTTTGGTGGTTGGAGTGGTACTTGTGCTGGTACCAAAGGTCATTCGCTGTAATGAGTGCCTGCTGGTGGTGGAAGTAGTGGGAGCACATCATCTCCGCTATCAACAGAACTGGAGCTACTTGAGCTGGAGCTAGAATACGCAAAGCACCCTGGGGGGTCTCCTCCAATGCCTTCTGCGCCGTCTCCATTACAATTCAGTTCCAAAGTCACCACCTCTTTGATACATATTCCATCACCATCACTTACAGTATATCAACGGCGGAATCCCTGCTTGACAGGTTTGGTATCACCTGCCATTGGTGTCAATACTGATCAGGCCAGTCAGCGTACTGATCCCGTTGATCTCTCATCTGAGAGCTTCGTCTCTAAAGCTCTAGTCAATTCATTGAAATTTCACTCCAAGGGATTTTTCATCATTCACTCTGCTACGTTCCTCTCCCTGTTTGCGTTGTCTGCATTATTCTATGCTTCCTGGAATGATTTTTTTTGCGTCCGAAAAAGACTTGGCATATAGAACAAGCATCTGTTTGCTATCTTCTTGGGCTGTCATCCAAACATCCCCCAGCTTCTGGGATTGGGCATGCACTTGGAGGGCAAGGCCTTCCTGGCTTCGCTCCGTATCATTAAGCAGAGTTGAAATGGTTCCCCAGGCTGTTCCAGAGCGTCGGAGTTGCTTGCTGACGGCTGACCGCATCTATTTGTTGACTTCGGTGAATTGGGCCTCCATTGGAACAAAAGCTGTTTGGACCCTAGCCACAAACACTTGAGATTAGCTAATATATTGGAATGCTTCTGGAGTTGAGCTCTTTGCATCTTTTCAACTCCCAGATAAACGGCATCATATATCTTGTTTTGCCTAATCATAAGGCCTTCCTAAGCATCGGCCAATCCTGGGAGGGCCGTCAGTATCTTGACATGTTGGTCACTTGCATTCTGAATCAGAGCGTCAAGTCGTCCGAGCTCTGAGTTTATCTCATACAAATGCTGACAAACCCACTCCGGAATCTCTTTCCTTGGAATGGGCTGGTACAGTGTCACATGTTAATCCTTACCACTGGATTGTATCAAGGCATTGTCTCTGCCAACCACCGTGTGTCACGGTTGTGTTGAATGACGATCAGTGGTGGAGTGATGATCGGTTAATAATATAAAAGATAAAGCACGACAAGAATGAAATCTGGTTTCAAACGGAGGCTAAAGCATGACGAGATTGAAATCAGGTTTCCAATCATGGTTTGACGGAAAAATACAGAATCATACGAACGTTGTGTATAAAGAAAGCTGGAGTTCAGGTGTACTATGGAACGGGTGAAATCACTATATATAATCCCGGCGTTCGGCGGAGGATAAGTTTCTTTCTTCACTCATTCTCTCGTCTATATAACAATCAAATAGCTTTGGCGTTCACTTCTTTCACACTGGGTGATTCTGGATCGAGTTTCTTGCATACAGTCCCCGTTTTGTAGCTACAGGCAGCTCCTAGATGCCTCGACCACCCGGCATATAGTTTTAATAACCCATCCAACCTCGAGCCCTGAACCCTCGATACCGAGCACTGAAACCTTGACAGAGGAATGAGTCAGAAATCGATTCTACCGGTTATATTTTTGTTTAATGTGCCGTTAACCTGACTGTTTAGGTTGCGATTATTGTCATCGCAATTGCAACGCGTCTTTCAAAGTTGTTAAATTAGCAAGCAATTTCGAAAATTGATTGGTCATCCAGTCCTACTGGAGACACATCTGCTTATCTTGCTTGTGGACTTTTCAAAGACCTACAAATCCAGATATTTTCCGCAACCAGTACCACTTCTAAAAACACATGAGCGAGAACGAAAGAACCTGCAACTGTATTTATTTTTGCTACTGTTGAGAAGAAGAAGGAGACCTAGACCACTATCATCCAAATCCAACTATCCATTGCGGCTGCGGAGCCATTCAGGATTGGACCGAAACACCTACCTGCAACAGCAGCATAGAGGACTTCGACAGTTTTTCCGATTGCATTGAGGAACAGGATTGCATATTCTGCTAACATTGGATTATCGATCTCGAATCCATTTTGCCTTGGTATGTAGCCCAACGGCAAGAAAACAGGCGGATTTAGTCAAGATCAAATCAATCGAAGAGTGTAATTTAATCAACGAAAAAAACTGACAGCGAGTCATGAACGGGTGATAATGTGTTGGAACACAAATAAGTGTATTTGGTCCGAAATTTCTTATGGCAACGACTTCTGGATATACTGGAAAAGCGATACCTGGAGGCACATTTGTGACGAGTGCCTTGAAGTAGCACAAACTTTCGGCTGGAGAATCAATAAATATCTACATCAATCACCATTCAAAAATTGCAAAGATGTCAGGAGAATCTTCAAGAGCAATACGTGATGTGAAGCTAACGGGGGCAATACAATTGAAACTGGAAACCGTCACATTGGCAAATACGGAGATCGTGAACCAAGGGCAGCTCAGGAGTCACATTCAGGACATCGACACAGGACTAAAAGCCCTTGCTCAGTTACCCACAACAAGCAGGTTGAACGAATTACAAAAGCAACGGCAATCTGTGCAGGATGTGGAGGCATGAATAACGGAGCTGTTGGTAGAAGAAAACAAGGTCATCAAGGAACGGAACAACCTCAAACATGAGCAGCTTCTAACGCAACAGAAGTAATGAACCACGGAGGAAAGAGTACCAGTCTGCACACATGGAGACCTGCAACCCAAGATCACAGGTCTAGAACAACGATTGGAAAACAGAGCACCAGAAGGGACGGAACACCTCAGACAAAAACTAGAAGAAACAGAGGAACAGTTGAGGATCTGTGGAGAAGAAAGAATCGAATATCGAGAGCAGATCAAGCGAGTATTAGCACTGGCAGGATCATCGGATGGTGGCAATGGTGGTAGAGAACACAAAGGCAGTGAGATTCTCAGGATCTCTGGAACAGACCGAAGCGGACTGAGGGGATGGATGGCACAACTAGCCATGAAAATTGCGGATGAACCGCAACGATGCTTTTGCGAACAACCGAAAATGTGGTATGCAGCAAATTGACAACAAAGTGTGGCCGTGAATGAAATTCAACCGTACATCGATAGGAAATCCGGAGATCTGAAGTTAGAGTTACTAGAACAATTAGTTCACCTGTTGCAATTGGCGATCGGAGACCAAAACATACAGGCCACAGCGAATCGAGAACTGCTCAAACTGATCAAACATGATCCAGCATTTGCCCAATACTGCGCAGAATTCCAACGGTGGATACCTGACGTCGATTAAAAGGAAGTAGCCCAGTTGCAAGTATTACGACAAGGCCTATCTGAAGAGCTGTAGGACTCACTACCGCACTGTAACATCCCGTCAGAGCTTACGGAATCTGACAAAATGTGCTCGGAGAGTGACTCCCAAATCCGTGCCCGGCTTGCGGAGAGAATGTCAAGCAGATGGAGAGAAGGGTCAAAGAAACACGAAACCACGAGCAATACCACACCTGCCCCAGAACTAGCACCCACAGTCACTGTGGCAGGTTACCACGACCCTGCTCCAATGGACCTTTCAACTGTCAAGGGGAGGAAGATTACGCCGCAGGAACAACAAAGATGCAAGACAGGAGCATTGTACATGTACTGTGGGGATACAAGGCACTTCGCAGCAAGTTGCCAGAGAAAATTGAAAGCAGCATCAGGGCAGGTTGAAGTAACACCTTTGGAGAAAGCAGGAAATGAAATGGACGCAGATTCGGGAAAACAAGTCCAGTCAGGAAAATTCTCGGCCAGTGCAATAAAGATGGCCGTTGCGGTGGGCACGAATCTCCTTTGTCTACAGTTGTAAAGTCTCGTTTTGGAATTTCGCAGTTCACGATTAGTTGGGCAGACATTAAGGAGTCTTTGATGGAAAGCAAGGATATTGTTGTGAAATGTTCGCTGATAATCAGAGACAGTTTAATCGACACACACGCTTCAATTGACTGTGGAGCCACACGAATTGCATTTGTGGACTAAGATTTTGTTCACCATCATCAATTGGAAGAGAAGGAAACAAGAGAATCAAGAGAGATGGAGGTTATCGATGGAAGGCCCATCGAATCACGACCCATTACAACCATGGCCAAGTTACATATGGGAATACGATCACCTCAGGAGCAACCTCCAGCGTTTGTAACAAAGTTGGGGCAGTACGCAATTGTACTAGAATTGCCATGGATTCAACTTCACAACGTAACAGTTGAATTCAAGGTGCGATGGATTGGCTTCGAAAGGAGCTACTGGCAACAGCATTGCCAACATCATTCGAGCGTATGGGTATGGGCCAATCACATGGAAACAACAGCAGCAGATCCGACAAAATCCAAATTGGACATCTGCGCAGTAGCAGTATCACCTTTTGTGAGACAGTCAGAAGGGAGAAACTCAAGGTTTACGCTATCACACTGTACAAAATCAACAAAGCATTGTGAATAAAGAAACAGTCCCTTGAAAAAGTCAATCCCTTGAAAAAGTCATCCCCAAGGAATACCACAAGTTTTTACCTATTTTCAGCAAGGTAAGAGCTCAAATGCTACCACAATACCGACCCTACGATCACAAAATTGAGTTTCAGGAGGGCTTCACACCGCCTTTTGGGACTATATACACCTTATCTCGAGAAGAGCTTTAAGTTTCAAATGAATGGATAGAGAAGAACATGTCCATGGGATTTATTCGGTCGTCTTCATCACCTTGCTGAGCCCAAGTACTCAGCGCTCCAACACCGAAAGGAGGCATAAGACTCAGTGTCGATTATCGAGGCTTGAACGAAGGAACAACAATCAACCTGTATCCCCTACCATTAATCCAAGAAACCTTGGTAAGACTCACCAAAGCCCATTACTACAGCAAATTAGACGTCCGCGACACATATAATATGATTTGAATCATGGACGGTAATGAATGGAAAACAGCTTTAAGAACCCGATACGGACTTTTCAAATCCTTAGTTATGCTCTTTGGACTTACCAACAAACTATCAGTGATTCAAAAATTTATCAATGATACGCTACCTCCCTTTTTGGGCATATTCTGCACATTCTTTTTTTGACGATATCCTCATTTACAGCAATAATCTGAAGGAACATACAGAGTACGTCCGAGCGGTAATGTCATCACTCAAGCACACCGGCCTCCATTTACAGGCACAAATGTGCGAAGTTCATAAGGAAGATGTCAAATATTCAGGATTAATTGTCAGATTAAACGGAATCAGAATTGATCCGAAGATAGTCCAAGCAGTCGAAAACTGGGAAGCACCAGGGAAACTCAAGGAAGTCCAAGCCTTCCTAGGCTTTGCTAATTTATTTCGACTGTTCATACGGAATTATAGCAAGGTAGTGCAACCATTAACTATACTCATGAAAAAGGTGATACCTGTCTGCCGGGGACCAGATCCAAACAGGGCGTTGGCAGAACTCAAAAAGACCTTTACAACGGCACCAGTGCTAGCCCATTTAAATTATAAAAGGGAGATAGTGATCGAAACCGATGCCTCAAGTTACGTATCCGCGGGAGTCCTCTCTCAGTACCATACTCATGGAATGCTACACTCTGTGGTCTTCCTTTCCACAAGACATACTCCTGCCGAACAGAATTACGAAATTCATGATTGACAACTAGGCGCTATAGTTAACAGTTTGGAACAGTGGAGGTCTGAGTGCGAGTGTTCAGCACACCTGATGAAGATTGTCACCGATCACAAAAATCTGCAATACTTTATGACTTCGAAACTGTTGAATCGGAGGCAAATAAGATGGTCCAAATATCTCTCCTGTTGCAAGTTCAAAATCACCTATCGACCAGGCAAACAAGGACAGAAGTCCAACGCACTCACAAGAATGCCAGAAGACATTCCTCCGAAGGGGGAGGCAGAAAAATCCCAGAAAATCATGTTGAAAACAGAAAATCTCAACGAAAAAATGTGAAAGGAGTTTATCGTGGCATTCGCAGAAACGGTTAACGTTTATAATGACTCATTCAGGCCCGAAGAATTGTGGAATTGGGTAAGAAAAGTGTACCAACAATGTCCATACGATAGCAGTGAAAGGACATGCAAGGAACGACCATTGGAAATTTCTGAAGCACAACAGGCCTAACCAACAGACGAACACAATGTCAAGTTAATCGAGGAGGGTCACGATTTACCCGTTGCATGACACCTGGGACGAGCAATAACTCACGATCTGCTAGGTGAGGACCATTCCTGTAACCAGATGGAAAAAGACCTGAATCGCTATGTACGGAACTGCCACACCTGCAGACGGAGCAAGGCAATCCACCGAAAAACATATGGTATATTACGACCGCTTGAAATACCGGATCAACCATTGAAAGACATGAGCATGGACTTTGTAGTGGGACTGCCAGAATGCGAAGATTTCAACTCAGAATGGGTAATGGTCGATCGCCAAATGGAAATGTGACATTCAGTACCCTGTACGAGTAAAGTCGATGGAAAGAAGTTGGAAGAATTGAACATCAAAGATGTGTTCAGACTGCACGGACTGCCCGAAACAATAGTTTTCGATTGAGGTCCGCAATTCGCTTTGGAATTGAAGAAACACATCTGTGAATGATTGGGAATTGAACGAGGACTGTCAACCGCATTCCATCCTCAGACCGATGAACAAACTGAAAGAGTCAATGCGATAATGGAACAGTACCTTGGAAATTTTGTTAATTATCATCAGGACGATTGGGTTCGGTGGTTACCATTGGCAGAATTCGCACATAACAATTATACCTCAGAGACAACTAACTGCTCCGCATTTATTGGTAACTACGGCTTTCCCCCACGAATGACTTTCGGCCAACAATCAATCAAAGATCCCAACGACATTCGTGAAGTCAATGCTCAGCAGAAGGCCCAATCAATGGAGCAATACCTCAGCGAGCTCAGAGCCGAGATGAAAAGGGTCCAGGCCATACAGTCTGAACAGGCCAATAAGTCCCGAAAGGTCGGCACATTATTAGAAGCCGGCGATAAAGTTTGCCTAGACGCACAAAACATATCGACAACCCGACCAAGCAAGAAAATCGACTGGAAACACATTGAGCCATACAAAATCACCGAGGTCATTAGTCCCTTTGACTATAGAATCAAACTACCGAACCAGCTACGCATTCACGACGTCCAACCAATATCTTGCCTGGAAAAAGCTGTCAAGATCCCCTCGCGTATCACAAGCAAGAACCACCACCGGTGGTAATGGTGGACGGAGTAGCGGAGTACAAAGTTGAGCGAATACACGATTCCAGACTGTTCTGGAGTCGGCTGCAGTATTTGGTACAATGGAGAGGCTACGACGAGCGCAGCTGGGAGCCCGCAACCAACGTAGATGGATTTAAGGCTATCGACCATTTTCACACGAAACCACATGGCCAGCTGGGATGATAAAACCCGTAGATACTCGGCATTGGGCAGAGGAATGCTACTGTCACCTGTGTGTTGAGTGACGATCGGTGGTGGAGTGATGATCGGTGAATATAATACAGGATAAAGCGAGACGAAAATAAAATCAGGTTTTGAACAGAGGCTAAACCCTGACGAGAATGAACTCAGGTTTCGAACAGAGGCTAAAGCATGACGAAAATGAAATCAGGTTTCGACCATGGGTTTTACGGAAAACCATGCAATCATATGAATGTGGTGTACACAGAACGTAGGAGTTCAGGTGTACTATGGAACGAGTGAAATAACTGTATATAAACCAGGCATTCGGCGGAGGATATGTTTCTTTAGTCATTCGTTCTCTCGTTATTAAACAATCAATTGGCTTCGGCTTTCACAGCTTGCACACTGGGTGATTCTGGATCGAGTCTCTTGCATTCAGTCCTCGTTTCGAAGTTACAGGCTGCTTCTAGATTCTACGACCACCTGGATTACAGTTTTTATAACCCCTAGAATCTCGAGCCCTGAACCCACGATACTGAGCCCTGAACCCTTAACACCGTATAGTCATCCGCCAGGCTGATGTCTGAACCAACCCTTATGAGACAACCAAAAAATTGCTCAACAGGGGACGTGTAAAAGAAGGGAAATTGAGCTAAGAATTGTGGCTGCAGTTGTACCGATGCAAAGTAGTGTGGGTGGGTGGGATACGTAATTAACAACCAGCAACGTGGAAATATGTAACGAAATCAGGGTGGTATTTTGTCCCAATTCATGTACTAATTCCAATTGTAAATGGCGGTGACCATGGTAGAAAGAGTGGCTGCTGCTCTGCTGATAGTTCTGTGGGTTCCTCTGCAGTTGTGTTCGCAATGACACTCATTCTGATCATCGCAATCACGTGCTAGCCATTGTAATTTGTCCAACGATCTATAAAGACAGAATTGTTGATAGTTAGACCTTCTCCTAGTACGGCTGCGTCTGTCCAGTAGAGGTTCCACAGATACGGCATATCTGGTGAGTCACTAAAGTGAGCTTCGAGAGGTTCTTCAACTGTATTTAGGAGAGCATTCCGGTTATTAAACAAGTTGAGAGGTTCTGGTTCTGTATGCTGCTATGTGATTCCAGCTGGATCTAAGAAGTCGACTCGACAGTCGCAGTCGTATTCATATGGCATCAAGGTTGCTTGAAAAATGTGGGTAGATAGAGTACCTTCTGTGTAAGGGTCTCTTTACTAACGATATAATGTAAAACCGGGAGCTTCGCTGCAGGATTACCTGGGAAAGGTTGTATCCATAGTTCGGTTGGGACTTGCTGCGAAGATGCATTAGGATGTTCACTCGGGAGATGAAATCACTATAAGATTCAGAACGAAAATAACAGCGTTTAAGTTCGTTCATTGTTAAAGCTTGTTCTCCTTCCTGCGAAGGTTGTTGCCTTTCTACCTCGGAAGAGCCCAAGGAATTTATACCTGCATCTGCGCTTGTTAACAAATACTTCTATCTACGTATTTCTCCAGAGATCCAGCACTACGACCAACTCAGGACCCCCTTGGAACGAATACTCATTCCTTCCCAACTATCGCGGCCTCCATCTCTTGATTCTCAATTCTCTCTATCATCTTCGGATTATGATCAGACCATTGGTATCTTCTATACCATCATGCCTGCGGGCTTGTTCCTCCGGACCAGAGGTGTCTTTGTGATCTGATAACCTCCAGACAAATAGGCCTCTTTCGATTGATAGCAGCTTTGCTGTTCAGAGTAGGCAGGTATTTTTAGGCCTGCAGCAGTTGTTGCCTATCGGCTGGTGCCAATCAGCTGTTTACCGGCGCTGCGTTGGTGATTGGCGAGCGTCAGCATCTTGGCCAATGCCATTCAGCTGTATGTTGGCTGTCCATTTGTTATGGGCGATTTTGAGCCGAAGCTACCATGCCCATTAACTAGCTGTCGATGCTTATCGATGGTGTAGGTTTTTGGTTGTTAGCCATCTGAAAAGATTGGCCCTGGCATCTCAGACAACTGGTGATAGCCAATGACGTTAAATCATGGAAATCTCAGGTGATTGTATATAACCCCACTGCAAACTTGCTGGGTATTACACAGTAGTCATCATTGCCAGTGACAGTACAAATGCTTTTTACCAAGAAGCAGGATGAAAGATTGAAGCTTTGTATGGACTACAGCGCGGTCAATAAGGCGAAGGTGAAGAACCGGTACCCTTTTGTGTTGATTTCATGGATCTTTGACCATAGCAGAGATGCGTGAGTGTTCATGAGGCTCGACCTGCATGGAGCCTATGCCCCCATTTGAATCAAGGCGGACAACTAGTTCAAAACGGCATTCCAAACCCCCAATGGCCAGTTCGAGTACACATTCATATCCATCAGTTTAACAAATGTACTGCGTACTGATCAGGCTTATATCGACAAATGTCTGCGGCCATACATTGAAAACTCCACTGTTCTTCATTTTGATCATCTTCTGATCCATTCAACAAACAAGAAGGAGCATGACAAGGACATACCAATGGTGTTAATATGACTCCAGGGATTCGGACTCTATTGCGACACTGAAATGTGCAGATTTGGGGTCTCAGAGGTTGGCTACCTTGGCTTCATGATCAGTTCTGAAGTAGTTGGCATGGAGACAGACTGAATAGCAACAATTGATGATTTGCTGACTCCTAACACAGTCCATGACATCCAAGTGCTGCTTGGATTCATGAATTTCCACTTGAGGTTCATCTGACAATATGTCAAGATAATATGTCCACTGAATATGTTACAGAGGAATCCAGAGACCACCCGTGAGTCAAAAGAACAGCAAGGCCGATCTGGAGGACTAGTGCATTTGTCAAGGTTTCAAGGCTCGGAGTTCTAGGGGTTATAAAAACCCAACGGGAGGATACAGTGATTGCGGGTACTGTGTGACAAACTAGAGACTCAAAATCCGGAATCACAGATGTGAACAGAGATTGGTGCCCAAGGTATTGATTGTTTTGTAGACTAGAGAACGAGTGAGGAATAAAGCTATCCTCCGCGAATCCAGCCTCCTTTTATACAGTTACAGCGACCGTCGTCACGTTTGCTCACTCATTCCGAAATACATTCTAACTCCACCCAACTATATACGCAACCCTTTCAGTCTGCGGCCTATGCCATTATCATCACGCCATAATTTCAATGTGACCAACAAATCCTGATTCCACCAACCAAACCTGATTCTTTCCAACAAAACCTGACTCCAACCAACAAAACCTGATTTCCTTCGTATTCCTGTATCCCAATCATCGATCCATATTCCTCCGTCGATCCTCACTTGACACAACCGTGTCAGTAGCTCCCCCTTCCACAGGCCGAGTTCCTACAAGGATATTGATACGGGTTTGCCAGATTGTTCTTTGTTGAATACATTGATTGCTTGAAGTCCGTCCACGTTGATTGCCGGTTCCCAGCATTGTTAATCATAGCCTTTCCACTTGACTAGGTACTGCAGTTGTCGTCGAAACACCCTCGAGTCGTCAATGAGGTCCACTTCCTATTGTTCTTCTCCGTCAACAATAACTGCAGGTGGTGCGGAATCGATTTGCCATGGCAAGGGATTTTCCAATACTTTGATCAAGCGGGAGAATGGTTCAACTGGATGAATGCGAAGATCCTTGGGTAACGGTAACCGATAGGCCCATGAACTGATTGCCTCCATAATTTTGTAAGATCCCAGGCGTTTCCAGTCCAGTTTCTTGCTGGGTCGTTGTGTTGTAATGTTCCTGGCGTCCATCCAGACTCGATCCCCAACCTTCATCTGCACTCCCTCCCGTCGATGCTTGTCCGCTTGTTCCGCCTGGATATCTTGCGCTCGAGGCATTTCAGCCTTCATCTGTTGGAAGATATCGTTCGTTCTTTGGGAGAGGATGTTTGCGTTTACATCTCTGATATCGTTTCCATTCTGAATCGGATGTTGACTAAAGGTCTGCTTGGATGAAATCTGGAATTGCCAAAGAATGGTGAGCATCCTGTTGTTTCCGAGGCGTGATTGTTCAATGTGAATGCTGCCATTGGTAGCCACTGTGTCCAGTCGTTCTGTTGATAATTGATGCAGGCTCTGAGGTACTGTTCGATAATGGCGTTCATTCGTTCTGTTTGTCCATCTGTCTGTGGATGAAACGCGGTTGACAGCCTTCATTCGATTCCGAGTCTTTGACAAACATGTCTCCAGAACTCTGACGCACACTGGGGTCCTCTATCCGATACTATGGTGTCTGGCAAGCCATGTAACTTGAACACCTTTCTTATAAACATCTCGCCCAGCTTCGTGCCGTCTGTATCGTCCCGACATAGTACTAAATGTTTCATTTTTGACAACCTATCAACCACTACCCATATGGCGTTGTACCCTCGCTCTCCGGTAGTCCCACCACAAAATCCATACTCAGATCCTTCGACGGTTGTTGCGGTATGCTCAGTGGTTTGAGCCATACGTGGATTTTCTGGTGAGTTGCATTGCTGCGTTGACATACGTGGAAGTTTAGTACGTACCTGTGCTCGTCCTTCCTCATTCCTGGCCATTGATGACTTCTTTTGAGGGATCCAAGGTTTTTGCTCGTCCTGGGTGTCCTGCTGCCGGTATTGCGTGATGATACTTTATCAGTTAAAGTTTCTTCAAAGTTCCTTCGCTGACGATTTTTGTGGCGTTGGCACACAGTCCTTCGCTGCTGTCATACGGGCAGTCCTTGCATATTCTTTGAATCCAGTTCCATAACTCATCTGGACTGGTTTCATCTGCATCTCGGCTGACTACTTCCGCAAACCCATCCACCAATCCCTTCTGTATGGTTCGATCTAGATTTTCCATCTTGAGCACGATTTGTTGGGTTTTTTCTGCCCCCTGTTCCGGAGGAATGTCTCCTGGCATTCTGGTGAGTGCATTGGGCTTCTGACCCAGTTTTCCTGGACGGTATATATTCTTGAACTTGAATGTTGACAGGAATTCAGACCATCTTGTTGGCCATCTATTGAGTAGCTTTGATGACATGAAGTATTCAAGGTTCTTATGATCTGTCAGTATTTTAATAGAATGTACTGACCCTTTGCATTCGGTCTCCCATTGTTCCAGACTTTTAACGATGGCTCCCAGCGTTTGATCATAGATTTCATAATTTTCTTCCACTGGTGTATGTTTCTTTGAAAAGAATGCCACTGGATGGAGGATTCCTTGATCATCATACTGTGATAGTACACCCGCGGATACATAACTCCATACGTCGGTTTCCAGGACGATTTCCTTTTCGTAATCGATGTGTGCTAGGACTGGTGATGTTGTAATGCTTCCTTCAATTCGGCAAACGCTCTCTTTTGATCAGGGCCCCAGTGAAAAGGTACCAGTTTCTTCGTAAGTTTGGTTAATGGATTGACCACCGTGATATAGTTTCTTATAAACCTTCGGTAGAAGTTTGCGAATCCTAAAAACGCTGAAACTTCCTTGATCTTGCCAGGTGCTTCCCACTCCTTCACCACTGTTACTTTTTCCGGGTCCATTCTAATCCCATATACCCCAACTATGAATCCCAGATACTTCACTTTCTGTTGATGAAACTCGCATTTTTCCGCTTTCAGATACACACCGGCCTCCTTAAGCGTTGTCATTATTGCTCTGACGTGTTCCTTATGTTCCTTTAAATTGTCACTGTAGATAAGGATGTCATCCAAGAATGCCGTACAGAAGATATCCAGAAAGGGGCGAAGTGTATCGTTGATAAATTCCTGAAAGCTGGCTGGGGCATTGGTAAGTCCAAAGGGCATAACGAGAGATTCGAACAGGCCATAACCAGTTCTAAACGCCGTTTCCCATTTGTCTCCTTCTGCTACTCGGATGATGTTATAGGCATCTTGGACATCCATTTTGGTGTACCATTTGGCTTTTGATCTGAGCAAGGTTTCTTGGATTAATGGTAACGGATATCGATTTTTTATGGTTCTTCGTTGAGTCCTCGATAGTCCACGCATAGTCGTAACCTCCATTCGGTTTAGGTGCGAACAACACCGGTGCTCCGCATGGTGATGATGACGATCTGATGAATCCCTTTGACAAGTTCTTTTCAATCCATTCTTTTAGGACCTGAAGTTCTTCTCTTGACAGGCTGTGTATTGGCAAAGGGTGGGGTGAATCCGTCTTGGAGTGTAATCTTATGATGTATGGTCTGTGTGGTGGTAGTCTTTCAGCGATTACTTTGTCAAAGAGGGGGAGAAACTCATGATATTCTTGGGAATTAATTGTTCCAGCGGTTTTTCTTGAAGGTCCTTCACTTTAGGCCTTGTTGATTTCATACAAGGTTACGCGTACACCTTGAGTTTCTCCTTTCTATTCCGTCTCATAAACGGAGCTGCTGCTATGGCACATATATCCAGTTTTGGCTCATCGGATTCCGTTGTTTCCATATGATTTCCCCATATCCATACTCTCGAATGATGTTGACAATGTTTCTGGCATGATCGCTTTCGAATCCTATTCTTTTGTTTTGGAACTTGACTGTAACATCGTGAAGTT
>WHVE01001335.1:0-17463 GCA_015178995.1 Trichophaea hybrida
CAGAATCGTAAACCTCTTCCATGTGGCTTTGGTACGAGGAGTATGGATGTACCTGTAGGTGACTTGCTACGATGATTTTTTTTCGAAATCAGGCATTTTCTTCAGATATTCTTTACGAACTGAAAGCTCCTTTCTGTGAGCGTATATATAGAACTCCATGGAGGTTGCTCTTCATCTTTCCAATCAATGGCATGATTGTAGAATTGATGAGGTGGAAGAGGATTTGCAGTTTCTCTGGTGTATAGTATTTCGAACTCTCTGTATTGCCATGGAATTTAATCTACCCAATTGATTTCAATCTCATGCGTCATATTGACATGCATTCAACCAATAACCCCGATCAATTGTTGATCTGAACTGAACTTCAAAATGGAAGCATTATATACAATTCAGAATAACGATACTGCTGTCTCTGTGCAATGTTGGTGGCAGTGTTTTGACATAAACTGGAGCTGATCATTTTCTTCCGCAAATCTATTGAGTGCTGCATGCTTTATGATCAACCAGTATGATAACACCATATCACACAAATTCTCTATTGAACAAATTTTAAAGCTTTGATTGAGATAATGAGATTCATACTGCAGTCTAACGGAGAAGGTGTACTGCCAATCCACTCCTTCTACGATTGTAACATTACAGTTTTCGACTATTTTCTGTTTCTTTCAAGTCACAAATGGAACACCAGGTGAATCGGCCTGCTGCTTTAACATCATACGTGTATCTTATCCCATATCCAGGAAAACTGTGACTGGGACTTTCATCTCATCTCAAAAGCTTACAAATATGTTCGTTGTGGGTTTTGATTCAGTCTTAGGTTGAAGTGGTAATTGTTGTGTTGGTTTCTTGGATACAGGCAGAGGTGCACGGGGTGCAGCCTTCGGGTGTTTTTTTTTCGGTTGACAACCAAGGTGAACTGTCTTTCAACACAGCTCCGACAACAATGGTCATGGTTAATACATGTGATTCGAAGAGGTTTGTAATCAAATTTGATGGCGAATACTTGTAAAACGTGAATGCTATATGTCCAGCATATTTCATGTATTGAACTCATACACAGGCACCCTTGCATCAACAGCAGACAACAAAGTTCATTGATTATCACAAACCTAAGAGCAATACAAATCACTGCATTGGCAAAACCCAAAAAAAAACATAAATGTCTATACCCATGCAATCCCAATGAAACATGCATGTCTATACCCATATATATAATAATTGCAGGTGTCTATACCTCATAAAGCATAAGAAAGACTGCAATCATTAGCCTTAATGCCTATACCGATAGACCCAAAGAAAAGATACAAAGAAAGTGGTTTCAATCAGCAATTTCCATACCATTCGATTGATGCACATAGAACACCCCTGAACTTGAAAATTGACGCTCCTGGAACTGCAGCACTTACACTCTTCAAGCTGTGCACAATTTCCAAACAAAAAACCCGGAATGGTTTAAAGGTGATGCCCATGTCCATATTGTTACACCTAGCAAGTTCGCAGTGGGGTAACGTAGGATTACCCGTGATTTCCCTGATTTGATGTCATCGGCTGCCACTCATCTCGGCTGCGAGAGCCGATCATTTCGGATGGCTAGCAAATGAACATCCACACCATCCATAAGTCTGGACGGGTAGTTAATTGCCGCGGTTGCTTCTTTTCTGTGTTGCTGATATCATTCAGGCAGCCAACAAACAGCTGAATGGAATCGGCCAAGAAGCTTATGGTCGCTGATACCAAACAGAAAGCCTGCAACAAGCTGCATGGCGCCAGCCGAAAGCCGACGACTGCTGGAGGCCTAAGAATACGTTCTGACTCTGAACAGCAAAGCTGCTGACAATCAAAAGTGGCCTATTGATCTGGTGGTCTTCAGATCGAAAGGATACCACTGTTGCGGATACACAGGCCCGCAAGCTTGATGTCATGCAGGATCCCATTATTCTGAACAGAATTTAATGACAATGAAGACGATAGAGGACCACAGGAATTGCAAAATGAGCAGGCATTGGTTCAAAGGTGGATACGGTGCTGGAGCTCTGGAGAAAAGCGTAGATAGAAGTATTCGTTAGAGTGAAGATGGAGGTATGAAGACCTTGGGTTCTTCAAGGGTAGAAAGGCATAATCAATCTTCTCATCAAGGAGAGCCAGCTTTAACAATATAGGTATTTAAAGCTATTCTTTTGGTTCAGAATTTTGTAGTGATTTCACATTCCGAGTGAACCTTCTATCATACCTTCGAGGAAATTCCCGCATTAAGTACGGATACAACTTTGACCGGGTAAACCTGGAACGTAGCTCCTGGTGTTACATTTAAATGTTAGCAAAGAAACGCTTCCGAGGAAGGTATTTTAACTACCCACATGCATCAAACGACCTTGATGCCATACGACCCAAACTGCCACTGTCGAGTCAACTTCTTTGTTTTAGCTGGAATCCCATCGCAGCTTGCAGAACCAGAACCCCTAAACTTCTGCGATAGCATCGACACCCTCCTGAACAAAACACAAGAACCTTTCGATGATTACTTCAGGGATGCACCTGATACGCCGTATCCATGAAACATCTCCTGGACAGACGCAGCCAGACATGAAGGAGGTCTCAGTATTGATGATCCAGTCTTCGCTGATCATTGGACAAGATTCAAGGGCTTGCACGTCAATTGTGTAGATCAGGAAGTGTAGTATTGTAAGCAAAACTGCGCAGGAATCCACACAACGATCTGCAGAGCAGCAGTCGCTATATTGATCTTCGTCACAGCCATTCACAATTGGAATTGGTGAATGGATTCGCACGAAATACCACCCCAATTTCGTTATCTATTCACACGTTGCTGGGCCATCATTATGTACACTTCCTACCCAGACTACAAACTGTCAGTACAACTGCAGCACGAATCCGGAACTGGATTTCTTTTCTTTCACAATACCCTTGTTGAAAAAATTTCGGTCATCCTATAGTGTTCGGTTCAGACACCAGCATGACAGACGCCTACACGGTGGTTAAAGATGAACATGTGTTCATTCTATCCAGCGATAAGAATATGCTGGTGACACAATACCAGGCCATCACAACGAAAAACATTTCGCACTCAGTAATTGAGCTATTGGATGGAATCGAAGGGCAGCTCAGACGAATGGACACCCTTATTGAGGAATCCAGGGGGAAAGATTTCGAGATACAGGTAGCCCACCCTCGATTGGCCAAAGCTTACGAAGACCTCATCATTGGACAAAACAAGCAATATGATGCCATTGATCTAGGTGTGGAAAAGATTAAAAGACCTCAATTCGAGAAGCATTTGGATATAGTCATCCAATCCCAAGTGTTTGCGGCTAACGTCCAAGCAGATGTTGTTCTGATGAAGGCCCAATCCACAGAAGTCCACAAACAGCTACGGTTAGCCCTCAGCGAGCAAATCCAACATTCTGGAAAAACCTGGGGAACCCATTCAACTCTGCTCGATAATAAGAAATGAGCCAAAGAATGCCTTGCCCACCAAGTGCATATCCAATGCCAGAAGCTGGCGGATGTTCCAATACAAGCCTAAGAAGATGGCGAACGTATGTTCTGGCTATACTCCAAGTCTTGTCAGGAAGCAAAAAGATTACAGGAGGACGCACAGAACAAGGCAGACAATGCAGAAAGGGCAAGGAAGGCGGCAGAGCGAAAGATGAAGATGGACTTTGAGCAGAAATTCAAAGAATTCACTAGATCTTTGCAGACGAAGCCCACAGATGAGAGAACAAAAACACCAGTATACTCACTGGCCCTGTCAGTATTGGCACCAAGGAGAGAGCATACCAAGCCTGTCGAGCAGGGATTCCGCCTTCAATAGACAGTATGAACTGGCATTGGAATATGGATCAAAGAGGCTGTGACTCCAGAACCGAATGATAATGGAGACAGTGCAGGAGGTGTTGGACAGGACCCCCCAGGTGGCTCCAAGTCTTATAGCTCCAGCTTGAGTAGCTCCAGCTCTTCTGATAGTGGAGACAATGATCTCCAACCACTTCCACCACCAGGAGGAATGGACTATCATGAACCACATGCGCTACCACCTGCGGTACCACCTGTGGTACCACCTCACCCACCAAGAGCTCTGAATTCAGGCAAGAAGCAGAGGATTGAGCTTCCCTACAAGTTCAAGAGAGATCCAACGGACAGATCTGAATGCTACCGCCACTGGATCACAGGAGTGGATTGCTATATCAGCTACTTCAAAAACAAATATCACGATGACAACAATATGATCATCTCTGTTGAAAGGATCCTTTGAGAACATACATTGGCCTGGTGCAACAACCGAGAACAACTGCTTAGGACCCATTTTCAGGTTGCCACATGGTCGGCATTCACCAGGATTATGAAGAAACAATTCATCGACCTGAAGGAAGAAACAGAATGCCTTGAAGAAATGAAGAAATTGCAGTACAAGGAAGGTATCCGGGACTACATTGTAAAGATGGAGGACTCAAACTACCATGTCTGCTTATCAGGAATTGCATGGCGGCAGGCTCAACATAGCGGACTCAACAGAGAAATGAAGGATTGAATATCCGTTTCAAAGATTACACCAAATGTCAATGCAGAATACAAATTACTGCTCAAACCAGTCTGCCATGCAAATGAGTGGCGCCTGCAAGAAAAGCACCAGCGCCACGATCACAAACCCAAAGACACAAGGAATAATAGGAGGAAGCGTGATGATGACGGTGACAAGGGGAATCAATGGATGAAGAACTTTGAGAAAGGTTCTGACTCCAAGAAACCTCGAACGGAGAAGAAGGGTTCCAAGCCAGTGACAACAGACAAAGACAAAGCCCTTGAAGGCATCCCGCAATCATTGCGGAAAACAAGGGCCTGGCGTAGAGTGTGCAAGCGCTGCAGTTTGTTGGAGCATCGATGGGTATTCTGTAGGAATGTCATCAAGCTCTCCTCTTGTAAAAAGAAGAAGAAGGATAAGATGTCTAAGGTGGAAATGCCAGAAGTAAGTTCCTCTTCTTCGAAGGTCAAGTCCAGGAGTCTGAATGACGAAAGGACGAAACTGGCAGCAGCCTAGAGCTCTCGAGTGCTTAATGAGGTTGATTTGGACGGCATGGAAATTGATGGATGGAACGAGCGTCTTTTGCCCTTCCTTTGGGATCGCGGTCATTCTAATGGGTTTTCGAGGTACTGATACCTCCAGTTGTTGTTATTAATGGGTACAGATATTCATATTTGTTTGAAATTATATGGGTACGGACATCTGTGTTTCTTTTTGGTTTTCATGGGGGTTTAACCAATGCGGTCATCGGTATTATAGCTTTCGATAATCAATATACTTTCTTTTCTGCTGTTTAAGAACAGGTGCCTGAGGATTGGTTCAATACTCGAAATATGCTGGTAATATAGCAACCAAGAGTGACTAAGTGACAAAACGATTACCATTGAGCTTGATCATACTCATTCGAACCCCATTCACCTCAGACTTTATGAATGGTAGCAACCACGACCCATTGCGGATACAGCTGGATCAGGTGGCAGTTAATCATAGTTGTCAACCGACAAGATTGAAAACGCAAGGCTGCTGCCAGCGTACCCACGCCTGTTCCCAAGAATCCAAAGCAACAATTACCACATGAACCAAAAACAAGTTCAATACCCACAATACACCTGTTTGCAAGCTTTGGAGACAAGAAGAATGGCACTGTAAGGGTTCTCATGGATACAGCGTGTGATACACCTATAATGTCGAAGCAGTGGGCCGATTCACATAATATCCCATTAGGGACTCGAATGGAACCCAAGATAGTTGAAAACTTCAATGGCCAAAGAGTACAAGGTGCGGGTTGGCAGTATACCTTGCTCGTTAATCAGCGGTATGAACCCCATTATGTAACACTGGGAGCGTCACTCCATGTGTACCCGGTCCAAGAGTATCCGTACTTAAATCAGGACTGCTTCAAAGATACATTCGGAGCTTCATTCGTGTTATACCTAGCAAGTTCGCAATAGGGTCATATACAATTACCCGCAATTTCCCTGATTGGATGTCATCGGCTATCACTCGTCTCGGATGCCAGAGCCAATTTTTCGGATGGCCAGCAAATGAACACCCACAACATCGTTAAGCAACGACCGCTAGATAATAGCCGCGGTCGCTTCTGCTCCGAATCGCCGATAACTAACGGACAGCCAACAAACAGCTGAATGGTATCGGCTAAGAAGCTGACGCTCACCGATAGCAAACGGACAACATGAAAGCAACTCAATGGCACCAGCCAGAAGCCGACGACCTAAGAATATGTGCCGACTCTGAACAATGAAGCTGCTCTCTATCAAAATAGGCCTGTTTGTCTGGGGGTGATCAGATCAAAAGGATACCACTGGTCTGGAGGCCCAAGCCCGCGAGCTTGATTTCCTCAAGGATACCAATGGTCTGATTATAAACTAATGACGATAAAGATGATAGAGGATCGGGAGATGTGGGCCGCGGTGGTTGTGAAGGAACGGACATTGGTTTGAAGGTGGTAACGGTGCTGGAGCTCTAGAGAAAAGTGCAGATAGAAATATTTGTTAGAAGTGAGGACGAAGGTATAAAGACCTTGGGTTCTTCGAGGGCAGAAAGGCATCATCAACCCTCTGAGCGGGGAGAACAAGACTTGACAAAATACGTATCGGAGAAAGCCTATTCATTTCGTTCAGAATATTTCAGTGATTTCCACATCCCGAGCTAACCTCCTAAACTACATTTGATGCGAGTCCCGAAATTGAGTATGGATACTACATTGACCAGGTAAACCTGGGGTGAAGCTCCCTGTGTTACATTATATCGTTAGCAAAGAAACGCTTCCGAGGATGATATTCTTTCTACCCATACTGATACCTCAAGCGGCCTTGATGCCATACAACTCCAACTGTCACTGTCAAGGCAACTTCTTCGAATTAGCTGCAATCCCATCGCAGCTTGCAGAACCAGAACCTCTCAACTGCTTGGATAGCACCGACGCTCTCCTAAACGAAACAGAAAAACCTCTCAAAGATTACTTTTGAGATGCACCTGATACACCGTATCCGTTGAACATCTACAAGACAGTGGCAGCCAGGCAAGGAGGAGGTCAAAGTATCGACGATCCAGTCTTCGCTGATCATTGGAGTAGATTCAAGGGCTTGCACTTTGATTGCAAAGATCAGGATGTGTGTGATTGCGAGCACAACAGCGTAGGAACCCTCACAACGATCGGCAGAGCAGCAGCCGCTATATCGACCATCATCACAGCCATTTACCATTGGAATTGGTGAATGAATTCGGACGAAATAACACCCCTATTTCGTTACCTATTCCCCCATTGTTGGTCTTTGATTACCTACGCTTCCCACCCAGACTACGAACTGTCGGTAGAACAGCAGCCAAAATCTGGAGCTCGATTCCTTGCCATTTACACCACCCCTGTTGAGCAATTTTTCGTCGTCCTATAATGGTCGGATCAAACACCAGTATGACGGACGCCTACACGGTGGTTGGAAGGGACATTGCGTTGATCCTATCCAGCGATTAGGATAAACTGGTGACACAATACCAGCCCATCACAAGGAAAGACATTCCGGACTGGGTTATCCAGCTATTGGATGGAATCAACGGGGAGCTCGGACGACTGGAATTCCTGATTTATGATGCAAGGGAGAAAAATTACGAGATACATACGGCCCTCCCAGGATTGCCCAAAACTTATGCAGGGTTCATCATTAGTCAAAACGAGATACACGATGCCGAGGAGTGGAAAAAATGGAAAGGGATCAATTCGAGAAGAATTCAGACATTGTCATCCAATCCCAAGCGTGTGTGGCTAACATCCAAGCAGCCTTTGTATTAATGAAGGCCCAATCCACCGAAGCCTACGAAGGGCTGCAGTCAGCCCTCAGCGAGGAAATCCAACATTCTGGAAAAGCCTGGAGAACCCTTTCAACTCTGCTCGATAAAAATGAATGAGCCCAAGAACGCCTTGCACTCCAAGGGCATACCCCATCCCAGGAGCTAGCGGATAATCGGATAAAAGCCCAAGAAGATGGCGAACGTATTTCTGGGCGATAGGCCAAGTTTCGTCAGGAAGCAAACAGGATACAGGAGGAAGCACAGAAAAAGGCAGACCACACGGAGAGGGAGAGGAAGGCAGCAGAGCGAGATATGAAGAAGGTCTTAGAGTGGAAATTGAAAGAATTGTCTTGAGCTTTTCAGATGAAGCTCTCAGATGAGAGAACAAAGAGATCGGTACTCTCACTGGCCTGGTCAGTGATGACATCAAAGGAAGGGGTTACCAAGACTGTTGAGCAGGGATTTCGCCTTCGACACACCATAGGTAATGGCGTTGGAATATGGATCAATAAGGCTGTGACTCCAGAACCGATTGGTAATGGAGACGGTGCAGGATGCATTGGGGGAGACCCCCCAACAATCTCCGAGTTTTATAGATCCAGCTCGAGTCATTCCAGCTCTCCTGATAGTGGAGACAATGTTCTCCCACCACTTCCACAACCCGAAGGAACAGACTAGAGTGAAACATCAGTGCTACCATCTTACCCACCGTGAGCTCCGAATTCAGCCAAGAAGCAGAAGATTGAGCTCCCCTACAAGTTTAAGGGAGATCCGACGGACGGGTTGGAATCCTACCACCACTGGATTACAGGAGTCGATCGCTATTTCAGGTACTTCAAAGACAAGAAAAACCATGACGATGATAAAATCATCTTGGTTGGAAGTATTCTTCGAGAAAAAGCATTAGCCTGGTACAACAACCGAGAAAAACAGCTTAGGAAGCATTTTCAGGTTAACACATGGTCAGCATTCACTAGCGCTATGGAGTAACAATTCATCAACCCAGAGGAAGAAACGCAATGCCTCGAAAAATTGAAGAAATTGCAGTGCAAGGGAGATATCTGGGACTACATGGTAAAGATGGAGGACTTGAACTACCATGTCTGCTTATCACGGATTGCAGGGCGGCAGGCTCTACACAGCGGACTCAATGAAGAAATCAAGGATCGAATATCATTTTCGAGAATTACACCAAACGATGCCGCAGAATACGAATTACTGCTTAAACAAGTCGGCCGCACATATGACAGATCCCTGCAACAAAAGCACCAATACAACGATCACAAACCCCAAGACAAGAAGAACCATACCAAAAAGCATGATAATGTTGGCGATGATAAGAGAAATCAAGGAAAGAAGAACTTTGAGAAAGGTTCAGACTCCAGGAAACCTCGAACGGAGAAGAAGAGTCCTAAGCCAGTCATTACGGATAAAGTCAGAGCTCTGCAGGCATTCCGGAATGCTTATTAAAAACGAGAGCCAAGCGCAACGAGTGCAAGCGCTGTGGGTCGTCGGAGCATCGATGTTTATACTGCGAGAATGCCATCAAAATCTCCTCCGGTAAAAAGAAGAAGAAGGATAAGAAGCCTCAAGCTCTCGAGTGCTTTACGAGGTTGATACCGACGGTATGGAGATTGACGGATGCAACGAGTTTCTTTTGTCTTTCCTTGGTTTCATGGGATTGCGGTCTTTCCTATAGGGTTTTTATGAGGTACAGAAACCTCCGATTTTTTTTCATTGGTACAGATATTCATATTTCTTTTAGGTTTTTATTTGGGTTTTTACCAATGCAGTCATTGGTATTATAGCTTTTTGATATTCAATATACTTTCCTTTCTGCTGTTCAAGACAGGGTGCCTGAGGATGAGTTCAATACTTGAAATATTCTGGTCATATAGCATCCAAGTGTGACTAGTGACAAACATCGGGAAAAAATCTCTGCGCCCAGATGCATTCGTCACGCCCGGGTATGAGTCGTGCGCCTGGAGCGCCTGGAACGCCGGGAGGCAGGGTGATATGTAAGTCCGCGACAATACCATGGGACGCACTGCAAAAACACCTCCAGGCGCTATAGATTCACACGGTGCATATCACTCTGCTGGATGCCTTCTGACGTTTAATATACTGTGTTTTTCGTCTGGTCGTTGCAATTGCATGGTGCTGGGTGCATGGTGGCAACACCGCTCTGTGCATTGTAATGATGATGCTACACACTGCATATATCACCATACCGTCAGCGTTTCGCAAAGTAGTCTTGATTAGTCTATTAAATCTATTTATACTTCTGACATCGTTTATACCCTTTTCACCACTGTATTCAACTCATCCTCCAGCATATAATAAATGTCGTTCCAGGTCGTAGGTCTATATGACTATTGACTATCCATCCTTTATTCTCCGACTTTGACGAAATGGGCTCCTCTGGAATTAAGTGAGCCGCACCCACAATATTTCCTGCACTAATAACTGCATATGCACCTCCAGAAGATAGTTTCACTACCCTGACAAGCTGCGATGCACTTTCCGGCATTCCACCGTTGGCAGGCTTGTCACTTCAACATATGCTAGCCAAAAGGTATTCTTGCCGCGCGGATGGACGACTCGCAGCTTGAATAGACGAAGATACGGTACGGTATACGTCCCTGCAGTGCCTTGTGAGACAGCTCCTGCCCCTCCTTACGTTGCGAGTCTGAACCCATACCCAGTCATGGCGGGCAGCCCCGGAATACCATCGTTTATCTCCATTACATCTGAGCTTCTGAATAATGCGCTCGCCATGCATATTGCGTGATTCTACCTCCAATCCATGGTAAATTGCGGCAGCGCTGCTTAAGAGATCATCTGAATCGATGATGATCTTCTTGGAGTGTAAGAAACGACAGGTGCATCGTATAGTTCATTTCGGAGGACGTCGTCTCCGATTGTTTTCAAGAGGCCTTGAAAGTTCGTGACTTTCTCTTTTCCTTTGTGCTGCTGGGGAGATATGAACCTCAATAAACGACGTCTAGTGGTTGCTTCCGTCGTCACTTCCGTGTCGCCTGTGGAGCAGCTCATTTACGATTCCATGCATCACAATTGGCCTTTCTGACAGCGAATGCATCACTCCGAAGGTAGTAGTTGATCATCTGAGAATAGTAATCACTGGTCTTATTCGAGGCATTAAACCCGTCCTTAATCTGCTTCTGGTGAGAGCTTTCTCCGATCTCTGTCGACCACTGTTTAAGCGATCCGTACCGTTGTATCTGCTCTCGGCAGTGCTGCATGAAATGGATCTTGGGCAAGTTGAAATCGCAACCATCTTCAATGTATTCGGCCATTTCTGCATCGATAATATCTTTCCATGTGTCGTGAATGTGCTGTCGAAAGGCTGCCGTTTTCTTCTCGTTTTCCACCGAATTCAACTCGGCATCCGGCTCGGCACATAATTCCGTACGTCTCTCTTTGGCATCTGCTGCAAGTTGTGTGCCAGCCCTGAATTGTTGAAACACATCCTTCGAATCATGGAAGCGACGTAGAGCATCATCCATAAGGTCCAGCGTTTCATCATCGTGAGAGTCATACTGGCAATAGAAATACAACTCAATAAGAGAGTGAGAGGACTCAACTGCACGGTCAAAAACACTACGCTGAGAGGGGCTTGGGTCCCGCAGAGCATTGCGTACAACACCCACAAGGAATCGTGTCATTGTCTTGATTTCTCCTCCGTTCCAACGCGAAACCTCCTCATATGCACATCTTGGCTTTGTCATATCAAGGTATGCAGGTACCGAGAGCCAAATATCGTTGAACTTGTCAAGCCGCTTATGCTGCTTGAGAAATTCGTGAAGCCATGTCAGGAGGTGCTTCAACATTCCAATTTGCATCGTATGGAGCAGATCAGGCTTAGGAAGATCGCTTGTGACGCAATCGAGATACCATAAGATGTTGAAGCCTGGATTCACATCATGGCATTTGAGTTCGGCGATACTGAGATGTGTATTTGAATCCGAGAGCATACGATACATATTATGATCCCGGAGGTTATGTCGCTCATGTCGGTGGGGTCGATTACCCATCTCCAACTTGGGGCATTCGCACCAGTAGCATACACCATTCTTGATGTTGTGAAGGTCACAGTGCTCGGGGTAATCGGCCATCCATGCAGCCAGTGTCGAATAACAATGCCTGAAGTTGCCATCGGCACAGCGGGCATAGAAGGTGCGAGTCTCAAAATTAAGTAGGGGTTGCAACACATGCTGTAGCACGTTCTGAGAGACCATTCGATTATGATCTCTCTGAGCATTTCTTCTTTTGAGCGGGACATCACGCATCTTGATGGCAATGGGCAAAAGAGCGACCAACAACATGCTGTGCATTGTGTGCTTCATCAGTGCGGCTGCTGATAGGTTGCCGATCGTCATATATATTGGCCATGCCTTCTTGTCGCCCAAGAAGTTCGTGAGGTGGGTGGCGTCAGACATGAATAGCATCGGCACCAGCGTGCCACCGGCGGGTATTGTTGTCTACATAATTGTGAGCATTGTAAACGGCATAATAAGGAAGCTTACCAGCTTATCCCACCACCAGTCTCCAGTATGCATCTTGTTGTAAACACGGTGCCCAGAATCATTGAAGCAACGTTTCGGAGTATAAGTAAGATGTTCCTCATATGCTGGCTGCCGGAGTAGCCATTTTGCACACTCTATAATATCACGGTGCCAAAACTCAATTGCATCTGGATGCTGCACACTCCATGCCATCTGCAACGTCGCTTTCTTCCAGGAGCCATGGCCGAGTCCATCCTCCATTGCGTCGATTTTCTGTCGGAGGTGGTATTTCGATTTCAGAGAATTGCGCACACTCTCTTTAAGGCCGCAGTTGCCCATCAGTAAGTCATCGATGACGCTTGCGGGAAGACCTTTTGATGTAACCAGCTCTGTATAATTGTACTCCTCCTCACTGTCGAATGGATGTAAGGGGTTGTCAAAGTATTGCTCACCGTTGTGCTCATCGTCGGTCGGAACGTATCCGACAGGGGCACCGGCATCGGGATATGAGAAGTTTGCAATTGTGTTCAAGTCTAATTCGGATGGTTCTGGAGAAAGAGACGTGTGCAACGGAGGAAACGCGTTGGGATCGTCAACGTGGTTATGGTTAGCATGAAAACCACTCTGAGAATTATGAACGCATTGCTGGAAGTTTTTTCGAACATGTTCATGTGGCTTGGAGTCTGTCTTTGCTCCAAGGTGTTGGGCGCAATATCGAGGATGATCGCTTTCAATGTGGTTGTAGAGCCACAGGTCAGACTTGTACGGTTTCAAGCATACAGGACACAAATGATTCGAAGTTCGTATGGGAGCCATGGTGCACGCGATGTAGAACATGCTGAGAGCTGAATACAGAATGTCTTGAGCGTTGCCATCCATGGGTCGTTGCCATGCAAGGGCAGTGGGATTAAGCGTAATGCCATGGAGGCTCTTCAAGGCGGAGATATCGTCCATAAAACATGTATTTCCAAAAGCTTCACCACCATTTGGACCATTTGCCGTTCAAAGCGGGCTTGACAGTGCGCTTGGGCTCTAAATGCACTTGGCTGCAAGTGAATTTGGGCTGCTAGTGCACATGACTGGGCGAACCTTGGGCGAAAACATGCGATATCACTCTTTTTTGTGCCAAGACTCGTCTTCAGAGTTCATGACACCACGGCACCAAGTGAAACCGGTGTGCCCGGAGGTTTTTGCACCGTCAGAGATACCGGTGACACTTCTCTCACTCTAAATGGCTGGTCCCGACTGTTAATGAAACCGCACCGCGTCATTATGTTGGAACTTGACATCACAGCCGTAAGGTAGGGACTCAAACTGACAGATTTTGACGCTTTGACCCAACAATCACTTGACAAGACTCTAGGAGTGTTTCAAATGGCTCTCAGAGTCGAATAAAACATGCTCAGCATGATTCAGGCTGGAAGAGAAGTGCCGATTATGACTCACAACCAAGAAAGCTCCTTCTCGAGTACGATGTTTGATATCACCAACGCTTTAGCCTGCGAGCCGCTCCCACGATTCTAGCACCTTGGATGGTTCACTTTGCACTGTATATATACTGCCGTATACTCCCTCCGTTTCGATTCTTCTCCATCTTCTCTATCTACTCCATCTTTACTTATTTACTCTGATTATTGTTTTTTGACACATTAACCCTAACCCTGCCCTACCCCTCTTACCCCGCCTATATAAAGCTCAGAACATTGCGATGCCACCCAAAAAGATCCCATCCACCACCTCCAAAACCGATGCCATTAAGGATACTCTACTCCTAGATGGTTTCGCGAAGCAGTTCATGGCCGAGCACATTCGGGGCCTTATTCGGATGTATGCCATTCACGGTGTCAAGGATGATGGTGCGATTGACTTGATGTATGATATCCTTTTCATGGACCCAGTGACTACAAGGCACTTTAGACAGTTTCAGGGAATGTGGAAGCAGCGGGCATCAACACAACCACGACACATTGAATGGTGGAGTGGGTTCCAGCCGTTTCTCCGGGACTGTTTCGACAAAAATCGGGTCCAGATGAATCGGTATCACAAAGAAAACCAACCCCTACCTACCGACTCCGACGACGACGACTCCGACGACGACGACTCCTGCGACGACGACTCCAAATGTGGCAAAGCCCATGCGAAGAAAGGCAGCTGGTATCCTGGGAAACCGAAGCTGAACCCACCATCCCACAAACATGGAATGCCACCTACCATTGTTGCCAATGTCCCTCAGAAGAAACGAAAACTGGATAACATTTCGACCGATGCCATCCCTACCGCCCCAAACCTCACATACACCTTCAGGGTCTGCATCATTGACCCTAAAAGCTACCCAGAAGAATACCTCCATTGGGACGACGTCTTCGTGCACCACAGCGCAAACAGATGGCATCTCTCACGAGTCGAGAATCCCGCCGCAAAGACTTTACAACGTGCTGTCAGTCGCCTATGTCCCACCAGGGATGTCAATTATAATCTTGGGTGTCTAGTCATGCCGGGCGAAACCTCTCTGCGGCCATGTGATGCAACTCGACTGAATAGCAACGACTCCGTGGCCACTGTTAGGGGGATACTGCAGCTAGATGTGACTTAGTTTTATCGATATTGTTGTACCGACTTGTGGTAAAGGCGTATCTTGATAACGATGATAAAACTAAAGATATGAAATTCAAACGTGACACGTTTACGTCGTTGTACTGTATGTATAAATACGGGCATCTATTGCAGTATGGCCCTGTGTGTTTTAAAAGTCGTAACTGTCTTGGAGGTAGTCCTCTGATGACTCGTCGAAGGCGGTTTGGGAAGGAAGTTCACCGGTATGGAAGTAGTGGTAGTATTCTACCCAAAGGTTGTTACGAACAAGGTATCGTGCGAGGTGTTGGTATTTAGCTCGAGTGTTTGCTTGGGCGTGCAAAATGCGAGCGTAGAGAATCTTCTGATCGTCTGTAATAGACATAAAAGTTTATTGGTGAATATTCTTAAGGTAATTAACTTAATAATATTTCAGGTGGTTTTTCCGCTGTTGTGTTCTGACTGTGGTTTGTTCGACTGTTGCTTGAATCGTTGTGTTTAAACTCGTTGGTTTAAGGTGGTCTTTTATAGGTGAGTATTTCCGCGTCAAACCATCCTGCTAAGGGGTGACGGTACTTCTCTGTAATCTATGATGTGTGTGTATAGTACTATCTCAATAACACTCAGTCCACCGTAGTGGGTGTTCACATAACATCCGATCGTTGCTTCAGAGCCGATCTCGGTAGTTAGCTGTGGAGAGTTCCGTTTGACAACGTGTGGTTGCGTAAGCCCCCACCAGGAGTTCCCAAAGGTTATCCTGCATGTTATGACGTTGCTGACATACATATCGGACCATTACTTCGTATTAGTAATCTTTCTTCGTATTGAGTGGAATAGTGATCAATGATTTAATGAGCTGCCAACCCATACATTGCCACGTACCTAGTGTCATCGGGTCTTATCCGTGTTCCCCGTAGGGGGTGCCCTCTATCAGTTATCGTGTTGTAAACACGGCAGAGCTGGGGTTCGACAGTCTAGATCCAAGCACTTATCTTTTAGGTAGAGTCAACTACCGGGGCGCAGTTAGCTTATCTCCTTTGCTTATTCTAGCTCTAGAGATAGCAAAGTCCCGCATACTAAGATAATATCGCTTGTCCAACCAAATCCATGAAGCTAAGCACGGGTATGGTTTGTCCCAGTATTAGCATGATAACGAAGATAACACTGGTCAGATCCGTAACGCACAGCTGATCCGAAGACCCCTGCTTGGCAGTTACATTGCTTCGGCAGTATGGTTGGTGTGTCCCATGCCTTGGCCAGTACTATGGGTTTTTACCCCAAGATTACTGTCTGATCGAGTGTGCGTACTGTCTCCACACTGGGTAGCTATTCCCTATGCTGAGACGTAGTATTGTAGCATAGACTATTATGGGGATTTCACCCGGCTATGTTGGCCGTCTGCTAACTCATCAGTAGACATCCTCAGGGGTGTGTTCTTAACCGCTGATTCATCTTTGAATAACGGTAAGCCTGGGAGACTAAGCCTGATGAACTTCATACGCATGCTAAGGGGAAACCCCTAACATTACCTCCCTCTCTAGCTCTGGTGACCTCAACAGAGTACTCCAACATAAGAAGTGATTCTTTTTGCAATAGTTACCACTCAGACAGCGTATACTATAGGTATAGCTAATCTTTTGGATAAAACAAAAATAAAAAAGAGTAAAAAAATAAAGGTGACCTCCGCTTACACAAAATCAAATGCGGTGTGAGTTTTAACAAAAGAAATCTATTTATTCCTTCTCTTTTTCTTTTGTGTTCTCTTGTTTTGTTTCCACCTTTTATCTTTTTCCATTTCTGGTTTTTGTTCGTAGAACTTATCAATTAGTTCAGGTGCTATTTCTGCTAGATGTTCGTAGGATTCCCAAGTATTTTCTTCGTGCGTAAATCCTTCCCATTTGACCAAATATACGTGCTTCCGATGATCCTCGTCTGTCGGTCCACTGGCTATAATAGCTTCGGGTATCCATCCTTCGTTGTCTGCTTCTATTGTGGAATATCTTTTTCTTTAACTTCCCCCCGATACTGTTCTAGCAGAGCAACATTGAATGTAGGATGTATTTTCCACGACGCTGGTAGATCTAACCGACACCAACGTTTGTTGCTTCCGACTTTACTGATCTTGAAGGTCCGTATAGTTTGTCGTCAAGTTTCCTGCATTGCCTCTTGGTTCGAATGTTTCTTCCATCTAGCATTACCCAATCATTGATTTTAAACTCTGGTGCTGGCTTTCTTTTTCGATCGTAGTATGTTGCCATTTTTTCACGACTGCTTTCGAGTTGTGTTTCGAGCTTGCGATAGACGTCTACCATGTAGTGGGCGTATAATTCCGAGCTTGGATTTTGAATTCCACTTCGGTGGGCCAATTGGTGCGTGGTTCATATCCGTAGTTCGCGTAGAAAGGTATCATCTTGGTTGCTGCATGTTTGGAGTTGTTATATGCGTATTCGGCCATTGGTAACATTTCTTTCCAATTGTCTTGTTCGTAGTTGCAGTATGTTCGTAGGTAATGTTCAA
>WHVE01001336.1:0-17336 GCA_015178995.1 Trichophaea hybrida
TAAGGGCTTCTGGGGCCGCTGAATTGATTGCCGTTGTTCGATCCTGATTTGGGGATGATTGCACAAAGAAAGAGGGGGGATAAGAGTGATGAAGCGACTTTTCGAAGATTTTGGGTAACTAATGCAAATGTCAAGCGTTGGCCGGAAATTGACACCTGAGCTTCGTCTATATGTGCTTTCGATGCTCCCAAGTTTGGAGTCGATTGAATAAGAATTGGTTGTGTAGATGATTGGTGGGGGCTCTGTTGCGGGGGACTGCAGGGGGGGGAAAAGAGGGGTAAGAGGCCCAGTTTTCCATCCAGCAACAATAAAGGTCCTGGAAGAGAGATGCCCTATTGTAAGGGGGGTAATTGGGGGTTAGGAATCGATTGCAATTTGTTGGAAATATTGAAGTCCTGACTCGGATAAGTCAAGTTTGTATTTTCTTTCACATGTTTTTGGATGTTAAAGATAAGTTAAGAATGGACGAAATGCCGCAGCTTCAAATGCGCTTATCATGAACATAGCGCTCGTATTCCTTATTATTATATATCAATTTCAGTGTTATGTGTATGACTCATATCATTGATTATGCCATCGATTACACCATCGATCACGCCATCGATCACGCCATAGTAACTATGACTGATAGTTACCACACCATCAACGAAATGACTCCTGTTTTCAGGGTCAACGAGATGCCCATCAGCTGTTCTTTTGAGTTTGAACGAACGCTGGTTTATGTATAAATGACAGTGGATTCCTACCTCTGTAGATAGTTTTTTCTATATCGCAACATATACAATAGATAGCAATACAATAGTTTGCTCTCCATCCTCTGAAGCTTAATATCTTCCGACATTCTTCCGCTTGATTCTATTCTTTACTATTTCATGACTTTATTACTTCTTGGACCTAGAGTCAGAATACACAAGACCCGAATCACCTTCAACTTTGGACGAGTTCAGTTTACCATCTCTATTACAGTCCACGCAAGACTTTGAAGAGAGTATCGACCTCGTTCATTTTGAAACAATTGTCCGCCTGGCGATAGCTGTGCTGGTTGTTGACTTATTTTCGAAAAACTGTTTTGCTGATATGGTTGTCGCTTCACCACCCCTATCATTCCCCAACACAACAGCATTGACTTTTGAAGAAAAGACAATACTGTTCCATTCCACCATGTTCCCACCCCCACCAGTAGCATCTTCCTCAACTGATATCACCAATCGACCAACCCTGCCATGGGTTACATTCACCCCTACAGAAATCAAACAAGTAATTTTTACCCATGCACCACGTAAAGCCTCCGGACCCAACGGGCTTCCCTTTTACTGTCTCCGGCAAGGATACCTAGCAGGCACTGAACAATTCACTTGTCTCTTTCCTAGACTTGGTACCACAGAATATCACCCCACATGTTGGCAACAAGCAACGACTGTGATTATACCGAAACCTGGAAAACCTGATTATACAATATCTACAGCCTACCGACCAGTTGCCCTTTCCATTTATATATTTATACATCATACAGCATGCAGCCCGCATGCTATGGCCGGTGAGGTACAAACAAATAACTGTGAACAAGAGCAGCAAATGAAACCGAACAAAGGAAAAATGAAGAACTCCTGGCTAGGTAGCACCGCTCCGCAGTCACCTGTCACCCCTGCTATAGTTTCAAAGCAATTTCCAATAAATCATTGCGGACTGTAATACGCATCACACAATAATAAAATATCTGTCAGTCTCATTCGGCATGGTCCTGCATATCATGTGGGTTCTCCCCCTTGAGTTTACCCTCCTCCTCCCTTCCCCATTCAAATTTCATCCTCCTCTCAACTCTCTGCTTTTCCTTCCTCCTCATCATGATCCTCCCCTGCATCCCCTCCACTTCCACTCTGATGTTCCTGCACAGTATCGTTGACAGTTTCCTGGCCTGTAATTTGGATGTTACCCTGCCCAAGGTGTTCATCATCACGGAATTGGCCCAGATACCATCTTCAAGTAGCTATATGTGAGTCTTGCAGAAAATGTTTCAAAGGTTGCATTGCTTTAAATGTATAAAGAAGATGCTTCCAGAGATATCGAGAGTGTACTACTCCAATCTTCTTCCCCATTGTTTGTCTTTCCGTTTGGTATAACAGGCATCTTAGAAGAAGATGTTCTGGCGAATGAGAGCCTCCATAGCGACATGGGCAGTAAGGGAAATCAACCGAATTAGTCGGTATTTTGTATAGATAACAGTGGAAGTATCCATGACCGGTTCGTAGTTGGGTGCCAGTAGATGCAAACTGCCAGTTGCCACAGGTAGAAACATTGTCTGGTTTCATGCAAAATGTTCCGATATAGTTCTTTCCCTTTGCTGGATACCTGATCCCATTCCTGCATTTTTGCTGCTCGGGTTACCCTTGGGGTAAGATAAGGAGGTGTTATAGTAGTTAGTTGGTTTTTCAAGAGGGGACTTTTTTGCCAATTTATCAGCAAGCTCAGTTCCAGCTACATCTGTGTGGCCAGGAACCTATTGTACTGTGATCGTAGTTATGAGTGCATGAAGGTGATTGGCATTATTGGAGAGTGCCAGGGAAGTGGACTGTCCAGGGGCGAGTTTGAAGGTATTGAGACGTCGTATGGCAGCTTGATTGTTTGTAAAAATCCTTATATGTCTTTTGGTGATGTTATTTTGTTGACAAATCTGAAAGCAGATCTGTGCAGCTTTAAGAATACCAAGTAATTTGGCGTCATAAACTTCCTGTTGATGGCCCATTGGGTAGGTTGCTTGGATGACTTCTTCTTGAGTCAGTTCCACTACAGTTCCTGCTCCAATGTTTTCGTTCAACATTGATCCATCCGAACAATAAATGATATTGCAGTCATCTTGTCTCAACATATCATACTGTGCTTCATGGGCTTTGGCTACCTATCCTTTTGAGCGCGGATTAATTTGTGTTTGACTCTGCTTTCGATCGATGGTGGACAGGCTGTGGTTGAAAAGGTTTCAATCTCGGAGCTGTTAGAAATCCATGGACTGATGGTCGATAAGGTTTGGTTCAGACGTGTTTCAAATTTGCGGTTATTTCGTTGCATACTGTCCCATGAAATCCAGGACCCAGTTGAATTTCTGGCCTCCGGGGTGTCATGAGTTGGAGGGAAAGTCGATGGACAATGATGTTGGATTGGGTGCATTTCGGGAAATGTATGTATTCGAATTGCATATTTTCGTTGCATGTGATTCAATCGTACAGCAACTGGTGGCAGGGCTGATTCATTGTTTAGAACTATTGATGGTAATGTGCAGAAGGCTCCAAGAATACACCGAAGGGCCTCATTTTGAACTTTTTCAAATTTCTGTTGATATGCTGCTTGCCCTATCCACCAAACTTCTGCTCCAAAGTGGCAGACCGGTACAACACATGCATTGTATAGTTGGTGGACTGCACTGGGGGTTAGACTTGATTCTGTATTGGCTAGTGATTTGAGGGCTCCAAGGGCGCTTTTTCCACTTGCGGCCTTCAGCATGACATGGTATTGGAAGTTGATCGTTCTGTCAAACCAAATACCAATCCACCATACCACATCTGGGCCAATCCCTTTTGTGCTGGGGGAAATGGATGTGCCATTGGGTAGGGTAATCTTTTCATAATCGGAGGTATCACCATTTCGTTTATTGTGGAAGTGCATCATCTCTGACTTTGAGTCATCACATCGTACCGCATGGTTTTCTACCCATTTGAAAGCTGTCTGTGCATCACCCTCAAGACATCTTGTATTATAGGCGTTTGATTTGCTTCGAACAACAATTTCAACATCGTCAATGTAGCTTGGAGTCCAGGAGCTGGGGTAATGGGATGTGAGTTCATAGACGAGAGGACTGAGATAGAGAAGGAAGAGAATTGGGGATGCAGGAGATTCCTGAGGAATTTCTGTCTGGACAGGGCTGTGGTCTTCCTTTCGTCCATCAAATGCCAGTGCTGTTGTACATTCAGATAAAATGTGGTCGACCCATAATTGAATGGCTATTGGGTAGCCCAGTTGTGGTAGAGTTTGGAGGAGACGGTCCTGGGATACATTGTCGAATGCGCCGCCTACATTCATAAAGACGGCAGTAGTGATTTCCTTTGCATGTTATCTTCGTTCAATTTCATGTGTCAGTGCCATTGCAGCATCTATAGCAGCACGTTGTTTTCGTCCTCCTATTTGATTTTTGTGTAGCAGGTTGAATTTTTCAGCCATATATGCAATTCAGTTTGCCATCAACTTTTCGAGGATCTTCCAAAGGCAATTGAGAAGGGCGACAGGCCGGTAGGCGTTAGGTATTGAATAATCAGCTTTTCCAGGTTTGGGTATAATTACAGTGGTTGCTTGTCACCAACAGGTAGGGTGATATCCTGTGGTTCCAAATATAGCAAAGAGACTGTTGAATTATTCAGTGGCTGCAAGGTATGCTTGCCGGAGACAGTAGCAGGGAAGCCAATCAGGTCCGGGGGCTGTAGGTGGTGCTGAGGTAAATATAGCTTGTTTGATTTCTGTTTGGGTAAATATAACCCATGGCAGGGTTGGTCAATTGGTGATATCAGTGGGGGAAGGTGCTACTGGTGGGGGTGGGAACATGGTGGAATGGCACAGTACTGCCTTTTCTTCAAAAGTCACAGCTGTTGAATTGGAGAATGACAGGGGTGGTGTTCGTTGGGTTTTCCAGGGTTTGGTATAACGGAGGGCAGTCAATATCTCAGTGCCTTGTGCATTTGCCGAAAATTCAATGCACATTGTTGTCTTGGAGGTGCGGATATCTCGGACAGATTGGTTTCAACCAGCTTTGAATTTGTTGTGATTACTACGCAGGCAGGTTTTCTTCCACTGATTCAGGGCATGGTTCATCTGTGTTCGGGAGATTTGGAGTTGGGGTGTCCTCCAGTGTTTCGTATGTGTTGTAAGCTGGAGGACAGGTGTAGATTCTTTGAGTGCATCAAGAATCATATCTGGGAGCAGTTCAGCTGATTTGTCAAGGTTTGATTTAGTTGGTTGTTCATGGAGGTATTGCCAGACCATTCGTGAGGCATGGGAGTATGTATTGAGAGTTGTTGTGAATAATGTTGGAAATATTGGGATCGTGACTAGGATTAGTCAAGTTTGTATTTTCTTTCACATGTTTTCGGATGTTAAAGATAAGTTTAGAACGGACAAAATGCCGCAGTATTACAAGCGCTTATCATAATGATAGCGCTCCTATTCCTGATATTACAGTTATATTACGCAGTCCTAAAGACTCGTATTCTATATCACCTACAGGGTTATATATGACTCACATCACATCATCGATTACACCATCAATCACGCCATCGATTACACCATCAATCACGCCATCGATTACGCCATCAATCACACCATAGTAACTATGACTCATAGTTACCACACCATCTACGAAATGACTCCTTTTTCAGGGTCAACGCGACGCCCAGGAGCTTTTCTGTCTTTTTAGAACAAACGCTGGTTTATGTATAAAAGACGGTGGTTTCCCACCTCTGTACATAGTTTTTTCTATATCGCAACTTACTGTTAGATAGCAATACTACAGTTTGCCCTCTATCCTCCTGAAGCTTAACATCTTCCGACATTCTTCTGCTCTATTCTATTCATTACTATTTGATGACTATATTCCTTCTCTGACCCAGAGTCAGAATACACAAGATCCGAATCACCTTCAACTTTGGACGAGTTCAGTTTGTCATCTCTTTGAAAGTCCACGCAAGACTTCGAAAAGAGTACCAACCTTGTTCGTCTCGATAGGTTATGAGCCCAGACAGCTAAATGTCAAGACCCTACTTCGTCTGTAACAACTGCGACGGTTTCTACTGCTATTGTTCCAACTCAGATCCCGAAATTAGATATACTTGGGGATTTGAACCCCTAACACCAGTCCACTACCCTCCCTCAATTCTCTCTTCAACACTCGAAGCAGACGAAGACGGATACCTAGAATTCAGGTTCACTACCTTCGAAGAATTTACACCTGTAATTCCAACAGTTCTCGTAACTCTTCGAAATCACCCCCTCACCTTCTACATTGCTCAACTCCACCAAGAAAACAATTGGTAGATGTGTGATTCAGAAGAAGAATACCCACAACAACCTCCCAACATCTTCGCAGAATTCGCAGGCTATTCACAAATCCCCATACCACCTTCATCACACCTGCCCTCACCTCCATTGCCCAACATGCCCGCATCAGGAGAAGCATCTGGCAACCAACCTGAGTTCAGTTTTTCATCAAGAATCAAAGCAGATGTCATTGACAAACCTGCCAGTGTAAAACTTGATAACATCAAAGTACTTGAAGGACAATCCAATTACAATGTGTGGGCGGCAACTATAGTTATCATTCTTAAAGGAATGAAGTGCTATGAGGTAGTGGTGGAAGGATTAACACCTGCAGATGACACCGACAAAAAGGAAGTAGCAGCATACAACCACTTATACTACCAAGCACAGACCATCTTTATCCAAGTGTTTTCCAGCGACATTCTCGAAAAAATTGTCGAACCTGGATCACCCCATACAATGTGGACATGGCTGCGCACCGAATGTTACCGAGACACTGCTTACGCATTTGTCTATCAAATCACAACCTTTACCTCCCTCCCCTCCTCCTATACAACCTCCTCCTCACTCTCTGAATTTATCACCAAGTTCGAAACAGAATGGCGAAATTTACAGAAACTTGCAAAAGCATCAAAAGACACCTATCGCAAGAATTTTGCTGCCTTTCTCGACGAAGACAAAGCCAATGGAGACTTCCTCCTTGGATTTCTCGTACAACATCATCAAAATGTTGTCGACAATCTCACAACAATGGACGACTTAACGTTTGCCGATATAAAGAAAAGATTCATCGACATATCTCCTACAATCACTGGTTCCTCTGAAACTGCCCTCACAACAGTACAACAGTCAAAAGGTGGAAAAAACAAGAAGAACAAGAGGACTGAAAAGAAATCCGAAGTTGAGAATTGTACCTGGTGTGCAAAACATAACCCCGGAAAATCCACCGGTCATACTTGGAATGATTGTTTCTGCCTCAAGAAACACAATGAAGAAAAGAAGAAGGAAAACAAACATACAAGCAAGAAGGAAGAAGCAAACGTCACTACCGAGACTCAACAAGTAAGAACCAAATCCTTCTATTTCGACACGGCCTGTACCTCACACATGACCCCATTTCCAGACAGACTCCAAAATTTCGAAACATGTTTCGAACTTGTAGAGTCCAGTTCAAAGCAACAAATGGAGATCAAGGGAAAAGGAGATGTTGTGATGGACTGTGTTCTTGAAAATGGATCGGTTTCAACTTTTTGCGTTCGCAATGTTCTTTATGTTCCCCAGTTAGGGAAAGCTGTTATTTCTTGGAGAAAGCTATGAAATGAATATCAGAAAAATGGAGAAGGAGATTATATCTCGGTTATGAAAAACGATGAAACAATGTTTGAAGCAAAGTTTGACGTTCAACTGTTTTCAATACCTGAAGTGAATCATTCAGCTTTCGCTAATTACGAGTTCTGGAATCAAGCTTTAGGACATACTAATATAAATCCTAAACTATACGACGTTGAACTACCAGCAAAACCTGAAAATTTTCACTGCGATTCATGCACCAAAGCAAAATTAACCAAATCACCTCGCCCTTCAACTATCGATAAAAATCGAAAGAAGCTTGATCTGATTCATTCTGATCTGTCAGGACCGTTTTCAGTTTCCTCCTATGGATGGTCCCTCTACTACATCACCTTAATCAATGATGCTAGTCAATATGCCTGGGTAAAGTTTATGAAAAAGAAATCAAGCACCACTTAAATTCTTAAAGATTTTGTTACCGAGCTAGAACTTCAACATTCAAAGACACCCAAAAGCTTTCGAACTGACAATGGCGGAGAATACGTCTCAAACGAACTGAAAGACTACCTAAGACAGAAGGGGATAGTTCATCAATTCACTCCCACTTACTCTCCTGAATCAAATGGCGTGGCTGAAAGACTCAATTGAACAATAGGAGAATCACTTCAAGCTATGCTTGAAAGCGTTCGTACATACGACAAAAGACTTTGGGCAGAAGCAGTTTCAACTTCAGTATACCTCAAAAACCGACAACCTCATTCGGCAGTTAAAGATCACACTCCTTATGAAGCCTTCTACGGTAATAAACCATCGATCACGCATCTTAAACCCTTTGGCAGTGAATGTTACATACATATCCCTTAACAGCAACGACTTGCGGGAACAAAACTTCAACCAAGGTCACAAAGAGCAATTCTCACTGGATACGCAAACGACGACCATCACTACAGAGTCCACCTACCTGAATCCAAACACACTCTTGTCACCAATGATATCTTCTTCCCTCCGACTAAGACAGAAGGGGATTCATCATACGATAAGTCCTTATATGCAAAAGAAAAATCAATACCTCGAACCTCAATTGAACATCGTTCTGACAATGAAAAATTCCCTTCCGATGATATGTGGATAACATGGATGGAACATAATCACTTAGAAACCAGAAAATTATTTGATCAATGCAATGAAAACGTTATGAGATTAGTTGTACAACAATATGATCAAGGACAACGATCAGGGTTTCTAGGCCCAGACTACTGGACATTCGAATTAGATGAAGATCAAGAATCGATTCACACTCCCCAACAACAAAGTCATTTCTTTACCGGACCTCCTGAAGAAGATCTAACTCAACCTCCCCCCTCGCCTCCTCAAGAGCAATACCACCACCAACTTCATGGTGGTGATAACTCTTCCACAGAGCAACAACAACAACTACAAGTTGCCGATGTTGCTCAACAACACCCCACTACGGGTGTTACCACAAGAGCGGGAAGACAAGTTAAACCTCCCAGAGAATGGTGGAGAATAGAAACTCAGAATGAGCAAGTTCTTGATAGAACAATGCGCGATGCTGATGAAATATCTCTCTCCCTGGACTCCGAAGAAAGCTTACTCACATCAATACTTATTGAAGAACCTCAAACGTTCCGACAAGCCAAATCCTCACCAGATTGGTCTGAATGGAAAGTTGCAATCAACGAAGAAGTTCAATCGCTCAAAGATAACGACCTGTGGGGAGTAGTACCCAAACCAACAAATCGCAAGATTGTTGATTCTCGATGGGTATTCAAGATCAAAACGGACGCCAAAGGAGAAACTCAATGATACAGAGCTCGACTAGTTGCAAAAGGATTCAGTCATATTCACGGTCCTGACTATGACGAAATCTTTTCACCTGTTGTTTGTTACAATTCCCTAAGAGTACTGTTAGCCATTGCCGCCTGTAAAGGGTGGAAACTTCATCAACTCAACATCAAGACAGCATTCCTTTATGGCATATTAAAGCAAGAAATCTATATGCATCTGCCTGAAGGCAGCAGGATAGAAGGAAAAGTCGCCAAATTAAAAAGATGTATCTATGGACTGAAACAATCACCTCGAGAATGGTACCATAGATTGGTTGAGTACCTGATCACCTACGGTTTTGTTATCACTGCTTTCAGTCCCTGTATTCTCGTTCACGAATCAGGAGATCAATTTATTGCTATTTATTTGGACGATATTACTATCGATGGAGAAACCGGAGTCTTGAAAGATCAAACCATCGGAATACTGAAAAGTGAATTCAAAGTTGAGGACATGGGATTATTACATTGGCTGCTTGGAATCGACATTACATTTACAGATGCTGGAATCACTCTCTCCCAAACAGCATTTATCGAGAAGATACTGAAAAGATTTGGATTGAACGACTGTAAATCAGTTTCGACCCCTATCGACCCAAACCATAGGTTGACAAGGAACCTCGAACAAACTGATGATAAAACAACGAAATCATATCAACAAATCATCGGATCTTTCATGTATCCAGTTACTGGGACCAGACCTGACCTCGCATACACTATTATCCATCTCTCCCAAATCAATACAAATCCCTCTACGACACATATGGCCGCCGCCAAAAGAGTTCTTCGATACTTTCAAGGAAGTAAAAAGTTAGCCCTCTCTTATCCCTGGAAATCACCTCTCAAACTTACTGCGTATTTGGACACATCATATGGCAATGATCTCGATTCAAGACGATGTTTCTCTGGATATCTATTTCAACTAGGAGACTCGACAATCTCGTGGCGTTCTCGCAAGCAAAGGTCCGTCGCAACTTCCACCTGTGAAGCTGAGTTCATGGCCCTTTCCTTGACTGCAAAACATCACCTCTGGTTACAACGAGGACTCAATGAGTTATTGAAAAACAATATTCCAAATGCAATTATGAGCGACTGAAATGCTGCCATCGATAATACGAATAATCCTAAGATCAACGACCGATCAAAACATATCGACATAGGCTATCACTTCCCGCGAGAGCAAGTTGAAGCCAGAAATATCACACTGTTATATGTTCAGTCTAGTGAAAATATTGCGGATGTATGTACAAAGAGACTGTCACGAGAAATATTGGAACATTTATGTAAGAAGTTTTTCTGTACAAAATGAGAAGGGGTGTTGGAAATATTGGGATTGTGACTAGGATTAGTCAAGATTGTATTTTCTTTCACATGTTTTCGGATGTTAAAGATAAGTTTAGAACGGACAAAAAGCCGCAGTATCACAAGCGCTTATCATAAAGATAGCACTCGTATTCCTTATATTTCAGTTATATTGCGTAGTCATAAAGACTCGTATTCTATAGTAACTACAGGGTTATATATGACTCACATCACATCATGGATTACACCATCGATCACGCCATCGATTACACCATCGATCACGTCATCGATTACGCCATCAATCACACCATAGTTACTGTGATTTATAGTTACCACACCATCTACGAAATGACTCCTTTTTCAGGGTCAACGCGATGCCCAGCAGCTTTTCTTTCTTTTTAGAACAAACGCTGGTTTATGTATAAAAGACGGTGATTTCCCACCTCTGTAAATAGTTTTTTCTATATCGCAACATACAGTTAGATAGCAATACTACAGTTTGCCCTCTATCCTCCTGAAGCTTAACATCTTCCGACATTCATCTGCTCTATTCTATTCTTTACTATTTCATGACTATATTCCTTCTCGGACCCAGAGTCAGAATACACAAGACCCAAATCACCTGCAACTTTGGACGAGTTCAGTTTGTCATCTCTTTAAAAGTCCACCCATGACTTAGAAACGAGTACCAACCTCGTTCATCTCGATAAATGAATCCCAGTCTGTTTTATTCCAGTTGTATCTTATTGTGTTGGAGTCAGTGGTAACAAGTTCAGATTCTGCCAACATATCATATCGTATTGTTGCATGGTCTGAACCAGTTGATACATTGTCGTCCACTGCCCAATTTGTAACTGAGTCATGGATGGTTTGTGATGTCAAGGGCAGATCGATAATGGAGGTTCCCTTGCCGTTTCGGTAATAGTATGTTGGGGTATCAGGTTCATTGAGGAGAGAAAAGTCATTGGTTTTCATGATCTGAACTAGTTTGTCGGCACGTGATGCCCTTCTCAATTGCCTTGGGAAGATCCTTGAAAAGTTGATGGTAAACCGAATGGCATACATGGCTGAAAAATACAACCTGCTACACAAAGATCACATAGGAGGACAAAGACAACGTTCTGCTATAGATGCTGCAATTGCACTTACACACGAAATTGAACAAGGAAAACATGCAAACGAAAACACAACTGCCCTCGTTTTGGATGTGAGTTGCACATTCAACAATGTATCCAAGAACCATCTCCCCCAAACTCTACGACAACTGGGCTACCCGGCCACAATTCAATTATGGGTCGACCACTTTTTATCTGACCGTACAACCGCACTGGCATTTGATGGAGAAAAGGACGACCTCAGCCCTGTCCGGACAGGAATCCCTCATAGATCACTGGCATCCCCAATTCTCTTCCACCTCTATCTCAGTCCTGTCCTCTACGAACTCACTACCCATTGCCCCAGCTCCTGGACTCCAAGCTACATTGATGATGTTGCAATCGGTGTTCGAAGCAAATCAAAAGCCTATAATGCAAGATACCTGAAGGCGGCTGCATGGGCAGCTTCCAAATGGGCAGAGAACAATGCGGTACGATTTGATGACTCAAAGTCAAAAATGATGTACTTCCACAATAAACGAAACGGTGATACATCTGATGACGAACATGCAAAGGAAATCGCCACTGCCATATTTATTGCTGTGAGTGGTGCATTCGACAATGTATCCAAGGACCGTCTCCTCCAAACTCTACGACAACTGGGCTACCTGACCGCAATTCAATTATGAGTTGACCACTTCCTATCCGTCTGAACAACAGCACTGGCATTTGATGGACAAAAGGAAGACCTCAGCCCGGTCCAGACAGGAATCCCTCAGGGATCACCTGCATCCCCAATTCTATTCCTCCTCTATCTCAGTCCTCTCTTCTACGAACTTACAACCCATTACCCCAGCTTCTGGATTCCAAGCTACATTGATGATGTTGCAATTGATGTTCGAAGCAAATCAAAGGCCTGTAATGCAAGATGCCTCGAGGTGGCTGCACGGACAGCTTACAAATGGGCAGAAAACAATGCAGTACGATTTGATGACTCAAAGTCACAAATGATGCAATTCCACAATGAACAAAACGGTGATACCTCCGATGACGAAAAGATCACCCTACCCAATGGCACTACCATTTCCCCCAGCACAAAAGGCATTGGCCCAGATGTGGTAAGGTGGATTGGTATTTGGTTTGACAGAAATATCAACTTCAAACACCATGTCATGCTGAAGGCGGCAAGCGGCAAAAGAGCCCTTGGAGCCCTCAAATCTCTAGCCAATACAGAATCAGGACTAACCCCCAGTGCAGTCCGCCAACTATACAATGGGCATGTTGTACCTGTCTGCAACTTCGGAGCTGCAGTCTGGTGGATTCGCCAAGCAACATATCAAAAGAAATTTTAAACAGTTCAAAATATGGCACTTCGGTGCATCCTTGGAGCCTTCCGCACATCCCCAACAATTGCGCTGCACAATGAAGCAGCCCTGCCACCAGTAGCTGTTCGACTTGATCACATGCAAAGAAAATATGCAATTCGAATACTTACGTTTCCCGAAATGCATCCACTCCGACAACGTTGTCCATTGACTTTTCCTCCATTTTATGAAACTCCAGAGTCTAGTAGCACAACCGCACCCTAGATTTCATGGGACAGTATGCAACAAAATAACCGCAAATTTGAAACACGTCTTATCCAAACCTTATCAACCCTCAGTCCATGGATTTCCAACAGCTCGGAGATTGAAACCTATTCAACCACAGCCTGTCCACCATGGATTGAAAGTAGAGTCAAAACACAAATTAATCCTCGTTCAAAGGAAGAGGAAGCCAAACCCCACGAAGCCCAGTATGCAATGTTGAAACAATATCACCGCAAAATTGTTTGTTATGCAGATGGATCTATGTTGAACCAAATCGCTGGCGCAGGAACAGTAGTTGAAATGACAGGAGAAGATGTCATTGAAACAACCTATCCAATGGGCCATCAACAGAAAGTTTATGATGCTGAATTACTTGGTATTCTTGAAGCTGCACAGAAATGCTTTCAGATCTGTCAACGTAATAACCTCACCAAATGACATATATGGATTTTCACAGACAATCAAGCTGCCATACGATGTCTCAATACTCTCAAAACCGCCCCTGGACAGTCCACTTCCCTGGCACTCTCCAACATCGCCAATAACCTCCATGCACTCAAAACTACTATCACAGTACAATGGGTTCCTGGCCATACAGATGTACCTGGAAACGAACTTGCCGATAAGTTGGCAAAAAAGTCCACTGTGGAAAAACCACCTACCAACTATAATACCTCATTATCGTACCTCAAGGAGGTAACCCGAGCGGCAAAAATGCAGCAGTGGGGGGATTGGTGGATGCGACATCCTGCGAAAGAAAACAACTATATTGGAATATTCTGTACCAAACCAGACAATATTTTCAGAAGTGGCAACTGCCAGTTTGCATCTACTGTCACCCAACTACGAACTGGACATGGATCCTTCCGCAGTTACCTATACAAAATACCACCCAATGCTGTTGACTCCCCTCACTGCCCATGTTGCTATGGAGGTTCCCAGTCACCGGAACACGTTGTACTAAGATGCCCTTTATACCAACGCGAAAGACAAACCATGCAGAAAGCGACTGGGGTTGTACACCCTCGATATCTCTACAAGCATCTTCTTTATACTGACAAAGCAATGCAACCTTTGAAACATTTTCTGCACGATACACATATAGCTACTCGAAGATGTTACCTGGGCCAATTCCGTGATGATGAACACCTTGGGCAGGGTAACATCCGAATTGCAGGCCAGGGAACTGTCAACGATATGGTGTAGGAACACCAGAGTGAGAGTGGAGGTGATGATGGGGAGGATGATGATAAAAAGGAAGGAGAAGCAGAGAGTTGAGAACAGAATGAAATTTGAATGGGGACGGGAGGAGGAGGGTATACTCCAGGGGGAGAACCCGCATGAATTGCAGGCCCAAGCCAAATGAGACTGGCAGATATTTTATTATTGTATGATGCATGTTACAAACCACTATGATTTATTGAAATTTCTTTGTAACTGGAGCAGGGGTGATAGGGGACTGCGGAGCGGTGCTACCTAGCCAGGGGTTTTTTGTTTTTCCTTTGTTCAATTTCATTTGTTGTTCTTGTTCTTGATTATTTGTTTGTACCTCACCGGCCATAGCCTGCAAGCTGCATGCTGTATGATGAATGAACAAATAAATAAATACACCTCTGATTACGAACCGATTGCCCTACCCAATGGCACTACTATTTCCCCCGGCACCAACGGTATTGGCCCAGATGTGGTCAGATGGCTTCATATGTGGTTTGACAAAATAATCGACTTCAAACATAATGTTATGCTGAAGGCCGCACACGGCAAAAGAGCCCTTGCAGCCTTCAAATCACTAGCCAATACAGAATCAGGACTGACCCCCAGTGGAGTCCGCCAAGTATACAATGCGTGTGTTGTACCTGTCTGCGACTTCGGAGCTGAAGTTTGGTGAATGGGGCAAGCAACATATCAACAGAATTTGGAAACAGTCAAACATATGGTACTTCGGTGCATCCTTGGAGCCTTCCGCACATCCCCAACAATAGCGCTACACAATGAAGCAGCCCTGCCAACAGTAGCTGTTTGACTTATTTATTTATTTATTTATTTATTCATCATACAGCATGCAGCCTGTAGGCTATGGCCGGTGAGGTACAAATAAATAACCAAGAACAAGAACATCATATGAAACCGAACAAAGGAAAAACGAAAAACCCCTGGCTAGGTAGCACCGCTCCGCAGTCCCCTATCACCCCTGCTCTAGTTACAAAGAAATTTCAAATAAATCATAGCGGTTTGTAACACGCTTCATACAATAATAAAATATCTGTCAGTCTCATTCGGCTTGGTCCTGCATATCATGCGGGTTCTCCCCCTGGAGTTTACCCTCCTCCTCCCTTCCCCGTTCAAATTTCATCCTCCTCTCAACTCTCTGCTTCTCCTTCCTTTTCATCATCATCCTCCCTATCATCCCCTCCACTCTCACTCTGATGTTCCTCCACCCTGTCGTTGACAGTTCCCTGTCCTGCAATTCGGATGTTACCCAGCCCAAGGTGTTCATCATCACGGAATTGGCCCAGGTACCATCTTCGAGTAGCTATATGTGTGTCGTGCAGAAAATGTTTCAAAGGTTGCATTGCTTTGTCGGTATAAAGAAGATGCTTCCAGAGGTATCGAGGGTGTACAACTCCAATCTCTTTCCGCATGGTTTGTCTTTCGCGTTGGTTTAAAGGGCATCTTAGTACAAGATGTTCCGGTGACTGGTGACCTCCATAGCGACATGGGCAGTGAGGAGAGTCAACAGCATTGGTTGGTATTTTGTATAGGTAACTGCGGAAGTATCCATGTCCAGTTCGTAGTTGGGTGACAGTAGATGCAAACTGGCGGTTGCCACTTCTGAAAATATTGTCTGGTTTGGTACGAAATGTTCCAATATAGGTCTTTCCCTTTCGCGGGATGTCGCATCCACCAATCCCCCATTCCTGCATTTTTGCTGCTTGGGTTACCCTCTTGAGGTACGATAATGAGGTGTTATAGTAGGTAGGTGGTTTTCCACAGTGGACTGGTTTTGCCAACTTATCGGCAAGTTCGTTTCCAGGTACATCTGTATGGCCAGGAACCCATTGTACTGTGATAGTAGTTTTGAGTGCATGGAGGTTATTGGCGATGTTGAGAGTGCCAGGGAAGTGGACTGTCCAGGGCGGGTTGAAGTATTGAGACGTCGTATGGCAGCTTGATTGTCTGAGAAAATCCATACATGTCTTTTGGTGAGGTTATTACGTTGACAGATCTGAAAGCATTTCTGTGCAGCTTTAGAATACCAAGTAATTCAGCGTCATAAACTTCCTGTTGATGGCCCATTGGATAGGTTGCTTCAATGACATCTTCTCCTGTCTTTCACTACTGTTCCCTGCGCCAATGTTTTCGTTCAACAAGATCCATCTGAATAAAAACAATATTGCGGTCATCTTGTTTCAACATTGCATACTGGCTTCGTGGGGCTTGGCTTCCTCTTCCTTTGAATGAGGATTAATTTGTGTTTGACTCTACTTTCAATCCATGGTGGACAGGCTGTGGTTGAATAGGTTTCAATCTCCGAGCTGTTGGAAATCCATGGACTGAGGTTGATAAGGTTTGGATAAGACGTGTTTCAAATTTGCGGTTATTTTGTTGCATACTGTCCCATGAAATCCAGGGTCCGGTTGTGATACTAGACTCTGGGGTTTCATGAAATGGAGGGAAAGTCAATGGACAACGTTGTCGGATTGGGATGTATTTCGGGAAACGTATGTATTCGAATTGCATATTTTCTTCGCATGTGATTAAGTCGAACAGTTACTGGTGGCAGGCTGCTTCATTGTATAGTGCTATTGTTGGGGATATGCGCAAGGCTCCAAGGATGCCCCGAAGTGCCATATTTTGAACTGTTTCGAATTTCTGTGATAATGTTGCTTGGCCCATCCACCAGATTTCAGCTCCGAAGTCGCAGACAGTACAACACATGCATTGATAGTTGGCGGACTGCACTGGGGGTTAGTCCTGATTCTGTATTGGCTATTGATTTGAGGCTCCAAGGGCTCTTTTGCCGCTTGCCGCCTTCAGCATGACATGGTGTTTGAAGTTGATTTTTCTGTCAAAAAATACCAATCCACCTTACCACATCTCGGGCCAATGCCTTTTGTGCCGGGGGAAATGGTAGTGCC
>WHVE01001337.1:0-17272 GCA_015178995.1 Trichophaea hybrida
CATGTGATCAAGTCGAACAGCAACTGGTGGCAGGGCTGCTTCATTGTGTAGCGCTATTGTTGGGGATGTGCAGAAGGCTCCAAGGATGCACCGAAGTGCCATATTTTAAACTGTTTTGAATGTCTGTTGATATGTTGCTTGGCCCATCCACCAGACTTCAGCTCCGAAGTCGCAGCCAGGTACATGTTAGGGGTTTCCCCTTAGCATGCGTATGAAGTACATCAGGCTTAGTCTCCCAGGCTTTCCGTTATTCAAAAGATGACTAACGGTTAAGATCACACCCCTGAGGATGTCTACCGATGAGTTAGCAGACGGCCCAACATAGCCGGGTGAAATCCCCATAATAGTCAATGCTACAATACTACGTCTCAGCATATGGAATAGCTACCCAGTGTGGAGACAATACGCACACTCGATCAGACAGTAATCTTGGGGTAACCCATAGTACTGGCCAAGGCATGGGACACACCAACCATACTGCCGAAGCAATGTAACTGCCAAGCAGGGGTCTTCGGATCAGCTGTGCGTTACGGATCAGACCAGTGTTATCTTGGTTATCATGCTAATACTGGGACAAACCATACCCGTGCTTAGCTTCATGGATTTGGTTGGACAAGCGATATTATTTTAGTATGCGGGACTTTGCTATCTCTAGAGCTAGAATAAGCAAAGGAGATAAGCTAACTGCGCCCCGGTAGTTGACTCTACCTAAAAGATAAGTGCTTGGATCTAGACTGTCGAACCCCAGCTCTGCCCGTGTTTACAACACGATAACTGATAGAGGGCACCCCCTTCGGGGAACACGGATAAGACCCGATGACACTAGGTACGTGGCAATGTATGGGTTGGCAGCTCATTAAATCATTGATCACTATTCCACTCAATACGAAGAAAGATAACTAATACGAAGTAATGGTCCGATATGTATGTCAGCAACGTCATAACATGCAGGATAACCTTTGGGAACTCCTGGTGGGGGCTTACGCAACCACACGTTGTCAAACGGAACTCTCCACAGCTAACTACCGAGATCGGCTCTGAAGCAACGATCATATGTTGTGTGAACACCCACTACTGTGGACTGAGTGTTTATGAAATAGTACTATACACACACATCATAGATTACAGAGAAGTACCGTCACCCCTTAGCAGGATGGTTTGACGCGGAAATACTCACCTATAAAAGACCACCTTAAACCCACAAGTTTAAACACAACGATTCAAGCTACAGTCGAACAAACCACAGTCAGAACACAACAGCGGAAAAACCACCTGAAATATTATTAAGTTAATTACCTTAGGAATATTCACCAATAAACTTTTTATGTCTATTACAGACGACCAGAAGATTCTCTACGCTCGCATCATGCACGCCCAAGCAAACACTCGAGCCAAGTACGAACATCTCGCACGATACCTTGTTCGTCACGACCTTTGGGTAGAATACTACCACTACTTTCATACCGGTGAACTTCCTTCCCAAGTCGCCTTCGACGAGTCGTCAGAAGATTAGCTCCAAGACAGTGACGACTTTTACAAAGGGCCATACTGCAATAGATGCCTGTGTTCATACATACACTACAACAGCGTAAACGTGTCACGATTGAATTCCATATCTTTAGTTGGGGTATTATTATTCGGATACGCCTTTACCGTAAGTCGGTACAACAATACCGATAAGTCACATCTAGCTGCAGTATCCCCCTAACAGTACAACACATGCATTGTACAGTTGGCGGACTGCACTGGGGGAACGCAGGAATGGGGGGATTGGTGGATGCGACATCCCGCGAAAGGAAAGATCTATATTGGAACATTCCTTGCCAACCAGACAATATTTTCAGAAGTGGCAACCGCCAGTTTGCATCTACTGTCACCCAACTGCGAACTGGACATGGATACTTCCGCAGTTACCTATACAAAATACCAACCAATGCTGTTGACTCTCCTCACTGCCCATGTCGCTATGGAGGTCCCCAGTCACCAGAACATCTTGTACTAACATGCCCTGTATACCAACGCGAAAGACAAACCATGCGGAAAGAAATTGGAGTTGTACACCCTCGATATCTTTGGAAGCATCTTCTTTATACCGACAAAACAATTCAACCTTTCAAACATTGTCTGCACGACACACATATGGCTACTCGAAGATGGTACCTGGGCCAATTCCGTGATAATGAACACCTTGTGCAGGGTAACATCCGAAATGCAGGACAGGGAACTGTCAATGATAGGGTGGAGGAACATCAGCATGTGAGTGGAGGGGATGATGGGGAGCATGATGATGAAAAGGAAGGAGAAGCAGAGAGTTGAGAGGAGGACGAAATTTGAACGGGGAAGAGAGGAGGAGGGTAAACTCCAGGGGGAGAAACCGCATGATATGCAGAACCAAGCCGAATGAGACTGACAGATTTTTTATTATTGTACGAAGCATGTTACAAACCCCTATGATTTATTGGAAATTCCTTTGTAACTAGAGCAGGGGTGATTGGGGACTGCGGAGTGGTGCTACCTAGCCAGCGCTTTTTCGTTTTTCCTTTGTTCGGTTTCATTTGTTGTTCATGTTCTTGGTTATTTGTTTGTAGCTCACTGGCCATAGCCTATGGGCTGCATGCTGTATGATGAATAAATAAATAAATTTTTAAACTGCACTGGGGGTTAGTCCTGATTCTGTATTGGCTAGTGATTTGAGGGCTCCAAGGGCTCTTTTGCCACTTGCCGCCTGCAGCATGAAATGGTGTTGGAAGTTGATTTTTCCGTCAAACCAAATACCAATCCACCTTACCACATCTGGGCCAATGCCTTTTGTGCCGGGGGAAATGGTAGTGCCATTGCGTAGAGTGATCTTTTCGTCATCGGAGGTATCACCGTTTCATTTATTGTGGAAGTACATCATTTCTGACTGTGAGTCATCCAATCATACCGCATTGATTTCTGCCCATTTGAAAGCTGTCCGTGCAGCTGCCTCGAGGCATCTTGCATTATAGGCTTTTGATTTGCTTCGAACAACAGTTGCAACATTATCAATGTAGCTTGGGGTCCAGGAGCTGGGGTAATGGATTGTGAGTTCGTAGAAGAGAGGATTGAGAGAGAGGAAGAAGAGAATTGGGGATGCAGGCGATCCCTGAGGGATTTCTGTCCGGACGGGGCTGAGGTTTTCCTTTTGTCCGTCAAATGCCAGTGCTGTTGTACGGTAGGATAGGAAGTGGTGGACCCATAATTGAATTGCGGTCGGATAGCCCAGTTGTCGTAGAGTTTGGAGGAGACAGTCTTTGGATACATTGTCCAATGCGCCACTCACATCCATACAGAGGGCAGTGGTGATTTCCTTTGCATGTTTTCCTTGTTCAATTTCATGTGTAAGTGCCATTGCAGCAACTATAGCAGAGCGTTGTGTTCATCCTTCTATTTGATCTATGTGTAGCAGGTTGTATTTTTCAGCCATGTATGCGATTCGGTTTGCCATCAACTTTTCGAAGATCTTCCCAAGGCAATTGAGCAGCGCAACAGGTTGATGGGCCTTAGCTATTGAATAATCAGGTTTTCCAGGTTTGGGTATAATCACAGTCGTTGCTTGTCGCCAACAGGTAGGGTGATATCCAGTGGTTCCAAGTATAGCAAGAGACTGTTGAATTGTGCGGTGGCTGCTAGGTATGCTTGCCGGAGGCAGTAAATGGGAAGCCCATCGGGTCCCAGGGCTTTATGTGGTGCAGAGGTAAAAATTGCTTGTTTGATTTCTGTTGGGGTAAATGAATCCCATGGCAGGGTTGGTCGATTGCGGATATCAGTTGGGGAGGGTGTTACTGGTGGGGGTGGGAACATGGTAGAACGGAATAATACTTCCTTTTCTTCACAAGTTATAGCTGTTGTGTTCGAGAATGACAGGGGTGGTGTCCTTTGGGTTTTGCTGGGTTTGGTATAACGAAGGGCAGTAAATATCTCCGGGCCTTGTGCATTTGCTAAAAATTCAATCTACATTGTTGTCTTGGAGGTGCGGAAATCCCGGAAATATTGGTGTTGCACCGCTTTGGATTTGATGTGATCACTTTCAAGGAGGGTTTTCTTCCACTTCTTCTGGGCACGGTTCATCTGTGTTCGCGAGATTTTGAGTTTGGGTGTCCACCAGCATTTTGAATGTGTTGTAAGCTGGAGAACTGGGGTAGATCCCTTGACTGCATCAAGAATCATATCTCGGAGTAGTTCGGCTGATTTGTCAAGGTTTGATTTGGTTGGTTGTTCATGCAGGTATTGCCAAACCATTCGTGAGGCATGGGAGAGTGTATTGAGAGTTTTTGAGAATACATCCAAATCTGTCTTATTCCAGTTGTATCCTATCGTGTTGGAGTCAGTGGTAACAAGTTCAGATTCTGCCAAGATATCAACACGTATTGTTGCATGGTCTGATCCAGTTGATGTGTTGTCATCCACGGCCCAATTGGTAACCGAGTCATGGATGGCTTGTGAGGTACAGGCTAAGTCGATAATGAAGGTTCCTTTGCCATTTCGGTAGTAGTATGATGGTGTGTCTGGTTTATTGAAGAGGGAAAAGTTATTGGTTTCCATGATCTGAACAAGTTCGTCGGCGCGTTTGGGTGTTTTGATTTGTGAATTCCACCATGTATGATGGCCATTCATATCACCAGCAATAATGCATCGTTCAGGCAATGGGATTTTGGTGAAGCTTCTTGGAATAGTGTAGAGATTAGATACGCCTTCATGTTCATGGTAAATATTGAAGAATGTGATTGGTGCAATTGAGGGGGTTGATATTTCAAGGACTTGAATATCAGGATCCTGGCTGATGTCGGTACGTGGGGAGTATTTGATATAATGGTTGTTTTTGGCCACATAGGCAATTGTCCTATTGTGTTTTCCTAAGTTTTTAGGTGGTATCAGTAGCTCAAATCCAGGGTGTGTTGTAATGAATGTATTGTCTGGGTTGAATCCAGGTTCTTGGAGTCACAGAAGGTCGGCCGTTCCAACTGCAAAGTCAAGAAGGGAACTGATAACTAAGGAAGAACGGTTGTAGTTGTGTTGTATAATTCGAATTTTGGTGGGGTAATAGGAAGGTTGTTTAGGCATGGGTGATGGTCGGGTGGTCTTTTATGAACTTGGCTCGTACCTCAGCATGTATAGCAGTAATGGTTGGGCATTTAGAATCGTTGGCCTGGTGATTACCCTTGCAGTTGATGCATTGGATAACATCATGGACACACTGTTTGCCTATGCTGGGACATGATGCGCATGAGTGGGAGGTGGTGGTGTGAGGTTCTGCATATATATTGCAGATAGCCGATTGTTTGCATCGTAGGTAGGAATGGCCATATTGTTGGCAGTTAGTGTATTGGTCGGTTGGTCGGGATGCCTCATATCGGTCCGCTTGGCGTGTCCTGCCATCTACTTGTACACCATGGTCTGAATAAGTTTTGCTTCATGTTCAGTATGGACTGCGATAACCATGGTGGTTGTTATTTTCTCTGGTCGTGTGTCTGGCTTCGTAAGAGATCGTGGCAGAGTGGTAAGCTTGATATGATCATTGTTCATCTCAATATCTTCTTTCAATAATTTCATTCCTGTTTCACATTCAGGAAACATTGTAATGTGAATGGAGTGAACCATCATTCGGATCCAAGTTTCTTGCTTTTTGAGATTTTGTGCAGTTGAGTCGACTGAACGAACTGTTTCTTCAATAGCAGCCTTGTGGGCCGGTACCAATTCCACAGGGCAGGCGTCTGCTGTCAGGAGGAGGAGATTGAGCTTATAGTTGGCAGAAACATGTCGAATATTGGCCAAAGGGTGTACATGGCAGCGTCGGAGGGTGGCGTTGATGGCGAGCTTCAGTTTTATAAGATCGGCAGTAACAGGTTGATCAGTGTGTCGGGCAATCACTAGTGTGCATTGTTTTTTGGTGAGAGGATGGTGATTCAGAGTACACCCATTCTGTTCTTGTGGTGGCTCTTTCTCTGCGCATGCAGATGCAATTGCTGACCAGAGTGTGGGTTTGGGGGTGTGTTGTGCAGAAAATGTTTCAAAGATTGCATTGCTTTGTTGATATGAAGATGATGCTTCCAGAGATACTGTGGGTGTACCACTCCAAACCCCTTCCACATTGTTTGTCTAATCGGGTTGTTATAAGGGGCATCTTAGAAGAAGATGTTCTGGCGACTAAGAACCTCCATAGCGAAATGGGCAGTGGGAGGAATCAACAGAATGAATGGGTATTTTGTATTGATAACTGTTGAAGTATCCATGTCCGGTTGGTAATTGGGTTACAGTAGATGTAAACTGACGGTTGCCACTTGTGAAAATATTGTCTGGTTTCGTACGGAAAGGTGCAATATAGTTCTTTCCTTTTGCTGGATACCTCATTCACCAATGCCCCTATTCCTGCACTGTTGCTGCTCGGGATACCCTCTTGAGGTAGAATAAGGAGGTATTATAGTTGGTTGTTGGTTTTTCCAGATCAAACCTTGACAAATCAGCCGAACTACTGCGAGATATGATTCTTGATGCAGTCAAGGAATCTACCCCAGTTCTCCAGCTTACAACACATTCAAAACGCTGGTGGACACCCCAACTCAAAATCTCCCGAACACAGATGAACCGTGCCCAGAAGCAGTGGAAGAAAACCCGCCTTGAAAGTGATCACACCAAATTCAAAGCTGTTCGAAACCAATATTTTCGGGATATCCGCACCTCCAAGACAACAATGTGGATTGAATTTTTAGCAAATGCGCAAGGCACAGAGATATTTACCGCCCTCCGTTATACCAAACCCAGGAAAACCCAACGGACACCACCCCTGTCATTCTCCAACACAACAGCTGTAACTTTTGAAGAAAAGGCAGTATTATTCCGTTCTACCATGTTCCCACCCCCACCAGTAGCCCCCTCCCCAACTGATATCACCAATCGACCAACCCTGCCATGGGTTACATTTACCCCAACAGAAATCAAACAAGCAATTTTTATCTCTGCACCACGTAAAGCCCCGGGACCCGATGGGCTTCCCTTTTACTGCCTCCGGCAAGCATACCTAGCTGCCACCAAACAATTCAACAGTCTCTTTGCTATACTTGGAACCACTGGATATCACCCTACCTGTTGGCGACAAGCAACAACTGTGATTATACCCAAACCTGGAAAACCTGATTATTCAATACCTAAGGCCTTCTGACCTGTTGCCCTTCTCAATTGCCTTGGGAAGATCCTCGAAAAGTTGATGGCAAACCAAATTGCATACATGGCTGAAAAATTCAACCTGCTACACAAAGATCAAATAGGAGGACGAAGACAACGCTCTGCTATAGATGCTGCAATGGCACTTACACATGAAATTGAACAAGGAAAACATGCAAAGGAAATCACCACTGCCCTCTTTATGGATGTGAGTGGCGCATTCGACAATGTATCCAAGGACCGTCTCCTCCAAACACTACGACAACTGGGCTACCCCAAACACTACGACAACTGGGCTACCCGACCACAATTCAATTATGGGTCGACCACTTCCTATCCGACCGTACAACAGCACTGGCATTTGATGGACAAAAGGAAGACCTCAGCCCCGTCCGGACAGGAATCCCTCAGGGATCACCTGCATCCCCAATTCTCTTCCTCCTCTATCTCAGTCCTCTCTTCTACGAACTCACAACCCATTACCCCAGCTCCTGGACTCCAAGCTACATTGATGATGTTGCAATTGTTGTTCGAAGCAAATCAAAAGCCTATAATGCAAGATACCTCGAGGCGGCTGCACGGACAGCTTTCAAATGGGCAGAAAACAATGCGGTACGATTTGATGACTCAAAGTCAGAAATGATGAAATTCCACAATAAACGAAACGGTGATACCTCCGATGACGAAAAGATCACCCTACCCAATGGCACTACCATTTCCCCCGGCACAAAAGGCATTGGCCCCGACGTGGTAAGGTGGATTGGTATTTGGTTTGACAGAAAAATCAACTTCAAACACCATGTCATGCTGAAGGCGGCAAGCGGCAAAAGAGCCCTTGGAGCCCTCAAATCACTAGCCAATACAGAATCAGGACTAACCCCCAGTGCAGTCCGCCAACTATACAATGCATGTGTTGTACCTGTCTGCGACATCGGAGCTGAAGTCTGGTGGATGGGCCAAGCAACATATCAACAGAAATTCGAAACAGTTCAAAATATGGCACTTCGGGGCATCCTTGGAGCCTTCCGCACATCCCCAACAATAGCACTACACAATGAAGCAGCCCTGCCACCAGTAGCTGTTCGACTTAATCACATGCGAAGAAAACATGCAATTCGAATACTTACGTTTCCCGAAATACATCCAATCCGGCAACGTTGTCCATTGACTTTCCCTCCATTTCATGAAACCCCAGAGTCTAGTAACACAACCGGACCCTGGATTTCATGGGACAGTATGCAACAAAATAACCGCAAATTTGAAACACGTCTTATCCAAACCTTATCAACCCTCAGTCCATGGATTTCCAACAGCTCGGAGATTGAAATCTTTTCAACCACAGCCTGTCCACCATGGATTGAAAGTAGAGTCAAAACACAAATTAATCCTCATTCAAAGGAAGAGGAAGCCAAAGCCCACGAAGCCCAGTATGCAATGTTGAAACAAGATGACCGCAATATTGTTTGTTATTCAGATGGATCTATGTTGAACGAAAACATTGGCGCAGGAACAGTAGTTGAAATGACAGGAGAAGATGTCATTGAAGCAACCTATCCAATGGGCCATCAACAGGAAGTTTATGACGCTGAATTACTTGGTATTCTTAAAGCTGCACAGAAATGCTTTCAGATCTGTCAACGTAATAACCTCACCAAAAGACATGTATGGATTTTCTCAGACAATCAAGCTGCCATACGACGTCTCAATACTTTCAAACCCGCCCCTGGACAGTCCACTTCCCTGGCACTCTCCAACATCGCCAATAACCTCCATGCACTCAACACTACTATCACAGTACAATGGGTTCCTGGCCATACAGATGTACCTGGAAACGAACTTGCCGATAAGTTGGCAAAACAGTCCACTGTGGAAAAACCACCTACCTACTATAACACCTCATTATCGTACCTCAAGAGGGTAACCCAGGCAGCAAAAATGCAGGAATGGGGGGATTGGTGGATGCGACATCCCGCGAAAGGAAAGACCTATATTGGAACATTTCGTACCAAACCAGACAATATTTTCAGAAGTGGCAACCGGCAGTTTGCATCTACTGTCACCCAACTACGAACTGGACATGGATACTTCCGCAGTTACCTATACAAAATACCAACCAATGCTGTTGACTCTCCTCACTGCCCATGTCGCTATGGAGGTCCCCAGTCACCGGAACATCTTGTACTAAGATGCCCTTTATACCAACGCGAAAGACAAACCATGCGGAAAGAGATTGGAGTTGTACACCCTCGATACCTCTGGAAGCATCTTCTTTATACCGACAAAGCAATGCAACCTTTGAAACATTTTCTGCACGACACACATATAGCTACTCGAAGATGGTACCTGGGCCAATTCCGTGATGATGAACACCTTGGGCAGGGTAACATCTCAATTGCAGGACAGGGAACAGTCAACGACAGGGTGGAGGAACATCAGAGTGAGAGTGGAGGGGATGATAGGGAGGATGATGATGAAACGGAAGGAGAAGCAGAGAGTTGAGAGGAGGATGAAATTTGAACGGGGAAGGGAGGAGGAGGGTAAACTCCAGGGGGAGAACCCGCATGATATGCAGGACCAAGCCGAATGAGACTGACAGATATTTTATTATTGTATGAAGCGTGTTACAAACCGCTATGATTTATTTGAAATTTCTTTGTAACTAGAGCAGGGGTGATAGGGGACTGCGGAGCGGTGCTACCTAGCCAGGGGTTTTTCGTTTTTCCTTTGTTCGGTTTCATATGATGTTCTTGTTCTTGGTTATTTGTTTGTACATCACCGGCCATAGCCTACGGGCTGCATGCTGTATGATGAATAAATAAATAAATAAATAAATAAATAAATAAATAAATAAATAAATAAATAAATAAATAAATAAATTGGTTTTTCCAGAGTAGACTTTTTTGACAACTTATCATCAAGCTCATTTCCAGGTACAGCTATGTGGCCGGGGACCCATTGCACTGTGATGGTAGTTGGAGTGCATGGAGGTCATTGGCGAAATTGGAGAGTCCCAGAAAAGATGACTGTCCAGGGGCAGATTTGAAGGTATTGAGACATCATATGGCAGCTTGATTGTCTGTTAAAATCAATATATGTCTTTTGATGATGTTATTTCGTTGACGTATCTGAAAGCCTTTGTGTGCAGCTCTAAGAATACCAAGTAATTTGGTGTCATAATCTTCCTGTTGATGGCCCAAAGGGTAGGTTGCTTCAATGACTTCGTCTCTAGTCATTTCCACTACAGTTTCTGCCCCAATGTTTTCGTGCAACATAGATCCATCTGTATAACATATGATATTGTAGTCCTCTTGTTTCATCATTGCATACTGTGCTTCATGGGCTTTGGCATTCTTTTCCTTTGAGCAGGCATTAATTTGTGTTTTGACTCTGCTTGCAATCCATGGTGGAGAGGCTGTGGTTGAGTAGGTTTCAATCTCCGAGCTGTTAGAAATCTATGGGCTGAGGGTGGCTAGCGTTTGGATAAGACATGTATCAAATTTGAGGATATTTTGTTGCATACTGTTCCATGACATCCACAGTTCAGTTGAATTACTGGACTCAGGGGTTTAATGAAATTTAGTGAAATTTGATAGGAAACATAGTCGGATCGGGTTTATTTCGGGGAATGTAAGTATTTGAATGGCATATTGTCATCACTTGAGATTAAGTCATCCAGCCACTGGTGGCACGGCTGATTCATGGTGTAGGGCTCATGTTGGTGATGTGCGGAAGACCCCAAGGATACACCGAAGGGCCATATTTTGAACTGTTTCAATTTTCTGTTGACATGCTGCTTGCCCCATCCACAAAATTTGTTTATTTATTTATTTGTTTATTTATTCATCATACAACATGAAGCCCGCAGGCTATGGACGGTGAGGTACAAACAAATGACCATGAACAAGTACAAAAAATGAAACCAAACAAAGGAAAAACGAAAAACCCCTGGCTCGGTAGCACCGCTCCACGTTCTCCTGTCACCCCTGCTCTAGTTACAAAGAAATCTCCAATGAATTATAGCGGTCTGTAACACGCTTCATACAATGATAAAATATTTGACAGTTTCATTTGGCTTGGTCCTGCATATCATGCGGGTTCTCCCCCTTGAGTTTACCCTTCTCATCTCTTCCCCATTCGAATTTCTTCTTCCTCTGAACTCTGCTTCTCCTTCGTCCTAATGCCCATTCTCGCCATCATCCCGTTCACTTCCACTCCGATGTTTCTCCACCATATCGTTGACAGTTCCCTGACCTGCAATTCGGATATTATTTTGCCCAAGGTGTTCATCATCACAGAATTGGCCCAGATACCATCTTCGTGTTGCTATATGTGTGTCTTGCAGAAAATGTTACAAAGGTTGTATTGCTTTATCTATATAGAGAAGATGCTTCCAGAGATACCGAGGATGTACTACTCCAATCTCCTTACACATTGTTTGTCTTCCGCGTTGCTATAAAGGGCATCTTCGAAGTTGATTTTCTGGCAACTGAGAACCTCCCTTGCGACATTTGCAGTTATGGGTATCAACGGCATTAGTTGGTATTTGATATAGATAACTGCGGAAGAATCCATGACCGAATCATTTTTGGGTGAAAGTACATGCAAACTGCCAGTTGCCAATGGTGAAAATATTGTTTGGTTTTGTGCAAAATGTCCCAATATTGTTCTTTCCTTTTGCTGGATGCCTCATCCACCACTCCCCCCATTCCAGCATTTTTGCTGCTCGGATTACCATTTTGTGGTAAGATAAGGAGGTATTATAGCAGGTAGGTGGTTTTTCAAGGATGGACTTTTTGGCCAACTTATCAGCAAGCTCATTTCCAGGTACATCTGTATGGCCATGATCCCATTGTACTGTGATCTTGGTTTTGAGTGCATAGAGGTTATTGGCAATATTGGAGAGTGCCAGGGAAGTGGACAGCCTAGGGGCAGGTTTGAAGGTATTGAGATGTCGTATGGCAGCTTGATGGTCTGTAAAAATCCATATATGTCTGTTGGTGATGTTATTAAATTGACAAATTTGAAAGCAGTTCGGTGCAGCATTAAGAGTACCAAGTCATTCGGTGTCATAAACTTCCTGTTCATGGCCCATTGGGTTGGTCTCTTTGATGACTTCTTCATTAGTCATTTCCACTACAGTTCATGCCCCAATGTTTTCGTTCAACATTGATTCATTTGTATAATACATGATATTGTGGTCATTCTGTTTCAACATTGCATACTGTGCTTCATGGGCTCTGGCTTGGTTTGAAATGTTAGAATCGTGACTTGGATTAGTCAGGTTTGTATTTTCTAATACATATTTTGCGGATGTTGAAGATAAGTTTGGAACGGACAAAAAGCCGCAGTAACACAAGTGCTTATCCTGAAGATAGCGCTGCTATTGCTTAATCATGGTTACATTACGTAGTCATAAAAAATCGTATGCTATATCTACTACAGAGTTATATATGACTCACATTACACCATCGATTACACCCTCGATCACACCATCGATTGGGACATCAATCACATCATAGTAGTTATGACCCATAACAACTACACCATCAACGAAATGAGTTCTTTCGCAGGGTCAACGCGATGCCCATCGGCTTTTCTTGTCTTGTTGAACGAACGCTGGTTGATGTACAAAAGCCTGTGGATTCCCACCTCTGTAAATAATTTTTTCTATATCGCAACCTACAATTAGATAGCAATGCTACAGTTTGTCCTCTATGCTCCTGAAGTTTAACATCTTCCGACACTCTTCCGCTTGATTCTATTCTTTATTATTCATGACCAGATTCCTCCTCGGACCTAGAGTCAGAATACACAAGACCCGAATCACCTTCAACTTTGGACGAGTGCAGTTAATCACCTCCCATACTGTCCACGCAAGACAGAGAAGAAAGTACCGACCTCGTTCATCCCGACAGGTTATGAACCTGGTGGATTAATGTCAAGAGCGTACATCATCTGTAACAACTGTGACAGCTTCTACAGATACTGTTCTGACCAAGATATCGAAGATAGATATGCTTGGGGACTCGAACCTTTGACACCAGTCTCCTACCCACCCTCAATCCTCTCATCAACACCCGAAGCAGACAAAGACAGATACCAAGAATTCTGGTTCGATACCTTTGAAGAGTTTACACCTGAAATACCCACAGTTATTGTAACTTTTCGACAGCACCCCCTCACGTTCTTCATCTCTCAACTTCACCAGGAAAACGACTGGTAAATGAGTGATTCAGGAAAAGAGTATCCACAACTACTTCCAAACATCTCCGCAGCATCCACAGGATATTCACAAATACCATTACCACCATCAACACATCTTCCCTTACTACCATCGCCCTAAATTCCCGCATCAGCAGAAGCATCTGGCAAGGAACCTGAGTTCAGTTTCTCGTCAAGAATTAAAGCAGATGTCATCGAAAAACCTGCGACCGTGAAACTTAACAACATCAAAATACTTGAAGGCCAATCCAATTGCAATGTGTGGGCAGCAACTATGGCTATGTATTTATTTATTTATTTATTCATCATACAGCATGCCGCCCATAGGCTATGGCCAGTGAGGTACAAACAAAGAACCAAGAAAAAGAACAACAAATGAAACCGAACAAAGGAAAAACGAAAAACCCCGGGCTAGGTAGCACCGCTCCGCAGTCCCAACTATGGCTATCATTCCTCAGGGAATGAAGTGTTATGAAATAGTAGTGGAAGGATTAATACCTGCAGACGTTACCGACATGACAGAGGTAGCAGCATACGATCATTGTTAGGGGTTTCCCCTTTTCATGGGTATGAAGTACATCAGGCTTAGTCTCCCTGGCTTGCCGCAGTTCAAAGTTGAATCAGCGGTTAAATGAACACACCCCTGAGGATGTCTACTGATGAGTTAGCAGATGGCTCAACATAGCTGGGTGAAATCCCCATAATAGTCTATTCTACAATTCTACGTCTCAGCATAAGGAGTAGCTACCTATTGTGGAGACAGTACGCACACTCCATCAGACAGTAATCATGGGGAAATTCCCATAGTACTGGCCAAGGCATGGGACACACCAACCATACTGCCGAAGAAATGTAACTGCCGAGCAGGGGCCTTAGGGTCAGCTGTGCATTACGGATCCGACCAGTGTTATCTCCAGCATCATGATAATAGTGGGACAAACCATACCCGTGCTTAGCCTCATGGATATGGTTGGACAAGTGATATTATCTTAGTATGCGAGACTTTGCTATCTCTAGAGCTAGAATAAGCAAATGAGATAAGCTAACTGCGCCCCTGTAGTTAACTCTACCTAAAAGATAAGTGCTTGGATCTAGACTGTCGAAACCCGGCTCTGCCGCATTTGCAACGCGATAACTGACAGAGGGCACCCCCTTCGGGGAACACGGATAAGTCCGGATGACACTAGGTATGTGGCAATGTATGGGTTGGCAGCTCATTAAAGCATTGATCGCTATTGCACTCAATACAAAGAAAGATAACTAATAGGAAGTACTGGTCCGATATATGCGTCAGCAACATCATCATAAAATGCAGAATAACCGTGGGGATTCGTGGTCGGGGCTTACGCAACCACACATTGTCAAATGGAACTATGCACAGCTAACTACCGTGATTGGCTCTGAAGCAACAATCGGATGTTATGTTAATACCCACTATGGTGGACTGAGTGTTATTGAAATAGTACTATACACACACATCATAGATTACAGAGAAGTACCTTCACCCCTTAGCAGGATGGTTTGACGCGGAAATACTCACCTATAAAAGACCACCTTAAACTCACAAGTTTAAACACAACGATTCAAGCAGCAGCCGAACAAACCACAGTCAGAATTGATTTATTTATTTATTTATTTATTCATCATACAGCATGCAGGCAGTAGGCTATGGCCGGTGAGGTACAAACAAATAACCAAGAACAAGAACATCATATGAAACCGCACAAAGGAAAAACAAAAAACCCCTGGCTAGGTAGCACCGCTCCGCAGTCCCCTATCACCCCTGCTCTAGTTACAAAGAAATTTCAAATAAATCATAGCGGTTTGTAACACGCTTCATACAATGATAAAATATCTGTCAGTCTCATTCGGCTTGGTCCTGCATATCATGCGGGTTCTCCCCCTGGAGTTTACCCTCCTCCTCCCTTCCCCGTTCAAATTTCATCCTCCTCTCAACTCTCTGCTGCTCCTGCCTCCTGATCATTATCCTCCACAACATCCCCTCCACTCTCACTCTGATGTTCCTCCAGCCTGTCGTTGACAGTTCCCTGTCCTGCAATTCGGATGTTACCCTGCCCAAGGTGTTCATCATCGCGGAATTGGCCCAGGTACCATCTTCGAGTAGCTATATGTGTGTCGTGCAGAAAATGTTCCAAAGGTTGCATTGCTTTGTCGGTATAAAGAAGATGCTTCCAGAGGTATCGAGGGAGTACAACTCCAATCTCTTTCCGCATGGTTTGCCTTTCGCGTTGGTATAAAGGGCATCTTAGTACAAGATGTTCCGGTGACTGGGGACCTCCATAGCGACATGGGCAGTGAGGAGAGTCAACAGCATTGGTTGGTATTTTGTATAGGTAACTGCGGAAGTATCCATGTCCAGTTCGTAGTTGGGTGACAGTAGATGCAAACTGGCGGTTGCCACTTCTGAAAATATTGTCTGGTTTGGTACGAAATGTTCCAATATAGGTCTTTCCTTTCGCGGGATGTCGCATCCACCAATCCCCCCATTCCTGCATTTTTGCTGCTTGGGTTACCCTCTTGAGGTACGATAATGAGGTGTTATAGTAGGTAGGTGGTTTTTCCACAGTGGACTGTTTTGCCAACTTATCGGCAAGTTCGTTTCCAGGTACATCTGTATGGCCAGGAACCCATTGTACTGTGATAGTAGTTTTGAGTGCATGGAGGTTATTGGCGATGTTGGAGAGTGCCAGGGAAGTGGACTGTCCAGGTGCGGATTTGAAAGTATTGAGACGTCGTATGGCAGCTTGATTGTCTGAGAAAATCCATACATGTCTTTTGGTGAGGTTATTACGTTGACAGATCTGAAAGCATTTCTGTGCAGCTTTAAGAATACCAAGTAATTCAGCGTCATAAACTTCCTGTTGATGGCCCATTGGATAGGTTGCTTCAATGACATCTTCTCCTGTCATTTCAACTACTGTTCCTGCGCCAATGTTTTCGTTCAACATAGATCCATCTGAATAACAAACAATATTGCGGTCATCTTGTTTCAACATTGCATACTGGGCTTCGTGGGCTTTGGCTTCCTCTTCCTTTGAATGAGGATTAATTTGTGTTTTGACTCTACTTTCAATCCATGGTGGACAGGCTGTGGTTGAATAGGTTTCAATCTCCGAGCTGTTGGAAATCCATGGACTGAGGGTTGATAAGGTTTGGATAAGACGTGTTTCAAATTTGCGGTTATTTTGTTGCATACTGTCCCATGAAATCCAGGGTCCGGTTGTGTTACTAGACTCTGGGGTTTCATGAAATGGAGGGAAAGTCAATGGACAACGTTGTCGGATTGGATATTTCGGGAAACGTAAGTATTCGAATTGCATATTTTCTTCGCATGTGATTAAGTCGAACAGCTACTGGTGGCAGGGCTGCTTCATTGTGTAGTGCTATTGTTGGGGATGTGCGGAAGGCTCCAAGGATGCCCGAAGTGCCATATTTTGAACTGTTTCGAATTTCTGTTGATATGTTGCTTGGCCCATCCACCAGACTTCAGCTCCGAAGTCGCAGACAGGTACAACACATGCATTGTATAGTTGGCGGACTGCACTGGGGGTTAGTCCTGATTCTGTATTGGCTAGTGATTTGAGGGCTCCAAGGGCTCTTTTGCCGCTTGCCGCCTTCAGCATGACATGGTGTTTGAAGTTGATTTTTCTGTCAAACCAAATACCAATCCACCTTACCACATCTGGGCCAATGCCTTTTGTGCCGGGGGAAATGGTAGTGCCATTGGGTAGGGTGATCTTTTCGTCATCGGAGGTATCACCGTTTCGTTTATTGTGGAAGTGCATCATTTCTGACTTTGAGTCATCAAATCGTACCGCATTGTTTTCTGCCCATTTGAAAGCTGTCC
>WHVE01001338.1:0-17271 GCA_015178995.1 Trichophaea hybrida
AATAGTCAATTCAAATTTTTCACCCGTTACCACCACTTGAAAGTCAGTAAACTGGACGACGCAGTGGTCGATCTGCTAAGGTTTAATGGCAAAGTACGATACCAAACAGAGCGGATGGTGGAGCAGCAAGAAAGCAAGAGTTGTAAAGGACGATGGTGCGTCAGAGAACTACGTCGGTCGGAAGTTCCTTGATGAACTGAAACACAAGAGCCGCCCTAAACAAAAGATGCGGGATGGATGATTGTGGAGACCGCCAATGTCAATGCAGAGGACGGCATAGAGAAACGCCAACGAGTCAAATTGAAAACGCTGATTCGTCATACGTCTACGAGGCAGAATTTACGGTCTATGACGTCAAAGGCTTTGATATTGTGCTAGGCAAAAGATGGATGCGCGACATAAATCGCCGTTATCAAATCGACCATGACAGTAACGAGATGTGGATCGCGATAACCTCTGGGAGGAAAGAGAGGATGGCCGAGTTCACTACCTACCGGGCTTACGCCCCTTGACGTCGACGAAAGTATACTGGAGCAGGCCAAATTCATGGGCATCCACATCATACGGAAGACGGAACTCAAAAACGTATCGGCCCCCTGTTGCAACGGGCCTTTTTGATCAACGTGCACCACCGTGGGGATGGCGACACCAATCCCAGGACGGGCCACCAGAAGAGTTTCAAGAAATGTTGAGAGAATTCCAGGGCCTCTTTGGCGAGCCAAGTTATGCAAATTCGCAGAAAGGAAGGCAGACTGAATTTGAAATTGAAACGGACCCAAATGGCAAAATACCATTCCGCTCACCATATCGCATCTCTCCGTGCGAAGAAGAAGAGCTTCGGAGACAGATAGACAAGGCAATTTGCTGCAGTCGGATTCAGCCCTCTCGAAGCCATTTCGGCGCACCAGTATTATTGTACCAAAATCTGACAATACGTTGCGTATGTGCATCGATTATTGCACAGTAAATGCCATGACCATAAAGGACCATTATCCTCTCCCACACATTGATGATTTACTCAACTCCATGCATGGCTCCTGCTGGTTCACTAAATTGGACTTGGCAGCTGGTTATCATCGAATTCACATCGCAGCAGCCAATAGACAAAAGACAGCCTTCACCACGAAATTTGGCTTATACGAGTGGCGAGTCGTTATGTTTTGCCTGGCAAACGCACCGAGTCAGTTCATGCGCATGATGTATGGCATTCTAGAGGCAATGAAACGAAAGTTCATTGTCGTATACATTGACAATTGTATGATTCACAGTCGTACCCTAGCGGAACACGTCGTATATGTCCGATAAGTGCTGACCTTGCTGGCAGAACATGGTCTCAAGGCCAAACTTCCAAAATATGCCTGGGCGTGTCAGAAAGTCGACTTCTGCAGCTTTGATATTGACAAGGACGGCATCCATGCCCAAGAACAAAAAACCCGTGCAGTCATGGATTGGGCCCCTACCTGAAAACAGTAAGGACGTCAGAGGCTTCCTGGGCCTCACCACTTACTATAAGAAATTCATCGAACACTACGCTCACATCGCCATACCGTTGTACGCCATTGCAACTGCTTCGAAAGGTAAAGGAGAGGTTGGGCGGCGACGTGGAGATGTGAGGATGGTCATGCGCACTCCATTCACCTGGGACAAGGAATGCCAGCATGCTTTCAACACACTCAAGAAGGCACCCTGCAATGCCCCAGTCCTTGCTCTACCAAATCCCAAAGCAAAATATTGCCTGCACGTCGATGCTAGCCAATATGCGCTGGGTGCGGTGCTCTCCCAGGTACAAAACAAGGGTGAGAGAGTATTGGGCTATTTCAGCCGTAAATTATATGATGCAGAGACGCGATACCCCGCGCATCACAAAGATCTTTTGGGCATCTGAGACGCGATATTATACAGGAAGTTCAACCTACACGGGACGGAGCAGCAATTTTTGGTATACACAGAACATGCGACCTTGCGTTGGATCCTCACACCACCACACCTCACCGGTCGTCAAATGGATATCCTGACGGTTGTCCACAATTTTGAGTGGGAAGTCAAGTACACCCTGGGTACCAAGAATCAGGTTGCGGATGCGTTAGCTCGCCGTCCGGATTTCCGCCGGGAGCGTTGTCATCCACCGGCACTTGAAGTTATGGTGGCCGGAGACTGGATTGATGATATCAAGGCGGGCATAATTCAGGACACATGGTTTGGGCCTATCGAACATATTTTGGCCAACCCAAATCAGTGCCCCCACCGCCCACTGCATCGATGAAGGAGCGCAAATTATGGGTGTCAGGACAACGGATCAATTTGGAAGAGAATGGACTACTGTGGTTACGTGATGACTTAGAAAGAAAGAGGTGGAAAAGAACACAAGGGCAAGGAAGAAGAAAAGAGAAGAAGAAATACAAACAAGGACAAAAGAAAAGAAAGAAGAAGGAGAGGGAGAAAATAACCTAAGGGCAAGGCAGAAGGATGGAGATGAAATAAGGGCAAGGAAGAAGGGCGGACTAGAAGACACAATGGCAAATGAGAAGGAGGAAGAAGGAGAGTCAGGGAGGAACGCTAAGCGGGGACGGCTATGTATTTCAACGATGATGAGGTGACGAATTCTCTATGAGGCCCATGACACACCAGCAGGGGGACACTTCGGCGCGGATTGAACATACTTGCGCATGAAAGAAAGATGTTTCTGGAAGAAAATGTGGTGAGATACACAGCGATACGTTGCGGGCTGCGATTTATGCCATCGAACAAATCACCGGAGCGGGAAACCCATGGGCCTCCGGCGACGAGTTTCTATAGCTAAAGGCCATTGGCAAAGCATCAGGATTAGTGTTGGCAACGAACCGGATTGGTTCGAGTCGAACCGAACCAAGCAGGGATTCGATTCGGGTTCGATCTGGGGTTCGAGTCGAACTACAGGGTTTGTGACGAACCGGTTCGCGAACCTTGATTTTCGAACGAAAATAAGTAAACGAGTTCTAGTCCGATCATGTTGATTTTTGGTTTATCTTGTAGCGCTTGAAGTTAGCTACAAGATAAACCAAAAATCGAGCCGATCGGACAAGAACTCGTTTACTTATTTTTGTTCAAAATTTGGGCGAAAATCGTGGGGTTTGAGGCGGAAGTCTTGGCAAGGATTCGCTTCGCTCGAACCGAATCGGTTCGTCAATTGTACGAACCGCCGGCGGTTCGTTGCCAACACTAATCAGGATCGACTTTGTCACTGACCTGCCGATCTCAGCAAATGGCCACGACTGCGTGGTAATGTTTGTCGACCACATAACAAAGAGAGCATATTGGCGAGCCTGTAAGAAAACAATCGACGCGCCAGCCATTGCGCGCATATTCATCGACGACTTTGTCCGCTTGCACGGAGTGCTACTGGACGTTGTATCGGACCGCGATGTATGCTTCACAGCAGACTACTGGAAAGAGGTTGCAAGCATCCTGCAGACGAAGCTGCTAATGTCAACGGCGTTCCATCCACAAACGGATGGTCTCTCGGAGAACTCGAATCATACGGTCGTACATCATTTGCGAGGCTTGGCAACTCATGATCAAGCCAATTGGCATGACTACCTTCCACTAGCTGAGTATGCTTATAATTCTTCCGTAAACCGTTCGACAAAGCACACGCCATTCGAACTCGACCTCGGTAAAGAGCCGCTTTTGCTGCTACACTTAATTGCAGACGGCCATCGGCCACAGACCAATGAATCAGCGAAAACCCTACATGGCCGAGAATTTGTTGAAAGTTTACAGTGTATTTTGGGAGTCGCTAGGGATGCGCTCCGCGATGCCCAAGAGGAACAGACGGCCGAAGGAAATGCATCTTGACGCCCAATCGACCCTGCCATCACCGCAGGTACGAAGGTATTTCTAGATACACAAGATTTGCCAATCACATATGCCAACATTAACCCAACACGCCGCAAACTGGTACATCGTCAAATTGGGCCATGTGAGATGCTCCCAATACGCGGGAACGCCGTCGAATTGGATCTTTCAAACGACATGACGATCCATGATACTGTCAATGTCAGCAGGCTCAAGGTTGACCGCACGGACAATTCTGGAGTCGCTTGGCGTCCGCCGCCTCCGCCGATAAGGACAAGTTGTGCTGGCACAAGTTATGTTGTCGAATCAATCGCAAATCACTAGGCAAGCTCTGATGGAACCGGTTGGGAATACGAAGTGAAATGGGAAGGATGGGACGAGAATGCTAACACATGGGAGCCAGAGAAGAATATGGCAAAAGCAAAAGAGACGGTGAAGCAGTATCGGAAGGAAATAGGTGGGTGGCCCATGAGGAAAAGGAAAGCGAGATTGAAGAAGGTGTGAGATGCAAGTTTCATTTTCGTTTTTTGGAGGAAGCATTTACTTTGTTTGTTTGTTTGTTTGTCTGTTTGTTTGTGTCTCATTCATGGCGGCGAGACGGGAACCTCCACTGTATTCTTTCCTTTGGCTGGTCGAGAGACGTCCAGAGGCATGATTGGTTTTGATCAAGGTGTTTTGTTTCTTCGAGAGGTTTCTCGAAGATGATTGGAGAAGGTGGTGATGCTGGTGGTCATGTTAGGGTGCGGCTCTGCGGGTCGCTCGCGTAGTTAGCTTTAGCGCGACTTCGGCTGCATCACCAAGATCATTCACTTCTACACGTACGAAAGGGTCCATTTACCCACACTGGCACATGGGAAAATGTGACTTCACTGCTAACATACAATTGTTTGGCTTCCCGGATGTCATTTGCCCTGTCAGCAGGCAGTTGTCTGCCCTGCATGCTGCCCATGGTTGCCATAATGAAGTGTGAAGGCACAAATTATGTTCAGGAGCAGGGCAAATATGAACCCCTGCCCATGTAGCCAAGGGTGCTTGAATGAAAAAGGGCTTGATCGGTTGGTTGGGCTTGGGCTGTTCGACCGAGAAATATGTTAGTATTGTTGTACAACATCTCTGGCTGCCTTGCCAATTCCTGAAAATCACCAAAAACACATTTGAAATTATAAGGTTTTCAAGGTTTCTCCTGGGATCCCGAGCTGTCTGAAATTGGTTTATACAATATTTACTTGAATAACCATTCTTGAATGTTGTTAACATTACTGAGACATGTGATTATCTGGCTTCATTGGTAAAGTGTGTCTGTGTATTGAAAGATCTCTTTGTTGTGATCCAACTTTTTCAACTGATTTTGTAGTTTTTGGACTTCCCAGTTGAGTTCTCACTTCATCTTGAATTTTGATTTCACTATATCTATATCATTTTTGGTTGACTCAATCTTTTTCATCACCATTACTTCACATCTAAACAGATGGATCATGTGTTGTACCATATAGTTCAATTATACAATTGTAAAATAATAATCTGTTCTTGAATTTTATATAACAAACAAAGATTTTACCAATCATATGCCGCCCTATAGATATGTTCTGCACTCCTCATATCAAGGTAACTATTAGTCATAACACCAATTGAATGCATTCAAATCAATTTTGTTATTCACAAACTATTTATTGTGATCATCAGCAATTGCATATGGAATAAAATGGGCAGCATGTTCAATTGATGTGAGAGGTACAATGAATCATGATCCAATGCAGAAGTTAGGCCTTTATCAAGTGGAATCATTCTTACAAAGATTTTCCTGTACTGTCGACAGGCTACAAGGTTCACAAATCTGACCTGGTATTACAGTAGTGACATGTGCTATAGAATTCATGACCCTGAACATGCCCTCCTGATCAAGGAATGGACAGTTTAAATACACTTGAATTCTTCCCCAAGATGATGCAAAGTTTCCTTTGACATATCGATTTGGCCAAAGAAATGCAAGGTCATTTCCTACCTCTGGAACTTCAGTAACAGTTCAGTACCTGTGCAACATACCCCAGATTCATCTTCTTCATCTGCTTGGATGTTTGCATTTGGCAGAGCAGAAGCAGTATGGCAATTGTTAGCTGCCTCCTCCAGGCAAGCAAATACTGTGTCATTGTTGACAGAAATTGGGATATTGTTGAAGCATTCGAAAGTTCAGGCAACAAGTGTTTGAAGCCAATGTTTTGATGATTCACACTATGCAGCAAGATCAGAAAGTGTGTTGACGTTGGTATGAATACGCTTCAGCTTCTGAATTGCAGGCAGTTGGTTGGAAGTTGTATTATTACCAAGACAAAGTATTAATGAGTGGTGGTTGCGGTTACAGATGGCAAAGATGTCTCTTTATGTGTTTGTATACTAACTCTGTTTGGTTGCCTCATTTCAATTTAATACACAGTATGCAGTCCATCTGTCCATCATGGTATATTTCAATAATTTTGACCAAATATTCAATTGGTGGCCAAGCTGGGAAATATGATATGTGAAGTGAATTAGGTAATACTTTTTAAAAAATTTGAAATCAGATTTCCCACTAAGAGTTGATTAAACTTCGAACATGATTATATGCCTACCTTGTTCAATATGACGCATCTTCATTGTATTGGACAGTTATTTCAAAGCTGGTTCCAATTCTCTTCTCAATCTCGAAACTTTTGATAGTGGTTTCTTCAACACCACTGCAATATTTTTTTGACAATGTTGCACTGGAACGAGTGAATACATTTTTTGGGGATTGAAAATTGTCATGATAGGATTCCATATATCTGATGGTTGCATCTGTGTGATTATGATTGGAAGTAATGCAATGGAAATAAATTAAGATTTCGATGCCGAGTATGGCATCACAACAATGTTGCCATCGGTTGGAGCTGGATTTTTGCTACATCTGGTTATTTTGTAGTGGGGTCGTATATGATCACCCGCAATTGTGCTGACCTGTTGTCATTGACTATCACTTGGCTCGGATGCCATAGGCATTCTATTTGGATGGCTAGCAAATGGGCACCTATACTATACATGAGCATCGATAGGTAGGTAATGGCTGCTCTGGCATCTGGCCAGAATTGCCGATCACAAACAGACAGCCAACCAACCGCAGAATGGCATCAGCCAAAGAGGCTGACAATCGCCAGGAACACACAAACAGCCAGCAACCAGCTGAATAGCGCCAGCCAGAAGCTGGAGACCTAGGATGATGTGCTGCCTCTGAACAGCAAAGCTCCTGTGTATCGCAAGTTGTCTATTCGTCTGGAGGTAATCTGATCAAAATAATATCACCGGTCTGGATGCAGAAGCTCTTGAGCTTGATGTCATTTAGGGAAACAAACGTTTGATGATTATCTAATGGCGATACAGACGACATCAGATTGAGCGATTGAAAACAGTTGTAGTTGGAATTGAGAGGGCATTGATTTGATGGTGGTTACAGCACTGGATCTGTAGAGAAATGTGTTGATAGAAGCATTTGTTGGAAAATGCAGAAAGAGGTATAAAAACCTCTGAGTTCTTGGAGGGTAGAAAGGCATCAATCTACTCAATCAGGAGATCAAGCCTTAACAATATACACATTGGACAAAGGCTGTTCATTTGATTCAGAATCTTTTGGTGATTTCCACATCCTGTGAAAAATTTCTGATCTACCTTTGAAGCAGTCCCAAATTATGTACGAATACTACTTTGACCAGGTAACACCTGGTTGCACGCTGCCAATGATACATTCTATTGTTAGCAAAGAAACACTTCCATGGAATGGTCTTATTTCTAGGTACTTCGATATACATGAAGCAGTCTTGATGCACTTCTATGCCTGTGGAATTCTTTTTGTTATCATCAGAATTGATACCCACTTTGTGATTGTACAAATTCCCCCCAACACTTTTCAAGACACATTCTTTGATGCCCAAGCGGACCTTGACACCTATGTCGAAGCCAAGGAAGCAGAAGATTCATTTGGGGCATACCTCCATCACAAAGGGCAAAGCATTCTGATTGTCCATCTGTATTCCGACACTTATGTTTCAGTTTTCCCATCCATTCCAGACGACACCATATGGCCTGATGATTCTATCATAAACTGTGAAAGTAGGTCCAGTTCTGACTGATCCATTAGGATGTGCAGATAGAGAAACGATGAGTATCTCAACTACGAAGTGGCTGAGATATAATTCAACTTAAGGAAACTGCTGAACCGATTGGACAAGCAAGAGAGTCAGCACAAAACATTGCCATTCGAAAATTCAAAATTGCCACCCTGAACTTTACAGCCGTCAATATTGAGAAATAGGAATTATGCTCCAGACAATCAGCCCTCGAAACAGCTTCAGTGCAAGGCTAAGACTTAGTTTTTCATTCCTTACTCAGGCAAATATCCGGCCGTGCATTTTTTGGTTGTTTCATAATGGCAGCTGAGCGCGCAGAATCAGACACCAGTATAGCAGAGTCCTTCACTGGGGTCAGAAAAAAGAATGTATCCATTTTATTTTGCGATACAAAAAGCAGGTCACAGAATATAAGCCTATTACAATGAAAAAACTTACCAGACTGGGTTATCCACCTCTTCAGAAGAAATCAGTGGGGAATTGAAATGGATGGAGGCTCTTATCGCCGAAGCAGGAAAAACAAATGTTTAAATGCAAACAACATTCCCAGTGCTAGTCCCAGCATATGAAGGGATCATCATCAGACACAACGACATGTGAAATGCAGTGGGTCAGGATGTGGCAATAATGGACAGAACGCAGTTTGAAAATCATTCTGATATCATTCTCCAATCACAATGTCTTTGGAGCTTACATCTAAACAGTACTTGCTGTGATTAAGGCCCAGTCCATTGGTGCTGAGTCCTCCGAAGCCTAGTCTACCAAAGACTATGATGTCCTACATGCAGCTCTTGGTAAGCAAATCTTGCGGTCAGGCAAGGCATGGAACACTGTCTGTGATTTACTGGATATGGTGGAAAGAAAGGCTCTTGGACAGATGTCAAAGAAGAACTTTGAGAGAAAGTGTTGGGAATGCACCAGTGTACTGCAAATCAAGCTCTCAGATGAACGGATGAAACGATCGGTAGGGTATTTGGCTAAATTCGTTGATGGACCAAAGGAAGAAGACATGAAACAGGATGCCAAAGAATTCTTCATTCGATACACTATTAGGGTAGATGGCAAATGTGGATCGAAGATACTGTGACTTCTATGCCTGAGCCTACTGCCGACATTTCAGAAGGTGTTGACTGTAACCCATAACCTGGTGGCTCTGAGTCTTCGCGCTCCAGCTCAAGATGCACTTGCCCCTCCGATTCTCGAACTGGAATGGTCCTTCCCGCACTACCACGATCTGGAGGAATCATTTATTGATACATGGAGGCAGGACAAGATGGAGTCCAACAATGAAAAGACTGGTGACCTGCCGTACAAGTGACATATCCAAGACTACATCCGAATGATTGAGGTACTGAAGTAGCACGTCAGTTCGTCAGGACCTGCATGGACAAAAGCTTTGCACAGCGTCCTCAATGAAGATATCAAGAATCAACTATTGAATTGGAAGTATACATCAAATGATAACGCACTATACGAACTGCTGTTTCAACATGTCGGCAACAATTATGAGAGCCGCCTACAGAATGTCAAGGTTTCAGGGCTCGGAGTTCTAGGGGTTATAAAAACCAGACTAAAGGTGCAGTGATCGCGGGAACTGCGTAGCAAACAAGAGACTCGAAATCCGGAATCACAGATGTGAACAAAGATTGATGCTGAAGCTATTGAATATTTTGTAGACTAGAGAACGAGTGAAGAACAAACCTATCGTCTTCAAATCCAGCATCCTTATATACAGTTAACGCGACCATCGTCACCTTTGCTCACTCGTTCCAAAATATATCCAAACTCCACCTAACTATGTACACAACCCTTTCAACCTGTGGCTTACGCCATATCCATCACGCCATATTTACAACGCGACCAACGTAACCTGATTCCCTTCCATTGATACCTCATTCTTTTCAACAAAACCTGTTTCCTCTCGTATTCCCTTATCTCAATCATCGATTCATATTCCTTCCTTGATCCTCACTCGATACAACGGTGACAGTAGCTCCCCCTCCCGTAAGCCAAGTTCCTACGAGGCGATGTATCCAGGTTTGCCAGGTTGTCCTTTGTGGAATATATCAATTGCTTGAAGTCCGTCCACATTGACTGCCGGTTCCCAGCTGTGTTCGTCATAGCCTTTCCACTTGACCAAATACTGCAGATGTTGTTGAAACATCCTCGAATTGTCGATGCGTTCCACTTCATATTTGTCTTCTCCGTCCACAATAACTACCAGTGGTGCGGATTCGATTTGCCCTGGCAAGGGGTCTTCCGATGCTTTGATCAAGCAGGAGATTGGTTGTACTGGGTGGATGTGAAGGTCCTTGAGTAACTGTGACCGATAGGCCCATGGGCTGATGACTTCGATAATTTCATATGGGCCTAGATGTTTTCAGTTGAGTTTTTTACTTTGTCTCTGAGTTGTAACATTCCTAGCGTCCGTCCATACTTTGTTTCCCACTGTCATGTCTGTTCCTTCTTTGCATCGTTTGTCCGCTTGATCTGCTTGTATTGATTGTGCTCAGGATATTTCGGCTTTCATCTGTTCAAAGATCTCATTCATCTTGTGGAAGTGGGTGTCGGCATCTACTTCCCTAATATTGTACCCATTCTGAACCGGATGTTGGCTCAATGTCATTTGTGGATAGAATCTGTAATTGCCAAAAGAAGGTGAACAGTGTGTTGTTTCTGAGGTGTGATTGTTGGACGCGAATTCTGCCATGGGTAGTCATGAGGCCCAGTCATCCTGCTGATGATTGACGAAGCTTCTCGGATATTGTTCCATGATAGCGTTCATTCGTTCTGTTTTACCGTCCATGTGTGGATGAAATGCAGTCGAAAGTCTTTGTTGAATCCTGAGTCTTTCGCAGACATGTCGCCAAAACTCCAAGGCGAATTGGGGTCCTCTGTCCGATACTATTGTGTCTGGTAAGCCATGTAATCGGAACACATTGCGTGTGAACATTTCGCCCAGTTTTTTGCCATCTGTATCGTCTCGACATGGTACCAGATGCTTCATCATCGACAGTCTATCGACTACTACTCATATGGCGTTGTATCCTTCTCTTTCTGGTGATCCGACCACCCAATCGATACTCAAATCCTTCCATGGTTGTTGCAGTATTTCGAGTGGTTTCAACAATCCGTAGATCTTTTGATTCATTGGTTTGCTGCGTTGGCACACATGGCATTTTCTCACGCATCTGTCCACATCTGCTCTCATACCTGGCCATCGATGATTTCTTCTGAGCAGGTCCAAAGTTTTTGCATGTCCTGGATGACCCGCTGTGGGTGAGTCGTGATGTTCCTGTATCAACTGTAGCTTGTTCGGTTTCTCTTTGACTTCTATTTCGTTGATCCACAATCCTTCGCGGCTGTCGAATTGGCAGTCCTTGCATACGTTTTCAATCCAGTTCCATAACTCTTTCGGATCGGTTTCCCCTGGATTTACCACTTCTGCGAATGCAATCACCAACATTTGTTGTATTCTTTTGCCTAGATTCTCCGTTTTGAGCATGATTTGCTGGGTTTTTTCTGCCCCCCGATTCGGACGTATGTCTCCTGGCATTCTGGCGAGTGCATCGGGCGTCTGGCCTTGTCGTCCCGGGCGGTATATAATTTTGAACTTGAATCTTGACAGGAATTCAGACCACCTGGTTTGTCTTCTATTGAGAAACTTCAACGTCATGAAGTATTTGAGGTTCTTGTGATCAGTTAATATTTTGATTCGATGTACTGACCCTTCACACTCTGGCCTCCATTGTTTGAGACTTTTCACAATGGCACCCAATTCCTGATCGTAGATCTCATAATTCTCTTCCGCGGGTGTATGTTTCTTTGAGAAGAATGCTACCTGATGAAGGATTCCTTGGTTGTCGTATTGAGATAATACTCCAGCAGACACATAGCTTGAAGCGTCGGTTTCCAGAACGATTTCCTTTTCATAATTGAAGTGTGGTAGGACTGGTGCTGTTGTAAATGCGTCATTCAATTCGGCAAATGCTCTCTTTTGATTGGGGCACCAGTGGAATGGTACCACCTTTTTCGTAAGCTTTGTTAATGGTTGAACCACCCTGCTATGATCTCTTATAAACCTTCGGTAGAAGTTCGCAAATCCTAAAAACGGTTGAACCTCCTTGAGCTTGCCGGGTGCTTCCCATTCCTTAACCGCTGTTACTTTTTCCGGATCCATCCTGATCCCATTTACCCCAACTATTGATCTTAGATATTTCACTTCCTGTTAATGGAATTCGCATTTTTCCGCCTTCAGATACAGACTGGCTTCTTTGAACGTCGTCATTATTGCTCTGACGTGTTCCCTATGTTTCGTTAAATTGTCACTGTTGATAAGGATATCGTCCAAGAATGCTGTACAAAAGATGTCCAGAAACGGGCGAAGAGTATCGTTGATGAATTCCTGAAAGCTAGCTGGTGCATTGGTGAGTCCGAAGGGCATAACGAGGAATTCGAATAAGCCATAATGGATCTGGAATGCTGTCGTCCATTCGTCTCCTGCAGTTATGCGGATCATGTTGAAGGCATCTCGGATGTCCAGTTTGGTATACCATTTGGCTTTTGATAATCTCAGCAGGGGTTCCTGGATCAATGGTAATGGGTATCGATTCTTTATTGTTTCTTCGATCAGGCCTTGATAATCCACACACAGTCGTTAGCCTCCGTTCGGTTTGGGTGCGAACACCACCGGTGCTCCGCATGGTGATGATGACGATCCGATGAATCCCTTCGACAAGTTCTTTTCAATCCGCTCTTTTAGGACCTGAAGTTCTTCTCTTGACAGGCTATATATTGGTCCGAAAGGTGGGGTGAAACCCTCTTGGAGTGTAATCTAATGATCGTATGGTCTATCTGGTGGTAGTCTTTCAGCAATTACTTTATGAAAGACGGGGAGAAACTCATGATAATCCTTGGGAATTAACTGCTACAGCGGTTTTTCTTGAAGGTCCTTGACTTCTAGGGCCATGTTGATTTCGTATAAGATTACCGCGTACACCTTGAGTTTCTCCTTTCTTTCTTGTCTCATAAATGGAGCTGCTGCTATAGCATATATATCCAGTTTTGGTCCACCTGATTCCGTTGTTTCCATATGATTTCCCCATATCCATACGCTCGCATGATGTTGACAATGCTTCTGGCAGTGATTGCTTTCGAATCCTGCCCTTTTCCTTTGGAATTTGACTGTAACATCGTGAAGTTGTAGCCATGGTGATCCAAGTACGATTGGGTACTGTCCAAGTTTCGTAACGAATGCTGGTAATTGCTCCTGATGTCCATGTATGCCTTGGTCCAGTTTTGCCATAGTGGTAATGGTTCCTGATTCAATGGGCCTTCCATCTATAACTTCCAACTCCCTTGATTCTTTTAATTTCGTATCTTTTAACTGATGATGGCGGATAAAGTCTTTGTCAATGAATGCTATTCCAGTGGCTCCACTGTCTATTAAAGTGTGGGTATCAATGATCTTGCCTTCTATTTTCACCGAGCATTTCACGACGAGATGTTTGCTTTCCATAGAAGACTCGTTTATTTCTGCGCTTGATATAGAACCCTGCGAAATACCAAAACTAGCATTGACTGACAAAAGAAATTTGTTTCCAGCGCAATTGCCATCCTAATTGCACTGGACTAAACATTTCCCGTCTCCACATCCTTTCCTTTTCTTGTTGTTGAATCTGCAGCTCCCTCGTTTTCTGCCTTCTTGACAGGTGATACCTCCGTTTGTCCTGATGCTGCTTTCAACTTCCTTGGGCATGATGCCGCGAAATGTCTGCTATCCCCACAGTACATGCACAATCCTCCTTCCCTTCGTCTCTTCCTTTCCTCAGGTGTAACCTTCTTTCCTTTGACTGCTGATAGGTCCATCGGAGTAGGGCCGTGATAACCTGCAACTGATCCTGCAGGTGCTGATTCTGGGGCGGATGAGGTGTTGGTCGTTGAATTGGATTTCATGTATCCATCCCTCTTCCCAGATTTCTATTCTGCCGCTCTTCTTCTCTGCAGTGTGTCTCTTTTTGACACCATCTTGACGAAGTCGATCATGCTCTTTGGTTCCTCAATGTGTTGTGAGGAGTCTTTGAGCTCGTTGGACAGTTCTTGTCGTGGTGCGTCCAGCTGTGCATTCTCGTTCTATTTGGTATCTACTACGTATCTTTGAAATTCCGCGTAGTCCTGGGAGAATTTGCGTTCTCGTAGCCTGAGTTTTGAGAGTTCCCTATTCGCCATTGCTGCTCTGTCTTGATCTCCGAATGCTACCTCCAGCAGGTCAACTAGGTATTTCAGGGTATTGAGCTTGACTTCCCCTGAGATTTCGTCACAGTGTGGCATTAACTGTACCAGAGCCACTCCTTGTAGACATCCAACCGCGTACCTTAGCTTTTTCTGCTCGTTGTTGAATGCCTTCGGTTTTCCGGCGATCTTCAATGCCAACTGCACTTTCCATCCCCGAAGTTCCTTCTTGTCTTCTCCTGAAAAGCTGGTAATGTCATTTACCTTCTCTTCCCACTCTTCCTTTTCTGTTCTTTCTCCCAAATCTCCCCTCCTTCCTTCCATCAATTTCAGGATCCTGGTTACATGTTGCCGATTGTCTTCTGCCAGATCCTTAAACTTCTCCATTTGAGCCTGAGCATCTTCCAGGTCTTGTGTCAATTCCGCCAGATCTGGATCTGCTTCCTGCAACGTTTGTTTTAGGATTCGGATCTCTTCTTCCAGGTCCCCATGACTGCAAGCTTGTGGTGTTTCCGTATTTGCCACCGTTTGCTGGGTAAGCAGTAGTTCCTGACTTAAATTGTCCCTTTCTTGGACGATTTTTTCCCCTTCTGCCAACTCCGATATCCATACTTCCGCATTCTTTACAGATTGCCGTTCCTTGAGCAATCCGCTTAGTCTGCAGGTTATTGGTAGTTGGCTCAGTGCTGTCAGCCCTTTGTTGATGTCCTTCATGTGGCTCCTGAGTTGAATTTCGTTCATGGATCCCGTGTTCTTTGTTGCCACGATTTTCAGATCCCTCTGTAAATCTCCGGCCATTGTAACATCACGAGTGGGCCACGAGGATCCCTCGGACATCCTGGCGGTGGTGTTGGGAGGCTGCTGTGAGAAGGTTGGCCGCGGTGTATTCTGAGTGGGGTTCTTTGTTTAGGCAGTCTTCCACCTGATCAATGTTTCTTTGGATTTTTTTGACTGCCGCTTCGATTTCTGCCTCTAAGAATTGATTGACCATCTACTAGAAAAACACCTCGTGTTTGCTGGGTGTAGTTATGATGATCAGCGGAGTTGGTAAAGGGGCCGGATGTAGTTCTTGATCTACTTCCTTTCCTTTATTGATTTTAAGTTCCTTGTCATCCGTCCACGAGATTTGGCTTTCTGTGTCCCTCGGTGTTGCTTTAACAGTGGATTCTGATTTTGTAGATTGGGCGTCGGCTACCCTTCCGATTGTCGAATGTGTGCCTCCGCAGTTGTGTTCGCAGTAGCATGGTTCTTCGTTCTGACAATCGATGTGAAGACCGTAATACTTGTTCTAGAAGTTTTTCAATACTGTGTGGTTGATTTGGAGACCTCCACCGTTGCTTGCTGCTTCCATCCAGTAACTGTTCCAGGGAGATATTGCTTGTGGTTTGTCCCGACAATATGCTGCCAGGGGTTCCTCGGGTTTGTTGAGGATAGCGTCGATGCTATCAAAGATGTTGAACGGTTCTTGTTCAAAGAGGTTGGTGGTTTGACCAGCTAGGTTGAAGAAATTGATTCTGGATTGATGTGGTTTGTTGCTGTCGTATGCTGGCATTTAAAACAGCGTGGATGCTGCGCGCCGATGTTTCCACAGGCACACAATGCAGGAGTGTCTCCAAAAGCTGTGTACTGTGAGTTTGTTTTCGAAGGTTCCAACTGATTTATACAAGGAACAGAGGGAATTGCAGGTTCTGTGGCAGAAATAACAACTGCTTTGATGAAAATAGCGGCACATATACTGAAATATAACTGGTAGAATCGATTGTAGACTCGTTCTTCCGTCAAGGTTTCAAGGCTTGGAGTTCTAGCGGTTATGAAATGCAGACTAAAGGCGCAGTGGTCGCGGGTAACGTATATCTCGGTCTAACCGCCCACGGCCTAGCAACCGATCACGCAATCAAGCACGCAAGCACCTGAGCAGGGGTTCATATTTTCCCCGCTCCTGAACTTAATTTTCACCGCACAACCGCCCCACCGCAACCATGGGCAGGGTGAAGTGCAGAGAACCAGCCGCTGACAGAGAAAATCACATTTGGCCGGCCAAGTGTGCACGTCTTACCAGTGAGGTGACATCCAGATGTGCAGAAGCCTCAACTTACGGCATTCAATATGGTACCCTGCGAGATTATCTCAGAGGACCTCAGCTATGTAGTGCTGTAAATGAAAATGAGCAGCTACTTACTCCAGACAAAGAAAACTCAATTGTAAGATTATGTGAGGTGCTGGATGACCTGGGACACCGACTGCAAGGAACATGTTTCAGGAATTTGCGATACCTCTACATTCTCCACAATGTTGCTGCAATTGTGCAAACATTGGATTACTGGCCTCCTGAATCATCATCATACATTTACTAGCATATTTACTCAGCGCCTGGATTGCAAAAGGGCAAATGCGAACGACCCTGTCATCTTGAGAGACTTCTTCCGCAAAGTAAGTTAGTTTGGTATACATCAACATTTTTGACTAACTACCTGCATTGCAGATAGGAAAGCTTATTAGAAAGCTCAATGCTCATCCAGAAAACATGTATAATATGAATGAAAAGGGTTTCATGCTCGGTCAGACCTTGAATGTCATAGTTATCTGTTTTAGAGGCCAAAGCAATCCCCACTACATTCAGGATGAAAACCGAGAAAAATGGTTACAGTTATTGAGTGTATATCTGCAGCTAGTAATATTATACCCCGCATGTATATCTATCAGGGTGGAAAGCATATACTAGGATGGCATGCTGGGGTTCAGGCTATATGCTTCCTTTGCTTGGTTATCCAAGGGCTGGACCGACAATGGATTAGGGTTGGAATGGGTGGAAAAGAACTTTGGAAAGTTCACAGCTCAAGTGTAGGTACCATCGAAATGTTCTCCTGCTCCTGCTGACCGCATCAGTGTTAAACAACAGCCATGTATTCTCGTTCTTGATGGACATGGATCACATTTGACAGGGCAGTTTTTCGATTTTTTCTTAAAATGTGATATACACCCTATGTGCCTCCCAGCATACTCCACACATATCTTACAGCCACTGAATATTGGCCTCTATGGTCAATTATCATGCTGCGATAGCAATGAGTGG
>WHVE01001339.1:0-17222 GCA_015178995.1 Trichophaea hybrida
TCCGCCTGCCTCCCTGACGCTCCGCAGCCCTCACTGCCAATTGGCATCATATGTGACTCTATTCATAGATCATGCTGTCAATTCATCGCTGCTACTTCAACCATCGTCACGAGAGATTTGTATAAATAGACATCTTTAGATCTCATTACACTAATATATTGTCAATATTCACCAGCTGGATTTCAAGCGCACCCCTGCGTGAGACTCCTCTCATTCGTTTGGATAAATCGCAGAGGTGGCTCCAAACCTTTCGTCCATATGTGTTTTGTCTTAATATACATCCCAGTACGTATCCAAATCCACTTGATTATTTACAATCCATACCGAACCGTTCCCTGTCGCTGCCCAGATCTCTGGGACCAAGTAGTACGGCCTTCAATTTTCTCCACGGCAATAACATGTGGTGTTGATTCCTTTACCACTCTGACGAACCCATCCACTTCTTGAGGGTGCCCTAAACGATGCTCGAAATGTGTACCGACAACAACGGCCAACTCCAGCGGTGATGGTCTATCAACCCAGGCTTGAAGGGATGAAAGGAAATGAGGGTGCTGCTGCAACAGCCGGCCGCCAGTCCTCGCAATCATCCCACTTACCAGCGAGGTCCTGGTCGGTGGTGAAAAGGTGAAGTATAGAATGGGAAATGTGGGGCGGCGCCCGCGGAGTCCATCATCCGTATTTTCGCCCACGCGCACCCATATCACCTGCGGTGGCCGCCTGTGCGTCTCACCATCTGGCGTACCCTCAACGCTGCAGTCGAGCAGGATCCGGTTCATCTGCTGAGGGTTATGAAATTCCGGCGTGTAGAAAGCGACCTTATTGTGAGGTTGTAAGGTTACGTCTTCCTTGAACTCATTTCCGTAGCCCCAGATCACACTGACCGCATCACGGCCCCAGATCTCATGCAGATGCTGCCTGACAAGTGATGGCAATGTCGGAATGTTGAAGGTTGCAGCTGCTTCAGCTAGTGATATCCGCTTGAAAGACCGTGAACGTGCACAAATAGTTGAAAGTTTAAACTGCCGCAGAGGTTGTGTACTGGGTCGAATCAAAGGTTCAGATTCGCCGGCAAGGATCCTTTTCTGCCGGGCGCACCTGGTCATTTGCCGTTTCTCTCGACCCGTCATCATGTTAAGGACTACTGCACTCTCCTCGACATACCATCCGTACAAAGCAAGCCACCGAAGAGTGTGTTCCATGTAGTCCATCGCGGTGTAGCGATCATTGTGCTGAAGAAGCTGTAGCATGAAGTTGACCCCATTGCTGGCACGGTACGCTTCTTTGACGTTCGAAATGTGCAAGAGCTCTGAGATCTCGGTTGAAAAATTATCAGGAGCACCATCCTGGTGATGAACTCACGGTAATGACAGAGGAGGTGCATTTTAGGTTTTCCGAAGTGATAGAATTGCAGCGTTAGCTGCTTCCGTAAATTCGGACCTTGCCTTGAGTCCCATTCCTGATCATACTTCAGGCGCTTCTCCGTCATGGCGTGACGAAAAGCAGCTTGAGCTGCATGGCTTGCCCCGTAAACCTCTATCTCCAGACACCGGGCAACCTCTTGTTGGCGCTCCTCTGACCAATGTGTTGCTGCTTTCTCAGCTTCCAACAGGCGCCGCTCGAACTCCCGCTTTGCAGCGACAGTGACCTTCGATGCACCGAACACGGCAGTCATGATGGCGTGACGTTCTCGTTCAAGTTCTCGAGCAAACTTGCTTGTCGGTCCACGGCTAGCTTCGGGACGCAGCTTGAGTTCCAGGCGGTCCTGAGCTTCTTTAAACAACTGGCCAAACCGGGCAAGCTGGTCTGTGGACGCTCCGTAGAGCTCTGCTTCGAGTCGTACCATTGTTGTCGCCCGCTCCTCTGCATTCCAGGTAGTGGCGCGCAGCTTCTCTTCTTTCAGGTGCACCTCAAAAGTTCTCCGCTGCCCAGTGTGATACATAAATCTCCTATGAAGCTCTCTCTCTATATTCTCCATCGCAACCTCTTTAAGTTTTGCTGCCTGCACTTGGAAGTCGCTTTCTAAACGCCTTGTCCGAGCCTCAGTAGCATATTGAGGAGTGAAGATTTGTTTGCACTTGTAAAAGCTTTCGAGAGCTTCGTCGAGATATTTCAACGAGATATCCGAGTGCGTTCGCTAGCTGGCTAGTAAAGAAAATTCAATCAGTGCCCGAATCGTTTTCATAACCTCCGTATCAGATGCACTTTCTGAGATTGTTTTCCCTGCAACGTCGCTGGAAAGCAGGGGAGCACATACTGCAGATAGACTCCTGAGCATTTCTCGGATTTCTTTGCCATGCCAGGATCCATTCTTGAGAGCATCAAAGGGTTTGAGAAACGCAACATGTTCGGGTGGTGTGGAACTGAGGTGAACCGGGCATCGAATTCAGCTTTCAAGCCTCGATCGGTGAGGTACTCAAAAAGCCAGTTGAAGAGATCTTTCACGATCCCCAAATGGAGTTGGTGAAGCGCATCTGGTTGCCAAAGGCGATAGACGTTGCACAGAGGATAATCCCAGAAAAGATTCGATGTCGGTTGTAGATGCACTCTTTGAATTCATCAAGTCGATTCTCCTCCAGGTGCTCTTGATAGTGTGACGTACATTGAGGCTCCCAGTTGCGAAATCCTTTCCATTGCCCATCTCAGGTCCCTTCGGTACCTCACACACAGGGCATGCTCCTCAGACTATCTTCGTGATCATTGCGATCTCCGGATAGTCCCCAATCCATGCTGCTAGCAACGGGTAGCAGGTACGTTTGAAACCGTCTGCACAATCCCACTCGTAACCAGTGCCTCTGATATCGACTTCCTAAGTGGTTTCAGGATGGTATGGATCGCGTGGTGCCATGAAGAGTCTATATCAGTTGCGCCTTTCGGTGGAACTGGAATGAATCCCACCAGAATCCAGGCCCGCTTTGATGCTGCACGACGAACATCTTTCTGAATGTTCCCGATACTCATATATAGTGGCCAGGCGCTCTTGTCGCCAGAGAAATTCGTGAGATGGGTTTTGTCCGAGGAGAAGATTACTGGCACAATTGTTGCACCGTCGGGTAATTGCTCCTGAGTTTCCCACCACCAATCTCCTGAGTTTCATCTCACTATAGATTCGATGATTAGCCGAATCGTACAGCTGCACCGGAGCGAAATCCAGGTGCTCCGCAAACGGTAAATGCCTCAAAAGAAACTGGATGCACTTGAAAATGTCCCTGCAGTATATTTTGCCATATTTCCCAGGCCCTGAAGCCAACTCTCTGCTCCCAGTCCGAAGTCGAGGCACCTCAGCAGCTCCCAGAGCTCAGATGCCGTCTGGAACGAAGTCGTACGGAAATCGTCCAGGCCGCGCCACAGATAGTCGTTTACCCAAGTTTTGCTTTGTGTACCCAGAGCACGGGCTTGTTGATAATCGAACGCATTTGCAAATGGGTGCCACGGTTCCAATTCGGTTTCCGGTGTTTGTCGTAGACGCTCGTAGCCTCTCCCACCACTTGCCCACCTGCGGTCTCTCTATACACTTCTGTGTGGGTGACTGTCCTCGCGGTTACAAATGTGAGGTCATGTTTCTCTGGTAGCTCAGGTATGGGAGTGCTCTCGGAGGTCTGTGCAGCTGGGATGAACCCTTGGGAACTGTCAGGTTCTCCTGCATTCGTTTACTTTTTGCTTTGCTCATCTCGCTACTTACTAGATCTCCAATTTGCTTCTGTTCCAAGTCGTTCCATTACCTCTCCCGTGTCGTCAAACGCTTCTGGGTGATCGTTTCGATAATGTTGAGCAAGACCAGTGGAGTAGCGGATCCGCTTTCCACATAGTGTGCATCGCAATCGTCAGAACTGGTTTGCCTGACGACTCATACTGATAACCGTTGTTACAGTATCTCCGGTAGATGGGGCGCCACGAGTGAATGGTGAATGGTAGATGGGGTGCGACGAGTGTATGGCAAATGGTAGATGGTGCGATGAGTGTATGGTGAATGGTAGATGGGGTGCGACGAGTGTATGGTGAATGGTAGATGGGGTGCGACGAGTGTATGGTGAATGGTAGATTGGGTGCGACGAGTGTACGGTGAATGGTAGATGGGGTGCGACAAGTGTATGGTGAGGAGCACCGATTCAGGGGTAAAGAAAGCTACCGAAGGTTCAAGTTGCACACCTCTCCAGCTAGATGAGGCTCCATGCCATATGACATGCGGGCTTGATAGGACTAGTCTTAAAACAGAAAAACAACTATACGTCACTTCACCCGACAAATTGTTAGTACCCCACAAAGTGATTGTGTTCCCGTCCCTAACCCCTGCTAAGCCTACGATTTTCGTCACGAGCACCCCACCAAAACCTCCAGGCAGAGGTTCAGATGCACCTGTAGGTGGCGGCAGGGCTCGGATCGCATCTAATCGTGCAGCTCCCTTCCAATAGCAAGGCACCTGAGTCTGATAGGCGTTGGATAATCGGAGTTTCCCATCTCTGGATAGTGTTGTATATTCGGATGTGTGGTAAATTTTCAGTGTATTCCCAGAATCTGCAACCACCGACAGGGGTTTCATGCAGGTCGCCTGCTTTTTATACGAGAGATGGACACCTGCAAGCACCTCTCTTGAAAGGCAGTAGGCTGATTTCAAGTATCAAACTTCAACAAGCAAGGCGATCGCGGGTGTTCATATGTTTTGTTTGTCGTAGCTTCAGAATCGCAGCAAGAGTTGGGTGGGCTTTGAGAAACTGCAACCAAGTGGCAGGGGTGATACCCCACCTTTCATCTAGTGATCAACTTGAACACTCCTAGCAGACATGGGTAACGAAAACATGTATCAGAAGTTTGTCAAACAAGGCGGTATGGTAAGAGAAGTGCGGACGAGGTCGGTGCGCATTGTGTGTTCTCGAAAGAATTGCGAGTGTATATAAACGCACCTTGCCTCCCACGAATGCAGCCCATCACACTACCTCATTCCCAGCAACTACTGCAGGTACAATAGAGCTTTTAGCAAAATGTTCCGAACCTCCTAACCTCCTCTTCGTAACTACTTCTATACATCATGTCGCAGAACAACCCCTCCAACAACCACTCTCCGACCAACCCAGGACACCTGTATCAACATTATGGCGGCGCACCTCCACAACGACCCAATCCAAACTACCAGCTCAGTGGTGATGGGTCTCAGATGTGGGACGGGTTTGCCTGGCATCCCAATCCCGATTATCAACCGCCCCGGCCGCCGACTGAGGAACCGCAATATGAACCGCAACCACTGAACTATCCTCCGTATACTGCACCACCGATGATCAGCCCTGACGGACGGCACATGTGGAATGAGTACCGACAAACCTGGGTTCCATACAAACGGGTTCCACCCCGACCACCACCACCACCACCACCACCACCACCACCACCTCCACCACCACCGCCACCACCACCACCTCCACCACCACCGCCACCACCACCTTCAGCGAACCCAAACCCACCAATGTCTCCGCCGCCTGACAAAGACCGACACACACCACTGCCTCCCCCTCCGCGGCCAGGTCCACCTGGAGCGGAAGAATCCCGGTTCACCCCACAGCACCCTCGCGCTCCACCTGGAGGTGAAGGATCCCGGTTCACCCCACAGCCCCCTCCTGCTTCACCTGGAGGTGAAAGATCCCGGTTCACCCCACAGCCCCCTCCTGCTCCACCTGGAGGTGAAGGATCCTGGTTCACCCCACAGCCCCCTCCCGCTCCACCTGGAGGTGAAGGGCCCCGGTTCACCCCACAGCCCCCTCCCGCTCCACCTGGAGGTGAAGGGCCCCGGTTCACCCCACAGCCCCCTCCCGCTCCACCTGGAGGTGAAGAGCCCCGGTAAACCCCACATCCTCCTCCCCCTCCACCAAGACCACCAGTTGCTCCAGGCTCATGGTCCACAAATCCTCCCCCACCTCTGATGCAGTGCACCTTCCCTCAACCACTCCCAGCACAGCCGGGAGCACCAGGAGCACCGACGCCTAGACCGGAAACTGCCACTTCTGAAGAGACTAGAGGGACTGAAGGGAGTGCGGCCCCTGGGCAATGGAGATGGACCAAAGTGCTACCTAAACTGTCGCCATGGACCCCAACTTCTAACATCCCCTTCGGTCAACGCCAGCGGCAGATCACTCTCGGTGAATACCACAGTCAGATAGCCCTAGCCGACATTGTTCCACCCGATGGAACTGGAGATGGAAAAAAGCCGCCCACTATCGCTGGGGCTAAAGTCACCACCGGGCAACTCATGGTTTAGATGGGCCAAGTTAAAAAGGGGTCCAAGGAAGGCGACACGCCTGGGAGAGGCGACATCTCCAAGTTTGAGAAGCATGTCCGGCACGAATGGCTGATTCCTCGGCACCCTCATTGCGTGATGGGACCACTGCGCCTCAGGATGAGGCGGATCGAGGGGCGCACCGGGTTCGAACTTTGGGAATCAGCTATCCCAGATTTCATCCAGTGTTATGAGGAGTTCCTACCCCTTGACCGGTTTGATGATTCTGAGAGTATCAGGCACGACTGGATTCACAATTTCATCCGAAATCTCTGCAACCGCCTGCAAGAGACAGCCACCGGGACTGTAAAAGGTGACAAAAAGAAAGAGAAGGAAGGTGGTGGGAAGCTCAAGGCGGAGGAGGGTAGCAGTGATGAACCCCCTCCCAAACAGCCGAACATTGAGGTGGCCGATATCCAAAACCAGTCGTTTGTGGTGTGGGTGCGCGGAGATGCCACTTCTGGGTCTATATTCAGGACATTTCAAGGACTTGAAGAATATTCCCAACTTCTGAAGTGGATCGCTAAGGCAGAGCCGAAGGGCCCATTTACTCTCCAGACCGTATATCGCTGCCAGTTGAGTGAAGAAACTGCTCAAGACGCCGGAGTTACGGTTGGGGAGGAGTTTCGTGGCGGTGTTTGGAACCAGGAAACATGGAATGGGGAGGTCCAGAATTTCCGTGCAGTTGCGCCTGAATCAGCGACTCTGCTCCTTGAGGCGAACCTGTGGAATGGACATGGGGAGGACCCGCCTGAGAACGTCCTGTTAGTGGAGGAGCCCAAGAAAAGCAATGATGGAGAGAGAGTAAGTTAGGAGCGCCTGAAGTGATGAATGAAGTTCTGGGCTAACTGGAATTCCTTGTAGGGAGCACCCCCACAAACATTCAAAAGGAAGTCTCCCGGAACCCCCGGTGCACCACCAGATACACCCAAAAGGAAGTCTCCCAGTACCCCCGGTGCACCACCAGATACACCCAGCAAGAGGAGAGCCCCAGTCCAGCTAGATGACTACGCCGATTTGCCTGTGCCACCGACTCCAAGTACTCTTGCCGCCCTCGTGAAGGAAATTCAGAGCACCGAAGTTCTAGACAGTGATTCACAATTCGCCACAGAGCTGATCGAGCCTCAAGATGACGAGCCAGGACAAGTTTTAGATGATGCTCTCATGGCCACTATCAATAACACCTTCGAGCACAAGTGTCTTGAAGAAGCAGTTGCATTACTCGGTGCTGTGCCACGCGGAGATTCACATGCGGATGCCATTCCAGGGCCAAAGTACACCTTTAAGCAATTTCCAGAAGTAAGATTTCTTGTACACCAGATCTGGGCGATTTGGTTCATTGTGCGGAGATGGATCTTCGATGTGGACCTTCCTGGGGCGCACCTGGTTGATGAAATGGGACTTGGGAAGACTTTCACCGTCTTAGCTGCGGCTCTTTATGCCAAGTCAATTGCGGAGGATGTGACAAATCACCATGAAACACAACTTCCGGTGCTCATTAACCTCTCGCTTGGCGGATGGTGTCAGGCGGTGGAAACGGGCTTCTCAACCCTCAGCGCTGTCTAGAAGCAATGGTACCCTTGCACTGACCCTTACCCTGTTCCTCGTCGTCTTCTCCAGTTGCTTGATGATAAGCCGACAACTGACCTCCCGCCATGGAATCCAGTACTATGTGTGGTGCTCCCAAGTGTCTGAGCGACATTCATCGGTGCAATCAATACCATCCCGAAAGGGACTCCGTTTTCGGTGCGCGATCACTGCGCAGAAGATGCTGGCGACCTGAGTGACGCACACCTCAATTTCTGTATGGAACATTCAGAGAGACGGTGGGACATCCAAGTGATCACCTACGATACGTTCACGAGCCGGGCCCAAAGAAATGAGAACGACACAGTTCACCAGCTTACGAACTGCCAGAGGTCGTGGCGAATCTTGGATGAGGCGTACCGCTTCAAAGGTCCGAAGTCCAAGGGTTGGTCCGTTGCATCTGAAGCCCAAATTGGTTTCAAAGTGCAAGTTACCGCAACGCCGGCCTACCACTCACTGAAGGACTGGGGAAACACGACTCGGTGGCTGTTCACGATTCCAGATGTGCCTGAGAATGAGCGAGCGGTAGAAGAACATGGTCCCGAGGCTTCAATGTCAGCGATCACCGCCCTTCAAACCGCCGTCAACAAGGGAGGTTCCTCTGAAACTCAGCAGGAAGCTGCCTCTGTGATGACCGAAGTCGCTCACCCATGGACAATCCGCCGATGGACAGAGTCGCGGCTGGCTTCAGGTGCCCCCCTGATTTACATCCCATCGGAGGATTTCCATCCAGTCGCGCTGGAGTGGTCTCAGGAGGAACAGAAGCAGCTCAATGATGTTGCCACCCGACTCAAGAGGCAGAAGCATGAAGGCGAGCATGGGATCGCCTGGCGGATTCATCGCTGGCAGCTTGCTTGCATTTCGCTACCGTTGGAGCAAGAAGGTGATCGTTTTGCCGATGGCAGTTGGAAGGAAGAGTGGGATGCCAGCAGTTTTGTGGAGGGACCGATTTTCAGATCGCTCCGAGAATCTTTCCTCCCTGAGTTGATCAGCGGTTCGGCGACTGTTCCTGAGATGGATGACCAGCCTAGTACAGGCGCTCCTGTCCTTTCACCGCTTCCTCAGAAGGCTGTACTGTTTTGTCCTTTGCCAGGCCAGGTTCGCCATGTGGCATGGTGGATTCATCGCCATTTCAACCATGACATCCAGGTCATTCGCATGGTTTCCGAAGATTCCGCCGACAGGCGCAGCGAAGTTATGAGCGATTTCCAGAATCCCCCCTGGTGCTCCGTCTTCATTACCACCACCAAGATTCTATCGAGATGAACGAGGTCGGTACTCTCTTCTAAGTCTTGCGTGAATAGAAAGAGAGATAGTAAACTGAACTCGTCCAAAGTTGAAGGTGATTCGGGTCTTGTGTATTCTGACTCTAGGTCCGAGAAGGAATATATTCATAAAATAGTAAAGAATAGAATCAAGCGGAAGAATGTCGGAAGATATTAAGCTTCAAGAAAATAGAGGGCAAACTGTAGTATTACTATCTAACTGTATGTTGCGATATAGAAAAAACTATCTACAGAGGCGGAAAACCACCGTCTTTTATACATAAACCAGCGTTCGTTCAAAAAGAAAGAAAAAGCTGATGAGCATCGCGTTGACTCTGAAAAAGGAGTCATTTCGTAGATGGTGTGGTAACTATGAGTCATAGTTACTATGATGTGATCGATGGCGTGATCGATGGTGTGATCGATGGCGTAATCGATGGTGTAATGTGAGTCATATACAACCCTGTAATTAATATAGAATACGAGTCTTTATGACTACGTAATATCTATAATATAAAAAATACGAGCGCTATCTTTATGATAAGCGCTTGTGACACTGCGGCTTTTTGTCCGTTCTAAACTTATCTTTTAACATCCGAAAAACATGGAAAAAGAAAATACAAACTTGACTAATCCTAGTCACGATCCCAATATTTCCAACAGATTCGGGGTACTGGGCTCAACCTCGTGGCTGCCAATCATGCAGTGATTCTTCAGAAGCCTTGGGTTCTCAACGAGCAGTGGCAAGCTTTTGGACGGATTGTGCGACTGGGTCAGATGCATAAGCCTCACACCTGGCTTGTCAACACTGGTTCAAACGGCTTCGATGATAGAGTGACTGCGCTCCATATGGTCAATGGTACTACTCAGCTACGTGTTTTGCATGGACTGATGAATCGTCCGATGATAAGCAAGGATGACGTCTACAACGTTCCCAAAACACGTATTGAGGAAACTGCCATTCAGGCTGGGATGTTGTCGCAATCGGAATAGCTGCTCGGGTGTTTCTAGGTGCGCTTGAGTTTGGAATTTCATTGATGGGTCGTTTAGAATGTTTTTTTGATTTGCTGGGGTGCATCTGGGAGTATTCTTTGTGGTTGTACGGAGTTCGGGTGGGGGTATTTACTGGGTTTCTTCTTCAAAATGGGCTAGATTTTCTGTATCTCTATTATCTCTTATGTGTCACTAGGTCTAGATGTTAAAGAATCGATGGCTTTGGGTTCAGGTATATCCACTTGATATGACGTGAGAAACAGAATGCAGTTGTGAAGAATTACTTATGGTGGTGGTCGAGGGAGTGGTCGAGCTGTCAGGTGAAACTTGCTTGCCCAAAACCAGAAATAGAAAGCGAAGGCGGTTCAGATCGTACTCGAAATAGCAATACATTTGATCCTAATTTCCCACGCTATCCCCGGTGCATCTACCACAAACCGAGACTAAGCTCTGCCGACGGTTTCAGCATCCAAAGCGGTACTAGCAATGATTCATATGTGCGTTCGGCCCGCCCAAGCTTTTGCGACAGACTGAGCTCCAGCTCAAAGCTTCCAGAGTATGCAAAGATCGAGTTAGAATAGATGCTTAGGTTCGACATCATACCAGCTGATAGTCACTCGATTATTCCGAATTGAAGTTAGGTGCGCCCTGGAGCATCCCCCTGGCAACCGCCAACATAACATGATGTTTTTGTCCCTTCTGCTCCATTCCATCTCGCCCCTTTTGATCATCTCTGCACACCTACAGCTCAACCCGCCTGCCTGCCATTCGAATCATCACAGCTCCACCTAGACCAAAAGCCCCTATTCTATCTACCATTCGGTGAACGCTTTCCCCCACCGGATCATGTCTGCAGGTGAACTGACTGTATCTGGATAGACACAATTCACACTACAGAAGATACTATGTGCATTCAGCTTGAGATTGCATATAGCTGCGGCGCAGTACTGCATAAGTTCGATCGCTGTGGGTTCCCAATTTTGAGCAACGGAAACTGCCCACGGGGTGCATCTCGGATTCCGATGCTGTCCCACGACACGGAATCCGACTTTGCCCAGCATGATCACAGCGGCTGCGGGATCCTGAAGCAGCACTTCCTGCAGATTGATAGAGAGGACTATCGACTGCTAACTAAGATGATTCATTCCGGTTCGCATATTAGAGCTCTGGTTAGTCGAACCGAGCCTGCCGACTTTGTGCTGCTCGTGCTCGAACATGTCGAGCTACTGAGCACGGCAAAACACAACCCAGTGCTTAACGTTCAACGAAAACGAAAACGAAAGCGTCAATCGTTCGAGTGCAGCTACGCTTATGGCAGGGTATTGGACACATTCGAGGTTCATTGAAGGCAGAGATTTCTTGGGGCAATGTTCAAGCCAAAACGGAATGCGAAGCACCGGTATCCCAACGGTAAGAACACCGGTAGCTCTCGCGTATCCAGACCAATCCGTGTGGTTGGTCGGCTATGATAACAGGCGACATAGCAGATATCAGCGGCTCAGGCACTCCCCAAAACTCTGATGCAGAGTATGGGCTTTTGCATCTAGCTCAACCACATCTGAGTCTGAATCTAGCCACCTCACAATGGTAAGCAGTCCTGAAGCCCGAATACCCATTCGTCTCACTAACAGATCCCTGAACTCATTGTACGGATTAGCAGCTCAGGTGCTCCTCAACTTCAGTGGGAATGAACAGGTTGTCCCTTCGATGCGAACCACTGTGTCACCTTCAGTTTCCTATAAGAAAAAAGAGGTTCTCCAGGTGCACCTGAGCTTTATTCGGACCTCTTCTTCTCAAATCACATTTGGATATATTCTCATCACCTATGGCGTCGCAACGTCCTAACTTTACCGCTTCTCAAGAGCGAGATTTTGAGCGCTTAGCAAGGACGGCCAGTCAAAAAGGTTCTCTACGCGTTCCCAGACATGTAAGGCCAGATGAATCCCTAATTTGTATCAAGCTAACCTTCAGGGCCACCGGAATGAACTGGACGATGTCGAAGAAGACGATGATGAACACCGAGAGCAGGACGACTATCCCACAACCGGTTCGGACTATGATGATGACGAGCTGCTGTCAACTCATGAACGGAATAGACGCAGTCGCAACACAGGCTCAAAAGGCCCGAAAAGGGCTCACTCAGATACCGTCCAGGCGACTGACCGACTCCAAAGAAAGAAAACCAAATCAAACCTCGGGAGCACCAATGGAGACCATTCTCGGTTGTCGACGCGCTCACAATCACCTCAAGGCACTCCACCTTAATCCCCTAGCCAAGATACGACGTTCCTCGTTCCAGTGAACCATATCAGACGGCGGCCTGCAAGGAGTTGGGATTCCTTAGCTGCCCCTCCACCTATTCAAGGTGCGTCGGGGACGAAGAGCAACAAGGATAGCAAGGTGCCACTCCATAACAAAGCAGCTTTCAATTTAGCAAAGGACTTCTTGAAATCTGTTCTGTATACTGAAAACCCCTGGCCGGCCTCTCAAGAAGACGAATTGGACATTTGTGATAAAGCATGGGATGAAGCCCTTGACACCATGACCGTCCAACAGAGAGCTGTTGGCGCACTCAACGGCATGCAACACGTGTGGGAGCACCCCGGTGGACCCAGTGAGCACATCGATGCCCTGACACGTGGAATTGTGAGTTTCCGAAGTATTCTCCGGGTTTCAAAGTTTGATAATACTAATGATCAATGCAATACAGTTGCGGGGGAAAATCAGTGGTATGCGGGGTCGACTAGTCGCTACAGCGAGGCTTATGGTGACTTCACTGTACTCGTTGAAAATCGAAGAGAAGCTTCTATGTCTACAGCAGGTTGCCGCTTTGCTGAATGATGACTCTTGGATTGGGAAATGGGAAGATCTCCCGAACGGTACGAAGGAAGTCCGGTGGTTTGTGAGAAGCGAGCCCGCCGCGCTGATCTTTGCTCACTTCTTCGCTTCCAACACCTACCTTGGCAGACAAGAGCATTGCAACAAATTTTGGGACAAGCGAGTGACTCCCCAATTGATTTGCTTGGCTGCGACCGCACTCAACTGCGCCTTGAGGGACTACGAGAAAGGAACGAAGAGCAAACCCTCTCAGGACTTCCGCAGGGAGATATTCAGCCGTCAGTGTACCCCATCGATCCTATAATTAACGGCTACTAACGTTTGATATAGCCTTGTACGATAGATGCCGGAGAGACTGGAATTCCATTGGTCCTAGTCGCCAGGCGGCCATCATTGAGCATATGGGCAGCTATATGGACGCAAGAATTGGAAGCTCTGCCGAGCACTCGACCCGTTATGTAGCACCAGATGCAGCAGGGGAGGAAACGGAGGACCTGGCAGCTGTGTTCAAGTGAGAGTCTGTTTCTCGGGGGTTGTGTTTCTCGGGGGTTGTGTTTCCCGGGGTTTGTGTTTCTTTTGCCAAGGTCGTGTCGAGGTGCTGCTGGGGCGCAGCGTGGATATATGTTGTTTTAGTTGATAGCGGCAGGCTGCAGTAGATGAATGCCAAAGATGTATGCGATGCTACAGGCGCATCTGAAAATGGGTGACACACCATGATTCCATCTGGAAATGAAGAAATAGATCCAGGTGCTCCTGAGTGATCCTAGAATGTACCGGAGCTCCACAGAGAGCTCAGAAACAGCCACGGAGGACTTTGCTGTGCTTCGGGAATCTCCCGGAGCACCCTTTGTGGCATCAGAAGTGGTTACGGAGTACACTATCGCGATACAGGAATCTCCCGGAGCACCCTTAGAGGCATCAGAAGTGGCTACGGAGTACACTTTTGCGATACAGGAATCTCCTGGAGCAGCTTCAAGGCCTCAGGGAGAACAAGGGAGTGTGCTGAGGCTGCATTCACCGGTCCCGGAGGACTCCCGGAGTGTCTGCAGAGTGCGTAATTCAAAATCAACCTCCGCAACCTCTGGAGGGTCCCGGGGCTTCCGGGACCGGACGTCTGACTTTGCTGATGTACAATACGAGTCTTTATGACTATGTAATATAACTGTAATATAGAGAATACGAGCGGTATCTTTATGATAAGCGCTTGTGACTCTGCGGGCTTTTTGTCCGGTTCTCGACTTATCTTTAACATCTGAAAACATGTGAAAGAAAATATATACTTGACCAATCCAAGTCACGATCCCAATATTTCCAACACCCCTTCCCATTTTGTACAGAAAAACTTCTTACATAAATTTTCCAATATTTCTCGTGGCAATCCCTTGGTGCATATATCCTTTAAATTTTTTGACGACTGAACATATAGCACGGTGATATTTCCTGCTTCAACTTGCTCTCACGTGAAGTGATAGGGTAAGTCGATGTGTTTTCATCGGTCGTTGATTTTAGGATTATTTGTAATATCGATGGCAGTGTTTGAGTCGCTCATAATCGCATTTGCAATATCGTTTTTCAATAACTCTTTGAGTCCTCGTTGTAACCAGAGGTGATGTTTTGTAGTCAAGGACAGGGCCATGTATTCAGCTTCACAGGTGGAAGATGCGACGGATCATTGCTTGCGAGAACGCCACGAGATTGTCGAGTCTCCTAGTTAAAACAGCTATCCAGAAAAGTTTCGTCTTGAGTCGAGATCGTTTCCATATGATGCATTCAAATAGGCTGTAAGTTTAAGAGGTGATTTGCAAGGATAAAAGAGGGCTAACTCTTTGCTTCCTTGAAGGTATCGAAGAACACTTTTAGCAGCAGCCATATTGGTAATGGAGGGATTTGTGTTGAATTGAGAGAGATGGGTAATAGTGTATGCGAGGCCAGGTCTGGTCCCAGTAACTAGATACATGAGAGAACCGATGATTTGTTGATATGATTTCGTTGTTTTATCATCAGTTTGTTCGAGATTCCTTGTCAACCTATGGTTTCGGTCGATAGGGGTCGAAACTGATTTACAGTTGTTCAATCCAAATCTTTTCAGTATCTTCTCGATGGATACTGTTTGGGAGAGAGTGATTCCAGCATCTGTAAATGTAATGTTGATTCCAAGCAGCCAATGTAACAACCCCATGTTGTTGACTTTGAATTCACTTTTCAGTATTCCAATGGTTTGGTTTTTCAAGGCTCGGATTTTTCCATATATAGTAATATCGTCCACGTAAATATGAATAAATAGAGCTCCTGATTCGTGAACAAGAAAACCGGGCACGAAAGCAGTGATAACAAAACCGTCGGGGATTTGGTACTCAACCAATCTATGGTACCATTCTCGAGGTGATTGTTTCAGTCCGTAGATACATCGTTTTAATTTGGCGACTTTTCCATCTATCCTGCGGCCTTCAGGTGGATGCATATAGATTTCTTCCTTTCGTATGCCATAAAGGAAGGCGGTCTTGACGTCGAGTTGATGTGGTTTCCACCCTTTACAGGCGGCAATGGCCAACAGTAACCTTAGAGAATCATAACGAACAACAGGCGAAAAACTTTCATCGTAGTCAGGACCGTGAATTTGACTGAATCCTTTTGCGACAAGTCTGGCTTTGTATCGATGAATTCCTCCTATGGCGTTTGTTTTGATCTTGAATACCCATCTGGAATCAACTATCTTTCGATTTGTTGGTTTGGGTAATACTTCCCACACATCATTGTCTTTGAGTGATTGAAGTTCTTCGTTGATTGCGACTTTCCATTCTGACCAATCTGGTGAGGATTTGGCTTGTCGAAACGTTTGAGGTTCTTCAATAAGTATTGATGTTAGAAGGTTTTCTTCAGAATCCAGGGAGAGAGATATTTCATCAGCATCGCGCATTGTTCTATCAAGAATTTGCTCGTCCTGAGTTTCTATTCTCCACCATTCTCTGGGCGGTATCACTTGTCTTCCTGCTCTTGTAGTCACACCTGTAGTGGGGTGTTGTTCAGCAACATCTGTAACTTGTAGTTGTTGTTGTTGCTGTGTGGAAGAGTTATCACTGCCATGAAGTTGGTGGTGGTATTGTTCTAGAGGAGACGAGGGGGGAGGTTGAATAAAACCATCTGCGGAAGGTCCGGTAAAGATATGACTTTCTCGTTGGGCAGTATGAATTGATTCTTGATTTTCATCCAATTCGAATGTCCAGTAGTCTGGGCCAAGTAATCCTGATCGTTGTCCTTGATCATATTGTAGTACAACTAATCTCATAACATCTTCATGGCCTTGGTCGAACAATTTTCTGGTCTCTGAGGGATTCCTTTCTATCCATGCTAACCACATATCATCAGAAGAGTATTTTTCATTGTCAGATTGGTGTTCGATTGAGGTTCGGTGTATTGATTTTAGTTTTGCATATGAGGACTTATTGTTTGTTGAATCCCCTTCTGTCTGTCACACAGGGAAAAAGATATCATTGGTGACAAGTGTGTGTTTGGATTCAGGTAAGCGAACACTGTAGTGATGGTCGTCGTTTGGGTATCCAGTGAGAATTGCTCTTTCAGCCCTTGGTTGAAGTTTTATGCCCGCAAGTCGTTGCTGTTTAGGGAGATGCATGTAATATTCACTGCCAAAGGGTTTAAGATGCGTGATCGTGGGTTTATTACCGTGGAAGGCTTCATAAGGAGTTTGATCTTTAACTGCCAAATGAGGTTGTCGGTTTTTTAGATATACTGCAGATGAAACTGCTTCTGCCCAAAGTGTTTTGTTGTATGTAGGAGCGCTTTCAAGCATAGCTCGAAGTGATTGTCCTATTATTCGATTGTGTCTTTCACCCACGCCATTTGATTCAGCAGAGTAAGGGGGAGTGAATTGATGAACTATCCCCTTCTTTCTTGGGTAGTCTTTCAGTTCGTTTCACATGCGAAGAAAATATGCAATTCGAATACTTACGTTTCCTGAAATGCATTCAATCTGACAACGTTGTCTATTGACTTTCCCTCCATTTCCTGAAACCCCAGAGTCTAGTAACACAACAGGACCCTGGATTTCATGGGACAGTATGGAACAAAATAACCGCAAATTTGATACACGTCTTATCCAAACCTTATCAACCCTCAGTCCATGGATTCCCAACAGTGCGGAGATTGAAACCTATTCAACCACAGCCTGTCCACCATGGATTGAAAGTAGAGTCAAAACACAAATTAATCCTCGTTCAAAGGAAGAGAAAGCCAAAGCCCACGAAGCCCAGTATGCAATGTTG
>WHVE01000134.1:0-227006 GCA_015178995.1 Trichophaea hybrida
GAAGGTTTTCGGGTAAATTTGCCATCTACGAACCCGATATACCGACTACCTACAGATCAATGCTATGGACATTGCGATCCTTCAATATGCCACCGTCTCGTTTGTACGTCTTTCTAGGAAGGAAACGGCGTGCTTGAAACCGAGAGTTCGTTTGATATGGCTTTCGCTATGCTAAAGACGGCTTTGAATTTTGTGATCTGACCGGCTATAGAGACGGGCTTTGAAGGAGTTAATATCTTGGGTTCCATCAAGGGGGTTGAACAATGGCACAATGCGAAAAGGAAAGAAACCCTGAGAATAGCGCTGCGAGAAACCTGCACTTTACTTATACTCTATGCAGGACCCGAATTCCACATATACAATTGTTGAATATACACCGCCTTTACTACTCAGCGACCAGATATCCGCAAATGTCTATGCCAAGATAGATATCTTCCGCCAACGCTTCACCTCAGCGTATCTACATGAGCTTCAAGAGTAATTCTTATCCTGTCTTATTTCACAATGATCACGGTTGGAAGGCTAACAAAAATTTATCTTTCTTTAGAATTTTTTAATGCCAATGCAATTGGCTTAATAACCGCCGCCACTACCATCATCGATTCTACCATTGTTATTCACAAAAATTCGAGCAGAATAGACAAAATGGAATCGAAATTCGAGACAGGGCTAAGTGACCTTGCAGAAAGATCCGATAGGATGGACAGCGAAATCAAAGATAAAGTCGGCCACGTTGAAGCAATTTGCTTCAACACTGCGTATGCGGTGCTTACCTCCCTCCCACAAAGGGGGGGGGTTCGCGAGTTGGTTGCTCAGAGACATTGAGAAGTGTATTGTTTCCAATTATAAAAACTGTGACGCAATTAAGGGAATCATGAGGACCAAACAAAGGGAGATTAGAGTTTCCGGCAGGCCGTGGTAAGTAGTCGAACCTTTTTGATGAAATTATGTAACTAATTTACTCTATGAGCCAAGTTTCTGTTCGTTCCTCTATCTTTTATATACTTAGTCAAGGGATTGCAAGGAGACGAACGTTTTCATTTTTGTATGTTTTTATTCGGTTGGAGTTTTCTACAGAGGGACACTGATTACAAACCATGGGGTTCTTTTCAATAGCAAGACGGAAAATAATAGATTTGGTTTTTTAATTCCAGGTGATCATTGTGGAAGTTTCGTACGGAGGAGAAGGGGGGGGGAATCATTCATCTGGAGGTTGGCGGGGGCAAAAACTAGTAATTAGCATTATGTAGTATCTTTCTGTGATCCAAAACCATTGTGACAATCTGCTGACCAACTCGGAGTTTTTGAACATTGATAAAGTCTCCCAGTACCCGTGGCATTACAACTTCTATCCAACACAATATCACGCCTCCCTTACCCATCTATAAACCTATTATACATCCCTGCTGACCCCCAGTATCCTACAGCCCCCTCATCTCCCCTTTAAAACGGCATCTTCCTCCCCCTCCCCGCCCACCCCACCGTCTTACCAACAATATACCCCGCATACGCTCCCGTCAAAATTGTAACCGGCCACCTCTGCCACTCACGATCCCAATCTATCCCTTATTAGCCTCATATCGTGGGTGTGTGTGGGCACTAACCAAGCGGAATCGGCACCGCGCCAGCCCAAGCACCAACGCACGCCCCAACAGCACCCAAAAACGCCTCGTCAACCGTAGCGTGACACGCAACCACCTCCCTCCACCTCACGCCATCAACCCCGAGCTGGAACACCAGCGGGAAACAAGCCAGTAGCGATAGATGCACGGCTGTCAGCGCCGTCTCGGAGAAATGTGTGGTCACTGGCGCGCCGAAGAGGATCAGGAGGAGATATAGAACGGGTGCGCCGACGAGGAGAGAGAATGTTAGGCTCAAGAAGAGGGGAGTGATGGAGGTTGAGATTGTTGTTGTCTTTGAAGGTTTACGCCGCTTTTTAGGGGAGGATGTAGAAAGGAGGAGGTGGCCGCTTTGGAGGAGAGCGAGGATCGGGAGGGTGGTGAGGAGGGTGCTGGAGGGGTTGCTGACGAGCTTGGGGAAGTGGAGGATTAGGTTGGAGGCTAGAGAGGCGGTATGTAGGTGGGTTCCCATTGCGAGGAGGGGGTGCGGTTTCGATTGTGAGGTCGGCATTGTTGGAAGGGAGATAGAGAGGTGAGGTTGCAGTGAAGTTGAGGCGCCAGATGTGCGGTAGGGATGGAAATGGCGCTAGCCTCTTTTGGTTAACAGAGGGTTTTGAGGAATATAGAATCAGACGGTTCTACGCGGAAGCGCGCAGTGAAAAAAATGGCGTCATCAGACTATGAGGAATATTTTAAGGTTTAAAACTGAGTGTGTTCGATGGCTACGGTGTGGCGCAGTTGAGTTGGTTACCTAGTGTGGCATTAGATTGAGGAGACGGGGTTTTCTTTCTCTTATCATTATCACCGAGACAAAACCTTCAATTGACTTCTCCTCTTCTTTCTCTTCCTTTTCTCAGTGCATGGTGTCTTCAACGGCTGGCACTTAGCATCGGTCGTCTCGATTACCTTCAGCCCAGGCTTCCATCGACGTCGACATCCAGCTCAGCAGCTGAGATTCCCTCCAGCCAAAATGCAAGCGACTTGAATCCAATCCGCCTCCAGCTTGAGTCCGCCATCAACGCCGAGCAGTCACAAATCCCTGAGTTCGACTATCTTGAACCGTACAAACTATACCCCTACACTCTCACAACCGATACCGAATTGAACGAATATAAGATCGCATTCCTCAGTAGCTGTGAGAACTACGAAATGCACCTCTGTAAGCTTAATGAGTCAAAGAGATCTACGACTCGGCTCACCGAATGATGATGTTCAACCGCCTCATAGTCTCTATGGCAGGAAAAAAGTGCTACTGCTGCTGCTGCTGCCATCTAGATCCAGTGACTCTCTGGATCATGTCACTGTATGGATACTACTGCAATACTCGGCTAAAGCAACGGATTGCTGGATATTGATTATGATTAAGAAAGACTTCATACAGGACCTACGTTCGCTATAATTATCCCACTATTGTCTTTGGATAGTTGGTAAAGTTCAATGTAATTCGTGTGCCGGTGTACTTGTCCAAAATTTGTACTCTTGCCATTCTACTTGCACAGCTTTCGTGTGAAGTGGTTCTGGAAATCTAATATTGTCCATAAGTGAAGACACACCCTAATGTTAATAACACCATCTAGATCTATGCTATAATGCCATAGAGCAAGATATCCTAGGGTATTTAGGTCCGGCATCGAGACGTCCCGGAATTCATGAATGAGGCTGAGCGTACCGGTATGAAGCTAGGTGGTAAACTATCAGTGGCCGTGATTTCAGCTCTGAGGATGTGCTTCCATAGTAGCGTTGCCCGGGAGTAACTGATACCGTAGGATTTAATAGTAACGTACGGACCGAACTTTCATTAAAGTATTACAATTTCTATGGCCTAAGTCAATCTCATGAAGTCTCAGGATCTCGGGAAAGGTTGCTCTTATATACTAAGACCAGAGCTCTTAGTCGAAGAGACAGGATATCCCAGCCACTACTTTCTCCAATGTCACGTCACGGTCTTTTCTACACGTAAATGATGCTTCAACGGCAGAGGTAGAATTGGAGAGGCCATGTTAGCATATAGAAAACTCGCTACAAAATTGGCAGCGGACCTAGATTCTTCGGGATTTTCATCGAGTGATACTCAGTGTACTACCCCTTTCCCACTCACCAAAGCCTATACCGTCATAGTGAATTCATTCTTACTTTCTTTCAACGAAAACATCATCCTTCACCACTACCTCTAGATTTGCAATAATAACCCCTTCAATCGCACACAGGATGTCGTCTTCTCAGGCCGGAAAGAAGGACGAGTTTAAGGCCGATGTGCCAGGTCAGACACAGAACCAGCCAGGATTTGTTTTTATCCTCCTCCCTTATGCAATATTCGGTTTTTTTTTTACTACTTCAATAATTTCATGCTAACTTTACATACAAATAACAGCCTCGAGAGGGGCATGGCTCCGACCTTCGAATCCACCAAGTTCAAAGACTCCGACAGCTTCACGGAGTACGTCGACTCCAACAAGCTCGCCAACAAATCCGCGCTCATCACCGGCGGTGACTCCGGTATCGGACGTGCCATAGCCGCTCTATACGCCCGCGAGGGTGCCAAAGTCAGCATCAACTACCGCCCCGAAGAGCAAACGGACGCGGAGGAGACGAAGCGAATCGTGGAAGAATCCGGCGGGAAGTGTCTTCTGATCCCATACGACCTCGAGAAGCTCAAGAGCCTCCACAAGATTGTGGATGCACACGTGAAGGCGTATGGGGGTCTCGATATCTTGGTCAATAATGCGTCGAAGCAGGTTCAGTGCAAGAACTTCGAGAATATCAATATTGACGCTATGGAGTCTACGTTCCGTAGCAACATCCTACAGATGATGGCGTTGACGAAGTTCGCGCTTCCGCATATCCCAAAGGGTGGATGCATCATCAATACTACCAGTGTTGTTGCTTTCAGGGGAACTTCGTCGTTGGTCGACTATGCGTCTACTAAGGGCGCCATTGTGACCTTTACTAGGAGCTTGAGTAAACAGTTTACCAAGGGGATCCGCGTTAATGCGGTGGCGTACGTATTATTGCGGTGAGAGAAAGAGAACATGTTGACTGATAGTGAATAGGCCCGGTCCTGTGCACACTCCTCTCCAACCTGCAAGTAGACCCGAGGAAGAGATGGAAGGCTTTGGTAAGCAGAGTCAGATTGGAAGACCTGGACAGCCCAGCGAGATTGCGACTAGCTTTGTCTTTTTAGCATCGAAGGATGCATCTCTGTATTACGGCCAGATTTTTCACTCCTACTCGCTTGGTGATTAGATGGGGTGAGGTGGTCTTAGGCACGCTGGATGGAGCTTCTTTCAGAGCATGTGTGGAAGTGCATGATTCTTGTGAATACTTTACACCCTTTATAGACCGAATGGATAATAGTGGAAACATAGGAATCCTCCGTACCGTGCAAATGAGTAAAAAACTAGAAAATAGAAAGGAAATTGCCATCCAAAAAAGCTGCCCAAAATCCAATACATGTAAAACACCTCAAAAACCAAGAAACAAAAACAACGCCAATTAGATCATGCATCATATCATTCAAAAAATATATAATCGCGTCAGTCCAGTATCACAGATACACATATACATCACCGATACTTCACGCCTGTCCAGATTGCATTACCCACCGCTACCACCACTAGCACTGCATTGAACCCCGCCAACATCCAAAACGGTGCTCCAGCCGCACTATCAAATGCCTTACCTCCCGCTTTCGTAAGAATTAGTATTGCGGCGGCGCCAAAAAGGCTGTAAACCCCCGCAATACTCCCTTTGAAAGCCTCTCTTGTTTCCTTCTTTCTCCGCCCCAGCAGAGACTGCTCTTCTCCTTCCCCGGTTGTTGATGCAACGTCGACAATCCCACGAGATAATAGACCGAGGGATGAAACTATGGCCCCAATCTGACTAGCTCCAGCTAGAGCAGCGTAGATGAATGCTGCTGTGCATTGAGGCGTGGGTAGAAGAGAGAAAAGCGTGAAGCTGAGGATGCCGAGAGAGGATGAGAGGATTAGTGGGACGTTGCGTAGATGGGGCGTGGCATAGAGTCGGTCTGTTAGTAAGCCGAAAAGCGGTGCTAGGAGTAGGGCGGTGAGTTGGGAGGTTCCTGTTAATGCTGCGGTGGGTTAGCGGGGTGAAGGAGGAGAACGTAGGTGCAACGGAAAAGAAGAGACCAAAAAGCTCCAATGCCAGGAGAGACAGGACTTACTTGATGCCAGGATATTCGCCTTTCTACACTCCTTCGACAGCCCCGGTAGGGTGGGATTGCAGCGTCCAGTGGTGATGAAGTAGTGGTTCACAAACAGTGGGATGAAAAGACTGATCCCCACCGAGCTTGCACGCGCGACGAAACCTCCAACATAGGCTACACCAATCCTGCCATCGCTCAATGCGAGCTTTGTTGCTGCACCGAGGCCACGGATCCCACTCAGTTCTACTTCCTTCCCCTCGTCTTCACTATCTCCCGATGAGGGATTAGAGACGAACACCGGGTCGCCACCCCATATTTTTGTCCACACCCACGTCTTGATATCTTGCCATGTGTCCGTGTTCCCAGGGTTTCTTGGAGGTGGTAGGCCAAAATAACACCAGACGGCGATACTAAGAGCGATTCCCGAAACAATGAAGTAAGAAATTTTCACTGCATGAGCCGGCGTGACATCGGGGTAGTGTGAGAAGAGTGTTGGGAGGGGAAGGAATAGACCGAGAGCAAGGAGAGCTCCGAACCCCGTAAATACCCCCACCATCCCTGCAAGCTGACCTGTTGGTGGCGATATCGATACAACGTCCTCTTCCTCCTCACCAAGGGAGCTGGAAATTGCACGAGGCTGCGGATGCATCATTTCTGGTAGTATCGCACTCACCATCGTCGTCACAGCGGCGGAGCCGAGTGCGAAGATAATGCGGCCAAAGATAAGCCCAGGATATACACTCTGGAGCTGTACGAACATCACCAACGAGCCGCAGATCGCGAGGTATCCGAGCGCCGACACCCCCCGCGTACCAATCCGGCCATCTGAGACTACTCCCCATAAGGGGGCAGCAACAATTGCGACGAGCTCATCGACGAAACCGAGAGTTCCGACTATGGAGCCGAGTTTCGAGGGCGCGACGTGGAAAAGGTTCGTTAAGAGGAAGCTTAGACTGCTGTTGAGAAAAACGAGGAAGGCGATGGAGAAGAGAGGAACCGCGAGGAGGTAAGTTGCTGCGTGTAATGGTCGAACTGAAGGGGAGAGCGGGAGGTGGCGGAGGAGCCAGCGAGACATTGGTACGAGTTTGTTTGAAGCTCAGCTGTTTCGGGTGCTCTCGAGATTACTGACGTGCCAGGGCTAGGGTTATGGGCACTTGCCTGTTTCAGTTGATGTCACAATCAATCACTCATATAAACAACCTTAACGTCTCAAGCTCACACGTTTCACTCAACTGTTGCGTGGCTTTGAGGAATTACATCATTACAATTGTCTGAACAAACCTTCTCTCTTGAGAATTAACATTAACCCCTACATATACAGATATTCATACAAACAATCATTAAATCTTACAAAGCAAACATCGCGACAACACCAACCAAACCCGCCGTGAATCCGAGTCTCACACAGTTTGTTACTGCCGCACCGGTTACCACGGGTGATGCACTAGAAATTGTGGCATTGCGAGTCGCATTACCGGCAGCGGCAGTGGCACTAGCCACCGCAGAGGAAATGATACTGCCAGTCGAAGCAGGTCCCTCGCAATCCCAGTGGCTTCCGTGAGCCACGCAGCCAACTGACTCCGTGGGCGAAGGGCTGAGGTTACCACGACCATGGCCATAATCATGTGCTGAGTGTGCAACGACAGTGATAGAGCTGGCCAGGGTGATCATCGTTGGCGGCGGATGTAGCGGCGGCAGTAGTTACACGAGGGCTGCGAGCTATTAGCAACATGAGCGGAGATGGGAATGAATGGGAGCATACCCCTCGCAGTACCAATGGTCATCGTGGAGCTCGCAGCCAACTGATTCAGTTGGGGACGCTGGATAAATGATGAGTTGGATCCCGCAATAACCTGATATGAGATAGAGACATGCCATTCTGGGCATTTACTGCCAATGCGAGTGCCGCGAGAGTAATGAAGCTGACGGAGAAGTTCATGTTTACTTAAACTTGAATTTGACGATAGGATTGAAGGCCGAAAAACGAGTATGGACGCGATATTGTGGGCGGACAAATGGGCAGCAAGAGCAAGTATTTATGCTTGTTGTGATGCGGCGACTTCCCGCGGAATCTCACTGCGTCAACAGAGATTTAGTTCACCTAGGACGGGGAACCGGACGCCCAGAATCAACGCCATCAGCAGGCGAAAAGGTTGTTTCACGAAGCAGAAGCAGTGATGCCTTGGCACACCTTCATAGCGATGTTTACCGCGAGTCAGTTGCCATTACGGATTCGGGCTTGACCTTAAGGAGTTCAAGTGTGCAATACCGTCATCCGAAAAGCAGAATGAACTTGTTCCTGTCTATCACAGTCAAATCTCCCCAACCCAAGCTTTTTCGTCACGGCACCAGGAACCTGGGTGGTTAGGTATTACCCAATCGCAAACACCGCCGCCGGAAAAATTATCGCCCGCTCCGAGGGTTGATAATGAACAAGGCTGCGCTCGGACCACACCTTATCCCCACACCCTCAACGTAAATGTAGCGATACGTATATACATTTTGACAGAAAGGCGCCCCCCGTCCTTGGGCGAGCGCCTACATGCTTGGGGATATACGTGGAACTTCGTGAATGAGCACCACCGTTTTGACCAAATTCTCTAGCCGCTGCATAAGGGTATGCATATATGTGTGGATTATGGTGACCCTTTAGCTGTGACGCAGGTCCACCAATAATACAGTCCTTGGCGGCGTTAGATACTTACATCAACAGCTGCTCCTTTCGTGGATGCACACGTACCTTTTTTATCCGATGAGAAGAGGAGTAGGTGGCACGAATACCGAGAGAGAGAGATGAAAAGGAAAAAAATATTTACAGGGGGAGAGATGGAGTCGGATTTTTCTTCCGAGGACTGGAGAGGGTGGGGTGTTCGCGACAGTTCGTCTCTAATTTTGTTAAGTATTCGATAGTCAGTTTACACGGTCCGAGCCGAGCTGATACACAATGTATACCTGGACAGTGGACCAACACCCCTATCAAAGACGTGGCTTTTCCCCACGGGTTCGTTGAATGAAGTCATATCTCATGAATGTTTCAGATACATGCAAGATGTCCAGATAATGCACGATGAGGACCGAATCGACGCACATACACTGCAATATGTGGATTTCTATGAAAGGGTGTTTTAATTTCGGCATTTTTTTTCTTGATGATTAAAAAAACATGAGCTCTGGAGCTATGGTTCTCGCATGCAAAGGTGGAGTATAATATATGTCGACGTCCCTGATGACCTGGTAAATGCATTATCGATCGATCGATCTCCAGAGCCAGGAAATGTCCGCACGAAGAATAATGAAAACCCACACCCGTGCAAATGGAACGCTGCAAATGTCGGCAGCTATATATATCGTTGTATTCCGAACCCACGGTTGAAGTTGCAGTACTCTGGCTGTTGTGTTCCCACGATTGTATCCATGCACGCTGTTAGTAGTGGATAGAGCAAGCTGGGTGCGCATGGCAATTGGAAGCAGCTACAACATGACGTAGATTAATTTTTCGGGTGGAACTCACAATGTTCTTTTGATTTTATGCATGGAAGACCAGTTCCAGATCTTAGATGAAAGGTAATACTGAGTATCCACTAAAAACGCGACAGTAGTCAAATACGCACCTGGTAAAAGAGTTTCCATATTCCCCACAACCCGTCGATTCGAACCCGGCACTGCCACGGAATTTTGGCACTACAGGCTTTTGTTTTGGGAGGGTGATTCTGTCTGGGTTGTTAGAACTCACCGTTGATCATCGGTGATTGGCCCGCGATTCCCATTCGCACAGAAACACTGGAGAAACGTTCAACCACCTAAGTTGGCAGAAATCAATTAGCTCGGTTCTCCATATATTATTGCAACGTGTAGCAGCCCTTCTGTCATTGGGATGAGTGATGGGAGCATGATCTCGGAAAGTGGAGGACGGATACTAACCAGTAACATAGAAATATTCGTGATCTCACACCGCGGTACTCTACTTGTGTGTTATAGCGGTAAGGTGGTGCTAATACAAAAAAAGCCGTCTTGAGAATTCCATTCCGTCAACGGCTTCTGGATTCTATGCGATCCCGTTGATGGAGTCGTGTCAACTTGATATTTGTTCGAACGTCTCAATCAATGGAGAAACCTCAGATAAAATACAGCGTTCAATACGTTGCCGTGAATGTATGGCTATCAGGGTATTTTGTTTTGGCTACGAATAACATCGGTCGAGGTGTTTATAGGAACATTAACAGGAGGAATGTTTTGTATGATGCACTCTAAAATGCGCGTTAGATCTGCCGAAGAGAAGCGAATGACATCCCATGAATACGAACAAATTAGCCGGAATGTGAGACAATTGTGGTGGTAGCTTTGAAGTCTAGATTCACATCAACACCTCCGAATGGTTATTTTAACTCCACTGCTAGGTCTAAGATGACGATGGCACGTGGTGAGTACATACATTTCGCTTTTGCGCAGCCTAATATGGCCCCGGTGGACAAGTAGCTCCATCTAAGTCTGCAGACGTCTGATGATCGTCACCAAGGATATATCGATAGTACAGCCATAAACCCATCCATTGGCGTTTCCGACGCGGTAATTTGAACCAATCCTCACTATCGACGTCTGGTGGATAGATAAGACACGTTATTCTAATCATGAAGCATTAGCTTAAGCTTAGGCCTGTGGGACCAATCGATAACATACCTCGTGTACGTCAGAGTTGAACGACATATCGCGACTTCTTTCGAGTGCTGGTCGATGAACCATACTGTCCATACCGCACAACAGTACGTGTTCATCTTCATTATTGACGATGATGTGGCAGCTCGGTGGCTAATACCACGAGATTGTACCAGAGCCCATGTGGCGTGTGATGTAGCGTACGGGTCTTTGAAGCACAAAGTATAACTTCGGCGATCATCGTGAGCGGTTGTTTAACAGGTCTGTCGGTTCAAAACACTATCAGCCAGCCGGATACGCAGGAGAAAGCCCCCAAATTCATCAGCCCATACTAGATCCACTAGCATCTTGTGAAGCTTGTCCCGGGAGTTCGAGCCGCCGCCCCGGAGCTCTTTGAATTCACCAACTATCAAATGAGGTTAAGCAACTGAAACTGTCTATCTCCTGCTTCCAGAGAGATCCTAGAAAAGAGCACATAACCGATGACGGGATGGAGGGAGTGCAGGAACAAAGAAAGATCACACGTAGGAGCTAAGGCATAAAATCATTGTCTACCAGGTGACTGGAAGTGAGTAGAAAAATAGCGCATGCACCACCAGTGCGCAGAAACTGTAGCTACCCGTGAATGATGTCCCTGCTAGTCGATAGCATTTTTGAGGAGCGGCGCATACTATTCAAGCCCTCATGATAGTTCCGTATTCTAAGTTCCTCGTTATTTAACTTCAGCGTGGTCAATGACGCATTCCCCACTTCTTCGCCAATCATTATCCTAAGAGGGAATCACACAACACATAAACAAGTACCGCGTGGTTTCTTTTGCTTCTCAACATCTTTTGCTGCCACCTTGAAGGTCATGAAGTGGCTTACCGACAACGCAAAACTATCGCGGGAGTACCAATCATGAGAAGCCATGTCGTCCGCCCGACGGGTACCGGTATACGTCTGCAGGTTCTGTGGCTGCAGTCAAGCATGAATAAAGAGCGGCCGGGTTTCAGGTTGAAGGATCTGCTGCAAGGAATCGCAAATCGCACATGTGCAATACTCCGAAGCCTCTCACCGCAGATGATATAAGATGTGAAGATGTAATGAGATGGCGAAAGATCTCTTCTCCCGCAATGTGAAATGTGAAGAAGTCAAATCTTCAACGGTGACGAATTTGGTTCATCGTGTTAAAAGCTGGACAACATTGTTGTCTATCTGAAGCCCATTGAATCAAATAGGTGTTGACGATAACTAGCATGAGCTTTGGCTATATCCGTTTGTGAAACCTTCGACCTTACATGCAGATCTAGAAATCCTGACGTCGCTACCCGTCGACTAACCAGTTCGGATAGTCGTGCCATTTCACAGCATATACAGCGTTCAATTTTCCGGTCTTACAAGATCCAAGACGAACCGGGCATATCCTGTTCCATTGATTGCTGATCCAAAGAAACCCCTCCACAACTCTGAGCTCATGCCACAAGGCATGCTGCACACCAGGTTTTGTTGTAGGGATGAATGCCCAAAATCCTTCTAGAATAGTTGCCAATTCATTCTTTCCATTCGTCTAGATGCCATGCTCCAGTACACCCTAGGCTAATGCACGAAATAAAATAGAGGTGCTGCAGGTAGTAGCAGTTTTTTCTTGACACGCATGTTAGCCTTGTACCCAGTCACACTCAATTCGATGACCGGAAAATTCATCAAAAGCTTCTAAGATACCATCATTTTAAACCCGAGATTTTTGGTGAGAATATTACAAAAAAAAAGCTGTTGCCTAATCGTGTGCCTCTTCGATCGGTAGTCTATTGTAATCCAGGCGTTGTGTCTTGAAGGTATAGGTACGCCCGAGAATGGATGAGACGTATGGTTGGCTGGCCTTACGTAGTTCAGGCTGAGACATGATCGACGCCTAATACAAACGCTTAGGACAACCGCTTCTGGCGACTGCTCATTATCACAGCGCCTAATAATTTATTCCTCTATGACTAGAGTAGGCGGTAGCTGCTGTCGAAAAAAAGTTGAAATTCTGCACCTTTTGGCAGGTCAGATCAGTCATACACTCGTTCCCATTCAATAGTATCCCGTCGATACCTTTGCCACGCAACTGTGGATCTGTGAGCTTGCATCAGCCAATAGGTACACCCCTCATCTCTCCGACACTGGGACAGTTCATCCATAGCATCACAAAACAATGTCTCCAATAATAACAGTCTAACATATCATTCGAGAGATACAATAAATATTTGCCGGGTTTGCCAGCAGATACCTTGCATATTTTGTGTCGGTATGTGTTTACCTCGTGCGCACTCTAATCCCAAACACGTTATTTTTCAATGACGACTAAGTCAGTGCCCTTGATGCAGTGTGATCTACCAATAGAGTCATTGGACGGGCTGCGGGAGGTGCGGTGGTCGACTATCTTTGGTGGAACCTCTGCTATAAGTCTGTAATGATTCTGTCCTTCATCTTCGACCAACATCGACGATTTAATGATTCCTCAGACAAGACGCCTGAAGACCGACTGAATAGCCCAACGCAACCTCCAAACTCCCCTCTCCCCGAGCAACAGCCATACGCTCTCTAGGCCCTCAATCAATACTGTGTTCCCGATCTGAAGTGTCATACCCAACTACCGAAATTGTAAAGGCACACAGAACGCCAATATGTCTTCCTCTTACGCCACATCTCCGCCTTACCAGTTTCATGGGCATACTCCAGTGCCTAGGACGGCCTGGCAGCATTCGGCCGGTCAGAACCCGCGGTCCGTCCCTACTCCTCCGATTTCAGGCCATCCAACAAAGAAGACAAGAGTCACTACCGGTACCCCGGATCCATACTACAGAAATAGTTCGGAAGTGAGAGAAACAGGTCCGCAAAATGTCACTGCCTCGAGCTCAAGGGACGAACCTCGCGGATTGCAACCTGGATACGTCGATGAAGCTTACATACAAGCCTTAATGTCCAGAGAAGATTATTATTGGAACCACGAACGGGATGGCCACAGCAGAAGATCTTCTGCAGGTTAGTATTAGCCTTCTCTATACCATATTGAAAATAAGATACTAACGCCTGATAATAGGCAATTACTCGACGAAACCGCCAAGGGCATATCCACGACAATCAGCAACACCACCCCAAGACTATGAGGGGACCTTTTCTGACTCCGGGGATTCTCGAGATGCCCAGACTGAGCCGGGAACACAACATATCACCCGGCGAAGTACTTCAGTCGCGGCTTATGCTGAGGCTCAAACCGATGCAGATGGTTGGAATTACCCCAACGTTTCTTTGGATGCAGCTGGTAGCAAAACAAAAAGTATGATCGCAGCACAGCAAGTTTTAACCGAACTTTTCCCCGAATTGGAGGATCGCTATGCTGTTCCATCTGATCCCGACCGTCGCGCTTCACTCCATCCATCGCAGTACATGTCGCCACCTCGACGATACTCGCATGCTGTGGATCCTAATTTGAATCGTTCAGCCAGTCCATATAGGACTTCCGGCGTTGGCAATCGATCTCCCTCGTGTTCGTATAGAGACGACCGTCCGAGGGGAGAGTACGCCTCCGCAATGTCGCCAGAATCGTTGTATCCACTGCCGGCAAAATCCCCAACGCACCTCTACAGCCCAAGCCAGCGGGAATACACTTACCAACAGAGCAGACTTTCAGATCACGAATATACCGATCGCGGCTATCTCGATTTTGACCTGGATGACTGCAGCGATTCTGAGGAGGACGAGACAGATGAGGATGAGGACGACCGTCACAACCGTCACGAACGCATGTCAGCTATCCCCATGAGCGTATCTTCTCCGTATGAATCCCCAGAGAGAGAGACATACGACCCGATCGCACTAATTGGACCGAAATACACGTCGTCTGATATTAATTCGTCCTCGTCCTCAGCACACCCACGCAGCCAGAACATGCGTTCCTCGGCGAGGAAATCAACCACAAGCAATGGTCCACGACGCCCTCGCAAGCCAATTCCAAACACGGAGACCACAACCATTGCAGCCAATGTCGAGGCTGCTTCGGAGAAGTGCGAACATAATGACAGAATGCTGGTATATTATCGGAAACAGGGCCTGTCTTACAAGACTATAAAGACAAAATTGAATCTTGAAGAAGCGGAGTCGACGTTGCGAGGCCGATATAGGACATTGACGAAACCCAAAAATGAGAGGCTTCGTAAACCCATGTGGTCAGAAGAAGATGTACGCTTATTTTTCCTCTCCTACCCCTACACTATTAGCCATGAGATGTCTAACGATATCTAGATTATGCTTTTGCTGAAAATCGTCGACCCAGAACTTCCACAGATCAAATGGAAACAAGTATCTGACCTCATTGTCTCTAGTGGGGGTACATACAGATTTGGTTCCAGTACCTGCAAGAAACAGTACCTTGCATTGGTCCAAGAAGGTCGAGCATTGCCGCTGAATGAGAGCGGTGGGACCAGTAAAAGAAGGAAGCACAGGAGTGGCCCACCGCGCACCAAGGACTAACCACTTATATGTCTGCATGGATGATCATCAATATGGATGGAAATCACCCGATTGGCGTGGGGAAGAAGATCCTTAGAAAAGAATAGGGAATTTCCTTGTGTGTCGTGTCATGTGTGGCTCTCTTTTTCCGGCGTATTATGGAGGGCGGAGAAGCGTTGGCGTTATTTGTGGTCTGTTGCTTTGTTTGGAATTTCTTCTGGTGCCACATCTGCTTTTTTGTTCAGGGTCCCATCCTGCTCCTTTTCTCGCTGCATCTGCGTTTGGTTGTCCTTTCCCGTTTTAGCGGGTGCGTTGCATTTGCGTTCTGGTTCTGCATTGCTTGGTGTTCGTGCTGCGCTGATCTAAAATTAGACAGCGTGATGATAGACATAGAGGTAAAGAGTAACACGGTGTATAGGTTAGTTGGTTCCTTCAAGTTCAGTATTGCATAGATTTCTGTCACAGCTAGGCGTTTTAATAGATTGGGTGGTTTACCTTGCAATAATGGCAGCTGTATGTCTATACCTCCACCAGAGGTCACTCGAGAGGAGTTGGATGTTAGGTGCTGTCAAATTTCAACCTAGCACGTCTCCTGCACGTGGCTCCACCAGGGGCTCCTACAATGCGATGTGAAACCCACACATTTTTGCATTTTCCACTATATCAAATGGTTTTGGGCTCGGTCGTGGAAGTTGCAAGTAAAAGGCGGCTCTTCGACCAGATCTACAGAGAAGCAGACATCCTCTGCATGGATTTGTCCAACAGCTGCAACGACTCAGCGTAGCAACAGAGTACAATTCCAACAGACGGCTGATGCCCCCAGTCGCAGAGAGTCGAGACACTGGCAGCCAGATGGTCGCAACTGAAACGACAGAGAAGAACAGCACGTTCCTTACTTCCATCACATCTTTCGTCACCACCATAACAATTCGAGAGACAAAAGAGACCAATGATTTCGAGTATTTTATCAGCAGTATTTCTTCCCAGGATATTTATTGACAGGTGAGCTCACCAACACAGCAGCATGTACGATGATGCCTTGCAGCTGGTAGCTGCGCTACCTGTGTAGAGTACAGAATGCACAATCTACTTTGGCAGCCCAGCGATTATCGTGGCCCCGTCCAGGCTTTAACGTTTGAGGCCGCGATTCTGAATTCGGATAGCACTTCTTAAAGAAGTACTGTTCAAAGATTCCCATGGATTATGTATCGGATGTATAACCACTACATCTGCTTTTTTGATGAAATCCCCACACTTAGACTTGAAATTGCCGACTATTATTTTGATTTATTGTGGCGGCGGTGTTGACAACAATAGACTTTGACCGAACAGTTGTACGTGTCTAGATCTGTCGGAATGGAGGTGCGATTCGGCCCCCATACGTGCATTCAAGCTTAGGAAATTGAAGCTGGTCGAAGCAACGACGCCGGCGTACGTTGCTACCCTCGATTCCATCCCACGGTCCAGATGCTGACGAGGTAGACAGTATAATTTTCTGAGAATCCAACGCAAGAAACATTCGACGGGCGATTGCAGGGGGTCATGCTCGGTAAGGTTCGGTACAGCTCAATTTGCTTGTCGTGATTCTAGAGGGTTAGATCGCCATATTCTGCTTCAATATGGGGCAAATACCGCAAGGATTCGTTCCAAGGCTTTTAATTCAAGGCAGTTGATATGTAGTACTAGGACAAAGTATAGTTTGCGTCCGGTTAAGTTGATTTCTGGCCACTTTTTCTGCCCCATTGTGTCTGTTGATCGCGAAATCGATGATCCTCAATATTTAGACGTGGCGAGAATGATAGGGAAAGGGAATAGAATGGAGAACATAAAATATTTGGCGGAGTTCATTTATACAATGCGTGCTAATTGGACAGAGAGGATGAAACGGAACAAATGACGTCCACTTTCCTACCCCACACTTCATGACCGCCTTCTCCGCAGTGTCTCCTCCGCCCACCCACTACGCTTGTTTCCATAGAGTACAACACCCTCGCCGCCAACAGCTTAATTTTACCGCCAACCACCAATCTCTTTTCGCGCGATATCACCTTGCGCCTCTCTCAATATGCTCAAAATACTAGCCAATCTCTACCGCAGTACCGACTCGACGCCGCTGCTGCCCCTCACTCTTCCCCAGACCGCAAGCTGCAAGCCCACCCTCAGCTAAACAAAACTACTCCCCTCCTTATCTAGGTTTCCTGGTCGCGACAGTCCACGGCCTTAAATCGCGACTCTGTAATTACTCATCGTTTCCTCTACTTGGAACCACAAGCCTCGTAGTGTCCTAAATGGCTAGCCTGTGTCAGAAGAGCGACTGTACAACATTTTTAATTACGGACTTGATAGTGGGGCTTTCGAAACCGCATAGATATACTCAGTTTTTTCTTGTTCCTTCTGAGCGCGAGTTGCTGTGCGATGATCTACCAGCAACTCCCAAGTGCGGTCGTATTCAGGATGTCACTCCACTGCTTCTTTATTTGCCTTGCGGCCGAGACGAGAAGTGGTGGAGGCGCATACGTATGAGGGACTATCGAGACGGGTAAAGAAGTGATAGGGGAGAGGAGAAGTTATAATATGTGGAAACGGAGGAGTAGACTTTATTCACTCAAGAACTGGTTGCAAAGACGGTGTGTGGATCCATCGGGCGGTACTAGTAGGACTTGATTAGGCGTTCTTCAAGAACGGCGGGCTGGGAACATGTACAGTGTTGATGAGCACAGGTGTAGTTGATGACACTGATAGAAAGGGAGGACATAGATTTTAGATGAAAATCAATTCTACATATATGGAATCTTTCGGAGGCAGAGATTTTCTGTCGTTACAAATGGCATCATTTCATAGGCGGTGCTACTCCGGCCTACGCTGCACGCTGTTGGTTGATTGCTACAACGTCGTGACCGTGGGACACTCTGACCGTTTACATATCCTACATGTACATCATAGTTATAATTACCATGTTTTACGTCCAAATGTCCCTGACAGTACCAAGAGACCCCCTAAATATTAGTTTCGCCTTAGTAGAGTCCTTCCCTAGATCATGGGACGTGAAAGTAATGACAATATGCTTACTATAAATCCTGCAATGCCGCGAAGATGGCAGAAATCGCATCTTTATCCGCCCTTAATATCATGCGAAGGCCAAGTGACAGCTTCAGTCCCTTTCTCACATTCTCGCACTGCTAAATTCATAGCTCTCGTGACATATTGGCACCGACCATAACGGTGTGGGCTTGCAGCTATTCTACAGTAATTCTATCGGGCACAGCTGCAGGACGGGTCTAAAATCGATCTCTGTTCATCACATGCATCCCCACAAACCATATATTCCAGACACAAGTATAGAAAACATTCCAGCGGTATTTTAGATAACTTGATAGCGCCTTTAGGCAGCCTAACTTGAATGGGTTGTATAGCGTATATCGTTGGGATTTGAGTGATCATTCATGAAGTAAGCCTTTTGATGGTATCCAACACCATACTACCCATCTAACCTCACTAAATATAGTCTAAATAGAGTGAATAAAGGCTCAGACTGACGCATACATACTGGAGAACGACATACCACTGCCAGAATTTGATCGGCGCGCGTTTGCAATGTTCACCACTTGGTGAGGTGTATCTACTCTAGCTCTGTCTCTGACTGACTTGGGATTTAATATCGGCGTGACATTTGACTTTTGGTTGGATCTATCTTCAGAGAACACTTAAGGGCGCAGCCATTGTTATGAAAGAATCGAATGGGTCAACGATGTACCCGTACTTTGGAGACCAGTGAGTGCATGCGGGTACCTTTTGTACAGCTACACTCGTTCTCAGAGATGAGGTTTAAAGTACCAATGAGTGTTTGGCTGGGCACGATTTCTAGAGCCCCGGCCTTCGTCAGCATATGTTCTCCTTCCCAGGATATGTTCATTTACTTTTTACTCTATGCGTTTCTACCGACTCACCTTGCCATTGCTCCGGAATATTTACCCCTTCGAGAAAAGCAGTTACTTAGGTACGACTATGACCACATAATTCGTGAGTGTCAGAATAATCAGTTGTTGTCCTGGTCCTAATATACTCGACGGATTTTCAAGTTACCGGAAAATCAAAAACCCTAACCCAGGCATGGTCCCGGAAGCTGTCGGGACCTTCTTCGATTCGGGCTACTGGCACTCTATTTCTATTGTAGATATCCAGTATGGTAATCACGGGTAATACTAAGTGAATGCCTTCAGCAAATTGTTGGATGTATATGAATCTGGATTAAATGTGAATTTCCAATTCTCCCCCGATAATCTTGTTTCTCGCCCTGTATAGAGTACATAAAATGCCAACTATCTCTAAAGGAGATATAGACGTGGTGTTACAGCTTCATTCTGAGAGTACTCGTAATATTGTAGGCCCAAAAAGCTGTATCGAACGACATTGTGCAAGAATTGAATGGTCATTGTTTATAGATGCCTGTTATCAGAGCTGGAACTGATAATATCAGAGTGTCTAATGGCCCAGATGGGTATAGTTGATCACGGCGCTTTGTAATTGGAATTGTTTATTTCACGATCATGTTTGTTGAGTATTGGTGGGGCCTTAAGACCTTGATATCGAATGCTTACAGCGTGCATGGAAGTCTAAAGAGGGTGTGACAGTATTTACGTAGTGAGTCCAGATCTCTGAAACGCATGCATTTCGCTTAGTCTGCTGTTTAGGAAAAGCATAAGGACGAAGGCATGGATAAACTTTATTCTGAGGGCCATATGCATGTCGGCGCACCGTTCTGGAGAATGATTTCGAAACCGCTTTTCCAGCCTGAGACAACTTGTTGAAACAGCTCCTATATGGCTTCTGTGGCTACTGCAGGAACAGAATATGTTAATTCTGGGTAAAGTTATCCATATGTGACCTTTGTGCAGTGGACCGGATGCTACCGCCCGCTCTCAAACCCAAAGAGCAACTCCATTCGGAGTCTCTCCAAGTCGGCACGCCAACCGGCAGGGCATTCATGCCACCGCATATTCTGATGGTACACATCGCTGCGGGGGCATTGCCACTTCTGGCCTTTAACCCCTGTCCGGCATATCCTCGGGGTTCTAGGTTTCAGTTCAATCAATTCAACTACTAGTATACTGTATACTGGCAATGAGTATAAAGTCATCAGACTCCCACTATGTACTCTCTCTCTTTTTTTTTTGTCGTATTCAAGAAGACTTCAAGTCCTTCCAACGAGCCACACGGAAAGTGAGGCATTCACTCCTTTATCGCAAACTTGGAAGCGAACTTCAATTCATTCATTCTTTCGCTAGACGGTGTTTACATTGGTGGTTTCATAGCAGCTTTACAGGATGTTTTGGAGGTGTTCCCTTCTCGCCCTGGGAGCGTATGCCGGATTTGCCGCTGCGCAGTCTCTAACAGTTCTGGGTGAAGCCGATTACATTGTCGTTGGCGGTGGTGCTGGTGGTATGGTCGCCGCCGACAGACTCTCTGAGACTGGAGCGAGTGTTATTCTCATTGAGCGTGGTCCTCCAGCCACCTATGCGCATGGCGGAAGTACGGATACTTTTTCCACACATTCATAATACAGAACTAACTAGAAAACCAGGAATTGGCCCTGCTTGGCTCAATGGAAAGAGTCTCACTCGCTTCGACGTTCCTGGACTTTGCAACGAGATTTGGGTTAACAGTACCGGCATTCGCTGTGACGATGTTGACTACATGTCTGGCTGTGTTCTTGGTGGTGGTACGGCAATCAACGCTGGCATGTTCTTCGCTCCCCCAGATCACGACTGGGACTACAACTTCCCCGCCGGTTGGAAGGCATCCGACATTGCTGCCGCCAAACAGCGTCTGTTCGCCCGGATTCCAAGCACTGACACACCTTCGCAAGATGGCAAGAGATATCTCCAAGAGGCATACGGCATTCTGGGAGCAGCCGTCAAGAATGCGGGATGGACGGAAGTTGCTATCAACTCGAACCCCAACGCTAAGAATCGTACCTACGGTCATGCTCCGTTCATGTTTTCCAATGGCGAGCGCGGAGGTCCCCTAGCTACCTACTTGGTCAGTGCTAAGGCGCGGCCGGACTTCAAATTGGTCATGAACACCATGACCAGACGTATCATCCGTTCTGGAAGCATTGCCACCGGAGTTGAAGTGTGGGCCAAGTCCAGTGAGGGTAAGACTGGTATATATAATCTCAAGCCTGGAGGGAAAGTAATTCTTTCGGCCGGAGCATTTGGTACTGCAAAAATCTTGTTCCGCTCCGGTATTGGACCGCAGGATCAGCTTGAGATCGTAAAGAACTCTGCTGCGGACGGATCTTCCATGATCGATCAGAAAGTATTCTACATTCTGTTGCCTCAAATCCTACTACCATGAAATCTAACCGCTAGCAGTGGTGGATCAATTCCCCCGTGGGATACAATGTCATCGATCACACTAACACCGATCTCGTGGTGTCGCATCCCAATGTCAAAGACTACGATTTCTACGGTGCCTACAATAACCCAATCCCAGCGGATAGAGATGCTTATCTTAACAGCCGCTTCGGCGTTTTTGCTAACGCCGCCCCGGGTATCCCTCTCGTTCTCTTCGACCAAGTTGTTGGTACCGACGGCATAACCCGTCAACTCCAATGGACCGCGCGTGCCGAAGGCTCACTCGGCCAATCCGGCAACACTCTCGTCACTATCTCCCAGTACCTGGCCAGGGGTGTCACCAGCCGTGGCCGTATTACCATCAAGAGCAACTTGGGTATGACAGTTGGCATATTGCCGTACGCCAATACTGCTGCGGATAAAGCAGCAATCATCAAGGGAGTCGACAACCTGTTGACCGCAATCAAGGGATGGAGCGGAAATGGCACACCCATCACGATTCTGAAGCCCACCGCCGATCAGACAACCGAGGCATACGTCAATGCCTTTGTCCACCAGAGCACCAACCACTGGGTTGGATCCGCAAAACTGGGAACTGATGATGGAACCAAGCTGGGTGGTACCTCGGGATCTGTGGTGGATCTTAACACCAAGGTTTATGGCACTGCAAACATCGTAAATCCCCCTGCTCCTCAGAGAACCGGTAGATAATTAACAATCATAGCACGTTGTCGACGCTTCCATCTTCCCCGGCATCACCTCTACTAACCCCTCGGCACCTATTCTCGTCGCCGCAGAACACGCTGCGGCCAAAATCCTCGCCATGCCGCTTGCTAAACGGGTACCTCCCTCCAAGACCCCCGTGTTATCATCTTTACTAACTTCAAGTAGAACGAGCAATGTGGAGGTCTCGCGTACACTGGCCCCACAAAGTGTGCAGCTGGTACATGCACCAAGAAGACTGTCAATTATTGGCAATGTTTGTAAGGAGCGACAGGCGGGGAGTTTATTGATTTGGGAAATAGATGAGAGGCCGTGGGTGAGCGGAAAGAGAGGAATCGAGAACAAAAACCAAAGCAGTCGACGTCCTCGTTGAGGCGGAATCTAGATGAAAAGCGCTGGTGTTTTTCGAGTGATTTCGAGTCGAGTGACAAGCCCAGCAACCACATATTATTTCCCAACCCAGCTATTTAATGAAAATAATAAAGACGACTCAAGAAGCCATGCCGGATTTCCTACTTTAGGGAGCAGTGCGAACAGCCATCCTTTGCCAAGAACGTATTACAAGGGCAATGTGGTACATATTGTTGCTTTTTGGGATTACGGTCACCAAGCTGATATGGCCGAGTGGTTAAGGCGGTGGACTTAAGTTTCCTTAAGTAACCCACTATCGAAAGATTCAGGAGTTCGAACCTCCTTGTCAGCATCATTCTTTTTGGCGGTTTACCTTCGATGGGATTTGGGCCTTACTTGTCTCGTCCCCATCCTCTCCCTTAGCCTCTGGTGGCTGGGCACGAGACAAGGGCCTTACCATGATCTTCATCTATGATAGAGTAGTGAGTGGATACAAAAGTGTGTATTAGACTTAGGAAAGACTCGATGGACTCCAATCTAAAGATATCTAAATATCGATCAAACATCTTCAACAGTCACTAAGAAGAAGGCGGCAGCAGACTAACTGTCGGATCCAACCTCATTAACCATCTAATTGTAACAGTAACATCCACTCGAAGCACGCTTCCTCGCTCCTAAACTCCCTAGTACGCCAAAAAAAAAAGAAATGATACACATATATAAACAACCCTTTCCGTCCCTTCACTTTCGTGCCACAGCCACAATTTAATTCCCCGCATCCACCACCGGCCCTATTTCATCGCATACTTCGACAAACTTTGCCTCAACCCTGAGATTTTTGCTCCTCCCTAGAGCTCTTTCAGCCCTCACCTCCGCCTTCTCCCTCATCAGCTGTCTCAACGCGCTGATCAAAAACCCCTTCAAAATCTCGATACTCCACGAATCCGGAATTACGCTGAGCACATGGGTAACATCCAGCCAGCCTCCAAACTTATTCAACAGATTAGAAGTCTGTCCGATCCTTTCCGAAACATCTTCAAGTTTCAAAAATTCATTGAGAAGAATGGTGAACAGTTCGCACTGCTCCTTTCTTTCGGTGATGACGGTGCGCGTCTGGGATATAGACAATCCGCCATGGAGGCAGTAACTGATCGCAGTGTCAAAGTCTTTCAGGTTATGCGTGAGTAACTTTAGGGCGGAGGCATGGTCTGACGAGCGGCCGTGGAGGATAACCATTTCGGATACAAGGACGTCGCGGTATTTCTCTACGATGTCGAAGACCTTAGTCACATCGTAGCCACTTTCTTCACCGAGAAGCTCGAGTAAGCGCATTCTATTGTGCCACCATAGTGCGGAAGTCTCCTGAGGCGAGTTATCGACAACGAATTCGTGATAGGTCGGCTTTGGACTTTCGAGGGCACGGTAGGATTCGTATGAGATTTGGAGAGTTTCAGAGGCTTGAGGTTCTGAGGAGAGGGCGGTGATTAGGTCGTCGAGGTAGAGGAAGATGAGTTCATTTGTATAGGCGGAGTTCTATTCATGGTTAAATCCTGCCCGCCTGTTATGGGAGAAGAGGGGAATGACCTTTTTCTTGACCACGAGATATTCGACGTAGGGACGAACAGCATTGGGGGCGTGCTCCCGAAACATCTCTAGAACTTTTGAGGGATCAAGTTTGACTTTCGCTTCCTCGGCGGCAAAGACTTGAATTCCTAGTTGTGCATTCCTGGCGGCTAGCCAGCAACCGAATTCCTCGACAAGTTCGGGTTCTTTCAACCTAAGGAGGTAGTTTTTGACCCTCTCTTCACCCTGGTCGAACTCTCCCATAGTGTCTTCTCCGTCTAATATCCGTTTCCAGGTGACCAATACATTCCGGTACATCTTCGCTTTCGAATAAAGAATGCTTAGGACATAGAGTCTTCCAAAATCCTCAAGCACACGAATAGCACTTTCGAGATTTTCAACGCCAGCGTCGATCAAGGCATAAAGTTCCGTCCTGACGTTGCCTTCCTGAACAACGGTTTTTCCCCTGTCCACCAGAAACTGTGGTGAGTCCAGCATCAACAAAGCCCTCAACAACGCAGCATCAACCGTGAGAAAAATATCTTTCTCATCCGCTACGCTGCCGAAGCCCTTCTTACTTCTCCAGGACGCAAGGTAACGTTTCAACAACAACAACACATCCCTGGTGAAGATATTCCCCACCTGATTTGAGCTTTTCAGGCTTACAAACACTTCCTTGATCCCGCCATAAACCCATACTCCTCGATTACTCTCAACAACGTCCTTCTCAAACGCATCCCCGAAGAGTACCACAATGAACCTAGGGTCTAACGCGCTTTCCACCAATGCCACCTCCACTTTCATAATTTCATCCGCGGCGATGTCGGTTGTCTGTTTCTGTGTGATCCGTAAAAGTTCCCCCAAAACCAGCAGTCCGCATTTTTGTCTGACGAATGACACTTCATGAAATTGCGTTTCCGTACTCGGTTCAATCGATTGTACCTCCTCAAGCACATGGAGAACACGCCGCACTCTAGCAACGATGCCATCAAAATTTTGGTCTGAAAAGTTCGGAAGTCGTGAATCAAGCTGTATTGCCAAAGGACAAGGAAGCAAAGTCCATACTTTTCGGCCAGAAAACACAACAATCTTGCTTTCCACCCTTGAAATACGCTGAGCTATCCCTCGTTCTTCCTCGTTCCTTCTTTTATCTTGCGGAGATTCGACAATATCAGCCTGATTTGATTTCAGCGCAACTCGGACGAGTTGTAGCGTCTGGCCAGCATCTGCCACGAAAGTTCCCTCCAGAGCTATGACTTCCTTTACCTGAATATTCCCCTCTAATGGTATACTGCCCTTTCGATCCGCTTCATCCAAAACGTCTTGATCCCCCAGATCCCACCTTTGCATTTCCAACCCTTTGCCAGGTATCACTGCAATCACCCAACTGCCCTGAACCATCAACTGGTCTGGATATTTCTCAAACTGCATCGTACCCCTCGTTACATCTCCGTTCAGATTCACAAACATTCCCACTCCTGGATCTTCTGGTCTTGTTCCGGTGGTCAATAAAAACTCATTTGGTGAAGGTGATGCAACATTTGGTCTTAGCGGACGGTGCGGCGCGGGTGCAGGTACAGGACTTTTCGTGGGAGGTGGCGGCGCCGGTGAAGAGACTCGTGAACCCGGAGCTGGTGATGCCGGTGATCTTCGACCCCCGCCAACCGCCGGCCTCTGTGAGGTTGCGGAAGGTACTGTTGGGGAAGTCGGTGAAGTTGACGTCGGAGTGCCAGACTCTGGCGTCGTTGACAAATGACTAAGTCTTGAAGCTGGTCTGGGGATGCCTCCTCGGCCTCCTCGCTCGGCAAGATTTGGTGAACGCCCTATATTCCCGGCACTGATTGATCTGCTATGGCTGGCAGCTGCAGTGCTCTCGCGGGCAACCGTTGCCGAGCTATTCCGTCTTTCGCGGCCGGTAGTAAGGGATGACGACCTGGGAGGATGTAGTAGTGATGTGGAAGGTGCTGGGCTAGAGCCCGCAGCAGGTGCTTCGGGGGGTCCCGATGCGGTGGCAGAAGACTCCCCGGCGACAATCGGTTCGGATTCGGAGGTTGTAGCTATAGGAAACAGTGGTATTCGTTGTATGTTCTCCACGTCCAACAGGTCATAGTTCTGGTTAGTCGCGACGCACGTAATCTTGCTACGCCGTACAGATTCCAGGGAATTTGGGAGCTGTATGTCCTAAAAAATGTTAGCTAGTGCGCCTGGAGACCCGCGCACTCAATGACAACCTTCACAAGTCGCGCTTCCTCTCCCACTCGGATCATGCGTATTCTGGTCTTTGCGTGAACCATGACAAGTTTTGGCCTCCCATCAGTGAATCCCTCATCAGGTACTCCATCTTGTTCTTGTTCGTTGAGATCCATGCCGCCGATATATGAGACATCTTTCAGTTTAGTGCCACCGAACGCCGGTGAGAATTCCGGAAGGGTATAGAATGTTAATAACCCGGTAGATGATAGAACTAGCGCCTTCGAAACGGTAGGAAGAGCCGATATTTGCTTTATATAAGGCGAACCGGAGGTGCTAGAAGCTTGGGGTTGTAGTCGCGAAGCTAGAATGTAGACAGGTTTTGGAGGGGAAGCCGGGTTCGGGGTTGAAGGTATGGACACCAGATGAAGAATTTCGTGAGCAGATGTTCCAACGTATAGATTCCGACCTGGAACCAAGAATTAATTAGCTAGTTAGCATTGGAAAGTCCATGGTTGTATGTGTAGGTGTAGGTGTAGGTAGGAATTCACCCCACGATTCGAGACAGGTGATTGTAACATCATGTCGCTCAGGTGTATCCAAGGGTAGGTCATCCACCAGATTCTGCAGCATGAAGGGCCCCATTGGGCGCCCATTCCTTGCGGTAGGCGCCATAATGCGGGGGTATCGGAGATGGGAGTAACAGTGATCGATTTGGCGGAGACAAGCAAAGCACAACTCTGGCGGTTCAGAGAGCTTTGACCAATCAAAGCCGGGTAAACTAGCCTTGCGAGTTCAGAGCTGATGAGCCAAACCTAGCTTCAACGACCAACCATCGAGACCACTCTTTCATTCTCCCCAAAGCTGTGGACTACTACCCCCACCTAAGCCGCTCTTTCAAACTACCATTCTTGCTTGCTCTGCCAACTACCACTCCCTTCAGCGTCTGACCCACAAACCAACCACCTTCGCCTCTAGTGGGAACCCATCAGATCGGGAACCATGGCGTCTGAGCAGGCCCACAACTTTACTGATTCCAATTCCGCCGGCAATGCTACAGCATCAGCGAATGGCGCAGCTCAAAAATTTAGCGATGATGCTGTGTCATTCCAAACCAGCGCATTTCAGACCGCAATCAGCGCCTGGAGAAGTATATTTACAGCGCCCCCATAACGGTAGAAGCCGCCTATTGCTAACCCAACAGACATCGACCTCACCCAACTCCAAAAATCGCTCGACTCAGCCGCGGGCGACATCGTTAATGGTCAACGGGAGAGTTTGGTGGAACGGAAAGAGCTAGCGCAGAAGACGAAGGAGTACCGGAAGCTTGACGATGAGCAGAAGAAGGAGGAATGGAAAGGCTTGCTTAAATGTACGCGCTTTGCAAAAGAAGGGAAAGCATTCCGAGACCCTACTGACAGCCCTTGTAGCATACCAGATCTTTATCGACCACTTAACAACGTCCAAGAAGGCGACAGAGACGGCGTTCCTGTCGTTATACTCAACGCTGTCGGAGGCGCCGGATCCATACCCCCTCCTTGAAGCTACGATTGACTCGCTGGTCAACTTTTCGGACATGCAGGCAATGACAAAAGACAACGCCTCACTCAAAGCTACCGTCAACCGATTATCGAACCAGATTACGAACCTAGAAGCTTCTCTCAACTCCAAAAACAAAGAGCTGGAACGGAAGGAGAAGGAGAAGGAAGAAGAGGCGTCACGGGTTGAGGAAGTGTGGAGAGGCCTGTTAGACGAGAAGACAAGGAACTGGGAAGGCAAGGAGAAGGCACTGACTGAAAAGCTGGAACACCAAGAAACCGTGCTTAAGGAAATCAAAGCCAGCTACGAAGTTGCGCAAAGGATGGGTCCTACGAGTCCAGGCGCAGAGGTCGACTTCCTAGGCAAGGAAAGAGCCGCAGAACTGGAAATCGTCAGTCGTGACCTCGAACGAACAACCCTCCGACTAGCCGAAGTAGAAGGCCGAAACGAGCAACTTAGACTAGAGCTCGAGAAGGCGTCCAACCAGCAAGACCATACCGCGCAAGCCGTAGAGGAAGAAGACGACTCCACCATCCTGCGCCTGCAACATGAAAACGCCAACCTCCTCCGTAAAGTGACCAACGCTAAACAAGAAGTAGAAGCAGCCAACCAAGAGCTTTCCCGCAAGACCCGCAGTCTTGAACGCCTCATCTCCGGCCTCGAAAAGGACAAATCCGACCTCAAAGCCAAATTTTCCAAATGCTACGACTACGAAGACATCAAGCGGGAGCTCGAGATCCTAAAATCCATTGAATTCTCCACCGGCGACGATGACGACGACGACGACCCCGAATCCGACCTCGTACTCTCCTCCGACAAGGAATCACTCGAGCAACTTCTCCTAGCCCGCAACAAGAAACTCGGCAACGAACTCACCGTCCTCCGCGTCTCCCACCAAGACCTCTCCCAACGCCTTCAAACCCTACAACAAACCCTCGACTCGACCACATCCGAACTCACCAGCGCCCGCACACTCAACCAAAAACTCGAAGACGACCTTCTCAAGCTCCAATCCGAGCCGCACCAGCACAACTACAACTCCTCCGCACTCTCAGTAGCCGGTACCTACGTCTCACGGTACCCACAATCCTCCATTGCCCGCTCCCACACCTCCCGCATCTCCCCAACAACCTCCATAATCGGTTCCCACCTCGACACCCTCCGCGATGCTCCCCCTCCATCCAACCCCGGAATTCTCCCCATGATCACCGCCCAGCGCGACCGCTTCAAAGCTCGCAACGCAGAACTTGAAGAATCTCTAGCCGCAGCACAAACCAACATTTCCAACCTCCGCGACGAAATTGTATCCTTACAAAAAGACAACCTCAGTCTTTACGAAAAAACACGCTACGTATCATCGTATACCTCCCGCTCCCCCGCCACATCCGGGTTCTCGGTTGCGGCAGGGACAGGAGGGGGAGGGGGGATAGACCGCTACCGGCAGGCTTACGAAGCAAATATTTCGCCGTTCGAAGCATTTCGTGGACGTGAGAGCGCGCGCGCATATCATCGCATGCGGGTGCCTGAAAGACTGATATATTCGTTTACGCGGGTGATTCTTGCAAACCGGTTGAGTAGGAACTTGTTTGCGGCGTATTGTGTGGCGTTACATGCGTTGGTTGTTAGTATGTTGTATTGGAGTACTGGTTGGGATAGTGGGAAAAGAACAGAGTGGACTAAGGCGGGGTTTGATGGAAGGTTGTAATGCATATACGGTAATGGGTTAATGAATGGTGTTTATATTATTTTTTTTGATTTTGAAGTTTTGCGGATTTTTTATGGGGATTGGAGGGGGAGGGGGTTGTGTGTATGTGTTCTAGTCTGTGATGCCTTTTTTTTTCGTCAGAGAGGGGAGGGACGGGCAGGAGGGTGGACTGTATATTATTGCACAAGACGGTTGAAGACGAGAACTTGGAGCTGGGTATAAACAATCTTTTTACCATCATCCAAGCTTTTAGCAGTGGTGCAAAGAAACTTTAAGACCTATCGTGAGACTAAACCCGCAAGCAGGTAAAGACAACTACAACATATAATGCTTCTAGTCATTACTCATTACTTCCCCCCACTACAAAACCCATCCAACAGCCCTCTCTCCCTATTTCACGCCTTAAACACCTCCTCGATCTTCTCCAGTAGGATTGAAGCTATTATTTCATGTCAGCAAACCCCATCCCTCTAATGAAAGCAAAAAAAAGTAACCTACCATGTTTCTTCTGAAAAATCAACATCGGCCTCAACCTGACCGCCGATTCTCCCGAGCCACCAACGTTGATGCCTACACCCTTCATCTTCTTCAAGAACTCATCTCTACTCGGTGAGTCCCACGCAATAAACGTTCCCTGTCCCTTTCCACGAAGATTCTGCATTTCGCCCGGATACTTCGCCGCCAGCTTCTGCAGCCCATCGTAAAGGAACGCGCCGGTTTCGGCCTGTCATCGTCAGCTAAGGTTCCGGTGAGTATGGGGTGGAGGAGGAGGAGGAGGCTGACAGTGTGCTTAACCAGATCAAGCCTTTGAATCACCTCTACAATCGCCTTAAACAGCAGTGCCTTTGAAGGGTCACCCATCCACGTATTGAATTGGCGGTATGCCTTGTTAGGCCTCAGCCTTGTATCTCCAAAGTAGTATCCAGCCGTCTGTGCCTTCTTCGAGAACGTGACCAGATCCGGGGGCGAGGTGAGGCCCCAGTGTTCGTGAGCCCAGAACTTTCCAGTCGCACCGACGCCCGTCTGCACCTCGTCGACGATGAGTAGGACGTTGAGTTTCTTAGTAAGGTCCCTGAGGCCTTGGAAGAAGGCCGGGGAAGCATGGTTGTCGCCGCCCTCGCTCTGGATCGGTTCGATGACGACGGCGGCGACGGGGCAGTACCAGGACTTAATGAGCTGCTCTGTCTCCTCGAGACACCGCTGTTCCTCCGCCGCGTTTTTGGCCGCGTACTGCTCGAGCGGGTATTTCAGTGCGGGAAACGGGGCTTGCGGCCAATTGAACGATGGGATATCGATTTTGTGGATCGGTTTGCTGCGGGTCGTGCTTAGACTACCAAAGAGTCTTCCGTGGAATCCTTTCTTGAAGCTCATGATCGCTAGATCTGGACTTCCGGGTGCTGCGTTGCGCATGCAGCTTTCCATTTCCTCCGCTGAAAACTCGCCGTCTTCGCCGCGCTCCCGGCGACGGTAATACATGAAGGCGGCTTTGTAGGCTGTCTCATTTGCGTCTGAACCGGCAAGGGCGGTAAAGACCTGATTGAGGCCCGGCGGAGCGACGGCGAGGATACCCGTTTTGAGTATGTTGGCATAGTCGCTTGATGGGAAGTTGCCGAGCGCGGGGCGGTTGATAATGGCGTTTATCATCTCCGGAGAGGATGCGGCGGTACGGAGGTGCGGGTTATTATAGCCCACCGGAATTGATGCTATTTGTGCGTAGCTGAATGTAGAGGGTATTATGTTAGTAGGCTGGAGTTTTGTTCGCGTATCCAGCCAAAAAACAGCACACTTACACATCCAATAGCAGCTATAAGGAACATGTTAGAGCATGATAAAGCCCAATTGCGGTCTGTAGAGCTCGTACGTTCCCATCCATGTCAGAGATGTAGTTTCCGACACTCTTTTTGTAATCGCAGATCATGTTCAAGCTCCTTGTATCAAAGACTGCATCGAGTTCCGCAATTGCTTTCTGTGACACCGGGCCCGGGATAGCGCTCTTGACGGAGGGCCCGGCAGGCTCGTTGGTGAAGAACATGGCTCGGGAGGTAGTCGTAAAAGTTCGGGCGCAATTGAAGGTATAGGCGTTGAGCTTTGCAGTCCGCGAATAAGAAGCTACATAGCGAGAGGCGAGCGGGGGAGCTGTACGTAGACGGGATGAATGGCGAAGGAATTGTTGCATGATGGTGGCAACTAGGGGGGTATGAGTGTGTGGAAAAATGGATGAAGAGGATGCGTTCGAGAAGGTCTCGGCAATGACGGCGAATGGCCATTCACGGCCATTGCATCAGGCCACATCAATCACCACTCACCGTATCTACCCGCTTCAGCAAAGGGTGACGTCATAAGGCAACAGGAAACAAGAGCCGACTCCAACCAACTCATCCAGACAATCAACAGTATCCTGCAAACGCTTTCCCAACTGAAGTGATGGACTGACATTGACCTTGAGCAGAGAGCTGAGTTGTCGTAACGGTCTCCTCTCGTGGAGCAACAACCCCTCCACAGCATCGATAACCGGCTGGTCCTTCCATCTCTGGCCTTAGCCCCGATAGGAGAATTGCGATAACATGCCAGCGCCACGAGTTCGGTCACGTGATATAATCATAAGCGAAGTGCGGTCCTAGAAGCTTACGAGATCGGCGAGGTTCATCACCTACTTATGTGCCTGGTTGTTTTGTTACGGAACTAAGATGACTCCGAGGTTGTGTTCAAACCATTTCACATGATTACGTTAATCAGTGGTACAGATGAGAGAAGCTATAAGTAGAAAAAAGTGAGAATTTCCTTCCTTATAACTTCGAGCTTTTCTGATTCTTTGAGCAGCATACGGCTTGAGTACCTAGGTAATGAGGGCATGACTACCATCAGTTATATGCGGAAGTGTATTCCCATTTTGGCTTCCCGACTATGCTTAAATTCCTTGACGAAACCTGGGCCAACCGAAGTCTCACTTCCATCGGTCAACCATTTTCAAACAGCCGGGCGGACCTCATCTGTCGATACAGTGCCCACGTCAGGAGCAGAGCCATTCTCCGTGATTCGGGAGTAGATGTTGAAATAGGCTAAATATGCACCAATCGGCGTCGTGTGTACACAATCCGTGGCGCCCGCTGAAGGCCGGACACAACTCGCCCCGCCGCCCAAACATGACAAAATAACGCTAGCCATGAAGAAATGTCCCGTGGACATGAGTGCTGCGAGCATGAGAAGCTTAGAAAAGTAGAATTGGATAATTGAGTGAACGGTGGTATCTCAGTGTTAGTGTTGCCCACTCTATGTATGGTCAATGGCCTTTCTACGAGGAGATTTGATTTTGCGGTCAGGAGTTTCAGCCGATTTGTGGCCACCTTGGGTCGGCGTACCCGGAACGTCAACTGACTTTGAGGCAACACCCGTTCGGACCAAATCTTCGGCATCGGCCCCTCCATCTCTGGTGGGGTACTCAGCAGGCTTGTGCCAATGCTATAGCGAATGCCAATGGGATCCTCAAAGATGCCGAAGAGCCGGTAAAGCCACACTCCAACCGGCGGGAAAGCGCAGAGACGGCGGAAAACGCACATCATCGTAGTGGTTGTGAAATAAAGAGTATAACAAAGAATGCGTGGTGAAATATTAGGTCGATAGCCGTTGAAACTCGAGATATCTATGATATCCAGTTGAAGTTAGAGAAAATGTTGGCATTTGAGAAGATGCTGTGAGGGATGTTAAGGTTTGGGTCTGGGGAGAGGATCGAAGTTGCATAATTGTTGCCAAGCGCTTGGATACAGACGACAAAGACCATGGAATACCCATCCTCTGCAACACATTCAGCCACCGCTTGTTCGCCCCAACCTACCGGCTGGGTTTGAGGAGGCACAGAAAGAAAGTCTAAGCCGGGCACTGGAGCATATGGTTGACCGATGTGTGCATCTGTATAAGTAAACCCAGCTATCGGTAGCGCCAATGCAATGTAAGAAAATCTCCAGGAAATACAAAAAGAAGACCCAGATAGTCAAGCCAAGTACCCCCAAAACGGCTCAAACCCGCCAACACATAATACTGTATGTGCTGGTGATGAGGGGAACTCTGCGTTGATTTTCCGGTCATCTTAACCGCGCGATTTTCTATCCCGCAAATTAATAATGAAAATTGCTGCCTTGTAGGGACGGATTTGTTCAAAAGCCCGGTACCAACGCATTTCTTGTAGCGAAAGCCGTCATTAACCAATTCCAGCCGACTCCGTACAGAAGTAGTAGCATAATCCTTGCTAGGTATAGTTAACAGAATTGGAACATTCCCCATTGGAACACCAGCCAGCCACCGTAGATGTAACCACAAGACTCAAGAGGCACTTTATCACTGGACATCAGGATTGTATTGGGTTCGCTTGCCAAAACTTCTCTCGATAATCTCCGAATGTTACTATTTTCTGGCCTTTCAGTCCTACTTATTAGAGTCGAATCGGTCGCGCAGAGGCATTGGGAAGGTGGGGAGCCATTGTTGCGCATCCTGGTTCATACTGTCGAGCTGCTGTTTCGTTTCCCCAGCTTGATGTCCCGTGGTTTGGGCCGGCCTTGGTGATTCCACATCTTCCAATTCCAGAATGCCCCAAAAATGCAATCAAACTCGATCTGGATACTCCATGGCTACAGTGATTCCTCAAAGCCCAATGCGGAGTCTTCATGCCCTCAAGGTATGTCGAGAGAACATCCGTTTATAGCTGAGAACCGAATTCCAGGGGACATGCCTTCCATGCAGCATAATTATCCGTCAGGGATCGCAACACCTCCCTCTACTATCAGACAGTGTATCAGAAGTAATCGATAAAGTCGTCTTCTTTGACAGTGGGCAGTAGCTGATGTTGTAATCGAGTCATAAGTCCGGCGCCGAGAGACACGAAGATACAGTTCTGCTGTGCGGTATCGTCAGGGATAGTGTGGGAGTCGATCGACGGCTTCATGGAACTCTAGTTTAGTTAGCAGCGTTGGAACATTGCCTTGGCTGCTCCCACTTGCATTGTAGTATTGACAATAGTGTACACATGAGGCTGCATGCTAGGAGCAGAGAGTGACTTGGGAGAGAACATAACTGGTGTACTCGGGAGAGGTAGAACAACAAAACGGAATGTGGTGAGGAAGTTAGGATGGGTGCCTAGAGCAAAGGGGCGCTTGCTTCCAACAAGATCAAGACCAGCTTTCCCGAGAGAATGGAGAGTAAGGAAGACCTCATGTGTAAGAAGCAATTCGCTGATGATGAGGAGAGATGTCATTCCAACATCACGTGCACATTTAACGGGCACAAGACATGCAATCGTAGCTATGTGGAAGTTTGGTAGCACTTAATTGAGCGATTGTGGTGTTACGGCCATATATCCATTTCGGTTTCCCATCTCAAGATTGAATGGAGCCGCCGGCAAACTGAGCCGGGCCCGCCGAATTCGCTCGACGAACCCAATATCGGTCCTATTTTTGGTCCCATTTTGCAAATGAAAAAGTGGGAAACCTCTCATTTTGTAAGCCCTGCTGGTGTCGAAGGTCAAACTTGCCGGCGTACGCAAGAAAATCTCGGTGAAATATGAAAGATCTAGGCAGTACGGAGTACTTAGTATGTATGAGTAGAGTAGGGATTATATCGATTACTGTTTCGCCGAGTGAGTCGTGTATGCCTGGTCCATATCCATCTGGGCTTGTGACTCTGTATATAGCTAGCTAGCTTGCCGGCTGCGGACTGTGGACTGGAGTCTGGAGCCTGGAGTTTTGGCGTCTGAGGGAGGGGAGGTTCCCGGGCGCGCGTTATCGAAATCGAAATAGAAGCCCCGAAGTGGTATCTGGAAGAGAACAATTCGACAAACAGCGGTTCATTATTGTATGGGATGGACCCCATGGGGGGTGGAACGCATCACGGAGGGGAGAAGGAGAAGAGAAAGAAGGAGAAAGGAGATTTGTTTTCTCCCCTGCCCTTGTCCCCTTCTACTCTCTCTTCCATCATTCTCTTTGATCCACTCACCATTCACCACTCACCACTCAACAACACCACCACTACCACTATCACATCCGCAACCTTCCTGCTGTTGAAGTTCAGAACTGTCGCCGCCTTGCCTTGCCTTTGCCAGTGCCCCTGCTATTACTACTCCTGACTAGCCACCACCACCCACCAGCCACTAGCACTAGCAGTCTTACTTCTCTACAATAGAGAGAAGAGATCCGTAATCGTCAAGTCGAGTCCAAGCCACAGCCGTGCAGACACGAAAGAGCCCGTTTCCCCGTTTCGTTTTCAGCGCCCTGTCTCCCCCGCTGCAACTGATCCTTCGGTAACTGCACACCCTCTTCCATTGTTCTTCTCATCGCCTTCTACCTCTCTCTCATACGCTTCCGCTTCTGCATCGCTCGCCCGCTCTGCCCCGCCCAAGCGCATCATCCCAGCTGCCTACTCCAGGATCGCCACTTTGGAATCTCGCTCACGCTCGACTCCCTAGCAAGTGCCGTTCATCATCTCCGCCGATCGCACAACTGTTGCGTTGATACTGTTAACTACCATCGTCACCACCTAGCTTCGTTACTGGTACTGCATCATCTTTTCTTAAGACCATCCGGCTTCTTTCCTCTTCAGCGGAATCATCGTTTTCGCTGTGCTTGCCGACCAACTCCAGTTTACCTAACCACCACACATCGAAAACAAGTCCGTCGTTCCGAGCGAAAGACAAAGTCGCGGTTCATTCGTTAGCACCTTCAACAAGGGGCAAATCGGCGCCGCCCTACATCACGTTTTCGTGAAAAGATAACAACTTAATCAACAAAGAACATCATTCTCATCTGGTACTTAGTTGTCTCTCCCTTCCCCCTCTCCTTTTCTCTGTATTGCATTTGGCATGTTGGAGTAGAGTACACCCACTCCGTCTGCCGAAAGTGTCACCCCCCAGATAATGCGAAGCCAGCAAATTCTCGGGGTTGCCTTTTTTTAGTGAAGGGGGTGCGGAGGACGTTGGCAGCGGCTTGAACTCTAAGCTGATTACGCGTGACCGACACAGATCTACTTGTTCTTGCAACAACACTACACTCCAACACACCGATAAACTTTTCCTTCGTCTCTACTCTTCCTCCCCTTCCCTTCGAGGACACCCTTCTGCCATGGCAGATCAGACGGAGGTCGATCTCGACTCTATCATCGATAGATTGTTGGAGGTCCGTGGCAGCCGCCCAGGGAAGCAAGTTCAACTTTTGGAGTCGGAAATTCGCTTTCTCTGCACCAAGGCCAGAGAAATCTTTATATCACAACCCATCCTGCTGGAGCTTGAGGCTCCTATCAAGGTATGTTCGACTATTTTTCGCCAGGAGGGGAGTGTTATTCTGCCACGTCAATGACAAAGAATGATAACATCATGATCACTTGCTAACCACAACTACTACTAGATTTGTGGAGATATTCATGGTCAATACTATGACTTACTACGGCTGTTCGAGTACGGAGGATTTCCCCCCGAGGCGAATTACCTTTTCCTTGGCGATTACGTTGATCGAGGAAAGCAATCTCTTGAGACCATTTGCTTGTTGTTAGCGTACAAGATCAAATATCCCGAAAACTTTTTCGTTTTGCGCGGAAACCACGAATGCGCTTCCATCAACCGTATATATGGATTCTACGATGAATGCAAACGAAGATACAACATCAAGTTGTGGAAAACCTTCACCGATTGTTTCAACTGTCTCCCCATTGCCGCCATCATCGATGAGAAGATTTTTACCATGCATGGAGGATTATCGCCTGACTTGAACTCCATGGAACAGATCCGCAGGGTGATGAGGCCTACTGATGTGAGTTAACAGTTGCCCGAAACACTAGCTTTTTGAACTTTCATCGTACGGATAGTTGACTATTTTACAGATCCCTGATTGCGGTCTTCTCTGTGACCTTCTTTGGTCCGATCCCGACAAGGATATTACTGGATGGAGTGAAAATGATCGTGGAGTCTCGTTCACTTTTGGTCCCGATGTAGTATCTAGGTTTTTGCAGAAACATGATATGGATTTGATCTGTCGTGCGCATCAAGTTGTGGAGGACGGTTACGAATTCTTCTCAAAAAGGCAGCTTGTCACACTGTTTTCTGCTCCCAACTATTGTGGAGAATTCGACAACGCTGGTGCGATGATGAGCGTCGATGAAAGTCTTTTGTGCTCGTTTCAGGTATGTAACAACATGGCCACACTACTGATCAATATTAATTCGGTGTAGATCCTCAAGCCGGCAGAAAAGAAGCAAAAGTACGTCTACGGAGGGATGGGTTCAGGGAGACCGGTCACTCCTCCCAGGAAACAGAAGAAGAAGTAAATGGGCTGCGGGATATCTCAATGATACAAGTTTGGATGGGTGCAATCGGTGATATAAAATGTCACCAAAGTTCTTTCACAGATGGTTTTTCCGGTTACGATCGAGCGGCTTGTACGTTGTGGGGTTAGAGGGTTTAATGGGTTCTTTTCTACTTCTTAACGTCTTTTAAAGGGAAAAGCCAAAAGATTGTCATCATGATGGAACTCAAACGGAAACCCGCGGAAATGAATGGGGATGGGGAGTTATATGGGATGTTTCGTGTCCTTCAGCAAGCAGAAGGGGGGAGATGCTCTGTAAACAGGGGCTGGCCATATTTTTTTCAGACCCTTGTGTTTTCCTACTACTTATCGGCGGTTCGTTCTATATGCTACTTTTTGTTTTTTGTGTCGTGTCGTGTGCTGCCCATTGTTCTTCGAAATCAATGCTACATCATGAGTCTGTGGATACTCGAGGCGGCGAATCTTGCTCTAGGTAGTTGGGGTCGAGGGGAATGGGATCATGTTATATCTACTCCTCATGGTTGTGCTGGTGAAGTCGGAATTCATGCAGGTGGCACCGCAGACTTGATCCTCTTTTTATATTTCTTTGAATTCTTCACCTTTGCACCACCGATAAATAACCCGACTTTGCAACTACCAGGGTTTAGCCATTGTACCAGGGGCTGTAACGATAGGCTTGCAACACACGAGGCTCGTCAGATCTGGACACGACGATTGCGACGACATGGCGATTTGCAACCACGACTCTTAATAGCCGCCATACTCCTCCAATAGCATGAGACTCGAAATCGTCACGCCCAACAACTCGTCCTCCGCTCTGACTAATTAACTTCCATCCATTCACCTCTGGGGCAGCGTCACAATCTTCAAATACATACGCGTTCCACAAGCCCCTTCGGCCTTCAGAACACGCACACAAACACTCGGCGGCCACGCTTCCACTAAGGGATTATAGTATGCTTATACGTAGCTCCACTCTTGGCCGCCGACCGATTATCTTTTGGGAGAAGCAAACCCAACTTTGACGGGCGCAAATGTTTTGTTTGACCCTCCTCCTCTTCCTCCCACCGGCGCGTGCGACCTAGGGAGCAAAATTTTTAAAAAAAATAGTCGCCGGATGGGCTTGCCATGAGTGGTTGGTTGGTGTCATACAAACAAAAAGGTGTTGCATTATGGGGTGCTCAAAAACATCCGCATTTGGGAATTATAGGGAGTTGGGGGGGTGGTTGGAGCTGATATCGAAACCCCCAAGGCTGCCTTACCCAGGATCCGCCACCAAGGAGGATAATAGAGGGTTGTTGGTTCATCCAGATGAAGATCGATATAGAGAACAGACTTGTCCACTTCCGTGGGAATTTCATGAGAGAATTGAGTATAAGGATTCAGACCGGTGTCATACCACGCCTCTTGGCTATACTATAAAAGGCGCCTTTTACCCCACCAAGATGCGAATACAGAGCTTACATACCAGTTCTATATGGCACCTTTGTAAACCATCATGAAACCATGACTTGTGACTGTTTGACTGTATTATATAGGCATGCATAGATGATCCGACACCCATTAACACCCGTATGTTATAGGACCAAGTTGGAGTGATTACTTAGTATTGTTCATTCGAGTATTCGGTACTCATGTATGTAAGAGCTTGTAAAGCCAAGCAACCAACCAGTCGCACCATCCAAGTCTTCGTTGGAATCCAAATAAAGATACCGAGGAAGATGGTAGCCAGTCATTCTAGCCCCTGCAAACGCTGCCGCCGCTTCTTGCCGTTGTGACTCGAAAGCTTTCATGCTTGTTCGAATTTTACTCAAGAAATCTTTCTTCCCCGCCAACGTGATCGGATATTCAAAGTCCAGGCGATAAACTAGTTAGCATATCGAAGATATCTGTAAATAACCGGAAGACGAAAACTCTCTTTATGTGTACCGTTATTCTTGCGGTTCTGGACCAGGAGTCTGGGGGGATTGATACTGTCGAATAATGTCACGCTCCTACTTTGGACTTTTGCCAATTCTCGGCTTCCTCAGCGGCGCAACGTAGGTTAAGAGACCATCATCTTCGAAAGCATCTCCGCATGCTGTATGAGATCCCGATGGCTTGGAGCCCGCGTCAGCTCCGATCTTCTGCATTCTGATGACACGGCGTAGGTAATATATTGCCGCCTCACTTCTCGGAAGCTTGAACACTAGTGACCTATAGTCTTCCAGAGAATTTGGACTACGGTCATCACAGGGGGTCCGGAGAGGGTTGTCATCGCAAATCTCTCCCAAAGAGACCCGATTGTCCTCTAATAATAATGCCCGATATCAACCGCCCACGAGTTCGGGGAAGGTCGCCTCCATCTTCCCACCCCGAATTTTAAGTCATATGCGGTACGGCTGTGAACGCTTCGTCCGTAACTATATGTTGCAGATGAAGGCCATGAGCCCAAGGAACCGCACCTTGCACTCAGCGTTCCTCGACCGCCGGTTAGTCCATAGTTTCGCAGACCACCAGAAATGAAACCGGTCCAGAGACGCCAGACTGCTGATAATTATATGTCTAGCCTGCAATCATCTCACTGTATAGTCTAACCCAGATTAGATCTTGACAAACTTTGACTTTGTTTACCTTGGAGACATCGGCCCAGGGTTGATCCGGCCGCCCCGGAACACAGCAAGTCCCACTTCCGCATCTCAGTACCATCGATGATCCAGGATCCAGGCAACGTCCCTTAGATATATGCTTCCACACTGGTAGAAGGTTGTCCAAAGGGTAGAAGGTTGTTGTGATTCATCAATTGCACACTTTAAGATATATTGCGGAGTGGTACCATTGATCTTAAAGCCAAGCCTGTCAAAAAAAAAAAAGCTTATTTCTGAGCCTCATCGGAGCTTTTCCTGTTGGGTCATTGTTCCGCACAAACCAAGTTTCGAGATATTTCTTTCATCATTTTCTTCGATCGGACTTTTATTTTCAATGGTTTTTTTGAATGCCATGGCTTGAAGTTATGTACTGAATAAAAGGGATCATATCTCAGTTTCTATTTCCAGGAGCCCTGGATCTCTTGAAGCGACAAAGCACAGTGCTCTCTCACGTGAAGGATAGCCACTAGTTAGGTACACGGACTCACACCCTCCAAAAAGCAATTCAACCTCCAGCCCAGCCCAGACCAAAGCGGCCCGCATCCCATCTTCCCCGACCGGCCCCCCGACAGCCATCCAAGAGATACATATGCCAGATGTACACCCACCACCACATCAGCAGCACGCCGAACCAACCAAACTGGGGATGTGCATGCTCTTATCTGTCCGTTCGCTCAGCTCAAAGTAAAGGCAGAATTCACTCATTGAAGACCCATAGGGCGTCGTCGTTTTAGCTTCCCCCCGCTTGCACTACCTAGATAAGTAGGCAAGTGTAGGCCAGCTAACTGTGCCACCCGGAGCACGCAAGCAGATCCCCCAGGAACGGCGGCCCAGCGGAGGCTAACAAAAACTACTGATTCCTAATATTTCTACTGTACCTGATGGATACAGTAGGTATAAGAGCTCTATGGTGTGTACAGTATAAGAGCCTTATGTATAAAGTCTAGAACCCCGTTCAGTGTCGCTATCCTGACCCCATCCATGACAACTCAGCCGCGCGATTTATTTTCCCTACACACTCGGCCGCATTCCAAACGGGCTTCCGTTCAGTTATGGCTTAAATACGGAAGAGAAGGTGTGGGTCTCGTTATCGCGAACATTACATGTTGAATGACGAATCACGAGTGACATAGTGTGTTTACATAGGTCCAAAAAATTATCCTCGAGGAATGTGAAGTTTCTATTCCGGTTCCCTGCGCTGGTGGGTGGGCGTGTTGATGAGAGTTATTTTTGCAGTACAAGCCCGCATTGAGGGTTCGGGATGAGGTACTCAAATATGAGTCTAACGGTTAGTAAGTACGCTTCTTTCCTAGATAAAAAGTGGCCAAGATACCCAAGAAATCAGAATCCGAACACTGGAAAGAAAGCGAACAAACGATATCCGCAAGCCCGCCCTCGTGGTGCCTATTTCTTCACTGAATGAACCATTAAGTCTATATGTTTAATAAAACACATTGGTTTGAATATTTTTAACATGAGACAATACCTCGCTTTCCGCAAATTTGTTGGACATCCAACGCTCCTTCATGAAATGTCCTCAACTGGTATGGAAATATAATAGCACCTTTTGCAGACAGCTACATCCTTGGTATAGAATGCACATCCGTATAAGAACGAGAATAGTGATTCACCAGATAACTCCGCCAGTCCATCTACTAGCAACATTCCTTCGAAGGGGTTCGCAGGAAAACTCTCCTGAAAATCTCTTGGTTTCTTGTAAGGGCTTCGTCTATTTCGCAGAATTAATTCTTCATCTTTGGGTGGTTACTCTCTTTGTTTAGTTGTGATCTCGGCTCTTAGGTAGTCGGTCCTTATTTTTCAGGTGCGTTAATATTCCGAAAGGGACCCTTTGAAGCTCAGTGGTCACATTGACTAAATTTTTCCAGCTGTCTCGCTCTCTGTGTTAGAAGTAGGTTCTGATTCCTGGGGAGCTCTTGAGCTGACTTTTAGCTGGGCCATCTCTCAGTTGTGCTTGCTTGGCTGAAGATATTCAGACACTAGCAATTCGAATTGGCCATCACCATCAGCGTCTTCGAATCCAGATTTCATTTTCGTCCTCATGATCCCGGCCCGGATCCGCGCCAGCAATCTCATCGGTGAGTCTGTGCCAGCAGGCACAAGCAGCCCTGAGCAACTCAGTGTGCTCCTGGTCAGGTCTGACTTCACACCTGACCAACCCAGGCTTTCTGGAGCACTATTATCGGTCTATGTCAAGCGCGGCCTTAGAAATTGACATTTTATCTGAAAGATCTACGGATTTGTAGATAACCGGGTGGAGGATCTGACCACTTGAGAACATTGTTTGAGATTTTGTCCCAAGATCACCGAAAATGATCGGATTGCCAAGCAAGTACACTGCATTGGAGCAGCGTATTTACTCAAGCAAAACGCGTCCGTCACATCCTCCGGAAATCCATGCTCGATCGCATCGAAGTTTATATTGAACTGACAAGAAAGAAATATATCTTACTCTAGGGTTATCCAGGAAGTGAAGTCGAAACAAACCAATCGGGTTCATTCGACAGTCGATCCTAGATCGATCTTCGTTGCCGTTGCCGTTACCGTTGCCGTCCGGCTCTCTCCACTCTCCATCGGCTGCTACCGGATGCTAAAATGACCCCCGTCCCACTGCGCCCGGTAGCATAAAATCTCCGCTTCTTCAGGGTTCCTTCTGCATTCTAGATTCAACTTTGCATAATCGGCCTCTAGAGTACAACCCCCAGGACGTTTAATGCCAATCCCATCCAGCCTCCACCCAGAAGCCCCTTCCACACTGCTGCTACATACTGATCAAGTAACATGGAGCAGAGGATACCAGCAGAGAATGCGAGTAGCAGAGTTCTCAACCGTCCAGATTCAGCTGCCAAGAGCAGCCGGCAGAAAAGCATATAACCGGCTGGTTAAACTGACCGCTTGCATATATGACCAGGGGTTATGCGTGGGTTGTGGTCTAGAGAGCAGGCGTCTGCTTCATATCGCTTCCCCCTCGCCAGCTTTGAGGCTATGCTGAGCGTTATCAGGCGCATCCTGACATGGTAACCTGTGCATCATATCAAAACACCAAGAATTCCAGCACAGTCGCGGGGTAATGGTGCAAAGTTTCGCGGAGGACGCCGGAGATATTGGCCGTGCGGTCGATCTTTTCCTTAATGGCTTTTGTTTCCCTCACATTCAACCGCAGACTTTTATGACAGCAGGTATATGGTATCAAGTTCACCGAAAGAAGCAACTCAACAAGGAAGAGAAAAAAACAACGAATCGTGCAATGACTCGCCCGAGAACAGTGCCTAGATGGAACTCGACAATTTCACTGGAAGGTGCTTGAGATTCAGCACCATCAAGAAGATCGGAAGAGACTCGAATGAACCTGCGTGGGATTACTTTGATATCCGGTAGAGCAGTATGGGGAATTGATGTGGTAGCAGAATCCAAGTGTAAATACTGTACCTACACCCCCGGAGAGAAGCCGGGAATGCAAGCCAGCATCAAACCCAATGGTACCCAGCGAGGATAACTACACCACCAACTTCGTTGTTTTGGAGAGATTGGATTACGTGCATCAAAGCAACGAGGAAAGCGCTACAAATGAAGACACTATCAGAGGCAAGCAAAGCTAAAGATATCAAGGAAATAACTTTGCACAAGAAATCATGCTGCACCTATATCCAGACGCGACACTTACTTTTGTGTACCGGTTTTGGAGAAAATTTCCGCCCCGTTCAATTTCACACTTCATATCTGATATCTCGCGATAAACGATAGGCTCGTGTTCACGGAGATCATGTCCGCCGTCATCACAGGGGATCACTCGAGATGGAGAATCGCGTCCTAGGAACTTATACATACTTGTTTGCCTTTCGCCTATCATCTCTGCAAGATTTGTCTCTGTCGAGGTTATGAACGTTCCTCGGGGCAAGCGGTTGCCTGTAGTCGTTAGTTACTGTGAAGTCCTCGTTCTTATCCGTGTCAGGTTAGAGAGTCGCCGATCTCCCGTTGCACATCGAGTTTCGCTGGCTTCGGATGATCTTCTAGTTTGCGGACGGGGTATTGGTGTCGATGCAAGCAGAGAACTTGAATAAAGGACGATCCGGCCTGGCATTTTCAGACGCTCTCGGTTGGCAGAGACGGGTTCAAAGGGATACGAAACTGGCGGCTTTAGTGGAACTACATGGATGCTCAGGACTAGTGAATGCTTGACATCGATGGGATCACCACATAGGAAAGACTACCAAGGCCTGCGATTCATACCCGAAAGTCTCCCGTCACCTCTGTTCCGCAGAACATTGGCCCTGCTTCCACCAAAGGCAGCGATACCTTGCTTCGGATAGGATACGTAAATGTGTCGGTTTGGGCTGTTAAAGAAATTCGAATCAGGGCTTCATAATTGGATAATGTTTACTAGCCACGCCACTACAGACTATACATCACGCCTTCGTGTCCTACTTTCAGGCAAGTTGAATTGCGCACTGCGGAATAGTAACTCGCATCACGGAAATCCAATACACCTTCCGCCCCATGACACGATTACCTTCAGAACTCACGATCTTCACAATCAGCATTCCTGCATCCTATAGCACTAGTCAATGGGATCACCGCGATGGGACCCAGACATTGGCTGCCCAAACTTGAGATTTATCGGGTGGCGCTGGTTAAAATTTGAATGATACGTAGGTAGAGGGATCCGGAACTGAAGACGTCGAAGGACGTCAGCAACCCCAACTCTATGCAGTGTATCCCGCGCTGCCGCATGGATTCGCGATGGTTGCGGCCTCTCGTCGTTGCAAACTTTTTGCGAAGTGCAATCAAAGTCAAGTTTGTTGGTGTAAAACGAAGTAATGCAAGATGAACTTTGAAAAAATAGGTAAGGTATATGCGGTATTGTCTAATTGCGGTACTGACTAATTATTACGACTGATTTTGTGGGTTTGGCTGGCTCGTTTGGCCGCCATTTCTTTGAGTATTCGGAGTGAATGCATGCGTGCATTATGGCCGCAAAAAAAGACGGTTAATCCGCAATATGGTTTCTTCTTCCATATGGATAATCACGGCCTCGAACATGCAGAATTAGCAAAGGGTATGCGAGTGAGGGGAAGGGGCCTGATAAGCATACAATTCCGAGTTTAACTAGCACGGGAGCGGGGAAGAGTAAGATGGCACTCAGCCCACCGCCCGCCCGCCCGCCAGAATCCCATAATTAGCGCTTATCCCGAACACGAAGGGTGTAGAGCATATTCAGCTATCAACGAAGACCACCCTCCCATTGAAGAATTGATAGCACGCGCCGGCGCATATTTCACACATACCTAGATGGTTGTTGCAAATTATATCACCTGTGCATAGTCGACAATGCGGGGAAGGAAAGCAGAAGTGTCCAGATTTCATCCGGCAGTACTTTTGGCGCATACGGTCCGCACTCAAGACGTCGAGGCTTTCAAAGGCCTACAGAACCGTGCATGGCCCAATAACACGCATTAGGGTTATTCTTAATGTTCCACCGCGTAATTATGTGCTGTACGGCCCACGGTGGGGTAGGTACTATTTATCACACCTAGAATGATAGGAAAACTCGACTCTCTCCACCCCCGCAACGCTGGGTGTCAGCATCTAAGTAGCTATCGATATATCTGCTGATCCAACTTACTACCTAGTAAGAACCCCAATGCGGGGAAGAAGGTGGAGTTTTTCAGAACCATGCCGTCGATCAAATAATCCGTAACGATTCACAGTGCCGCCGATCTCATAGCTGTCTTCCAACACCGAATATATATGGGAACTACCAGTTTGAGGTGCTGGCAGAAGATTATTCGCAAAGAGATTATGGATGGTAAAAATGTCCCGCGTGACATGATAAAGACAACACAAAGAGAACGAATTCCGTCAAAGCCCCGAACTTCTAGGGAGAGATGTGGGAGGAGGCCCATAGAGCATACATAGGATATCACCCACTAAGATGGATCTACCTCCGTTTCGCACAATGCCATCTACCTATCCAAACTGCGGGGTATATGTAGATATTTCGGGGTTGCACAACAGTTGGTACAGCTTATGCTGGGGGGGAGGGGTCCGTTGTGCGTGGTTACGCTCACAAATTCTTCTAGGAATACACGATCCCAAGATTACTTGCATACAGGGTCATCGGAAAACAACGAGGCAGGTTGGGCATTTGGCAGATTTCCTTCATATAAGATACATCAAACACGAAAGCGCTAGAGGGATAAACAACAAGCACCATCATGACCAGTGTCATTTGCGCACATTTCCCTCCGGCGGCGTATGTAAAATGGTTTGGTTGATAAAAAAAGTGTATTATTCGACTTGCAGTAGATCGTATGCACAGAGGGAGACAGAGTGTGGTGTAAATCAATTATGTTCGAAGTTTTGCGCACATCCCAATGCATGCATGCCGAGGGCCGAACCTTTTCCGGCGAATGCCAAATATACGAACCTCGAAGGAACGATCGGTATTATGGATATCTCCTCGGGGTGGGATGTATCCCATAATCTGTACCTTCTAACGGACGGTTCATGGTTTCCCATATGTCGGTAGGGAGCGTCAGCCCTAAGAACATGCTGCCCATCGTTGCCTCCCCATTGGAACGGCAGAAAGAGCTCTTGGATCATCAGATACCAAACTCACAGCATGCAGTTCAACCCAACCACCACGGCGGAACAGCTCTCCCTGCTAGTTCTCAGGCGGCTGTTTTACTAACGGCGCTTACTCATTCAACGACCAAGTTAGGCATGCGGCCTTGAACGGAGCACGAGTGAGTATTTATGACCACATAGGACTAAGATACTTACCACACAAGCCGTCTCATCATCGTAGTGCCGCTCTATCGCAAAATCTCCCCGCACGTCTTTCTATAGGTTCTCTTTATCTTCTTCCAAGAATACGCTGGAGACCCGTTTAATCTGAATACGGCCGATCAATCCGCACTGACTCGGCGAACCATCCGACATGTTTTTGAGGGATGGCCTGGCTGAGGCGGGGAATTTCGGCGTTGGTGTTGCTGAAGCGGGCATGGCTTTGATACTTAAAGATTGTAGCATCGTCTCCCATAAGATGTAGGACGAAGGTTTCCGGCGCTTATGCGCGGTAAATGGTTTCCGCCTGGCCGCTGACCGTCCTCGTCGTAGATCATCATTGACGCCGGCTCTATCGCAATGGAAGCATTTCTCGCATTTTGTCTTCAATAAAGCTTTACTAAGTAGACAACAGTATGAAGTATCAGCAGACTAACGAGTGGGCTAATTGGCAGGCTTGCCATGGCGGAGGAAATCTACCACTGGGCTTTGCAGTACTCGGGTATATACATAGTATGTAGTGGTTGGAGTGGATCTATATTGAAGCGGCGATTGTGAGGTTCTCACTGTTATATTGAGCTGTCTGGCTCAGTTTGCGGTTGACCTTTAGATTTATGGTTTGCCTGGAGCTTCATAACAGCTGTTTGAGCGACGTTTAATATACCGTCCGACTAATCCAATACGCTCTTTGGAGTGCAGTAAAATATAAGTTTCATCGGAAAAAAGAGCTCCTCCGGGTGGGCTTGAACCACCAACCTCCCGATTGCGCAGAAGTTTCTTAACAGTCGGACGCGCTAGCCAATTGCGCCACGGGGGATATTAGATGCCAGCCACCAGTTTAAAGTAATCATGACCTGTTTGTTATAAAAGTAGCGCTCTCTGAGATTGACCACTGCTTAAACGTTTCGCAACTCATGCGACTCGTGAGCTGGGGGTCAGATAGTAAGCAATAAGAACAAGAGAGCTGGTGATATGTGCCTTCGTCGAGTGACATCAGGTGTCGTTTGTGGGAGATCCTTTCTTGGTTTAGCGTGCTGTAAGTTACGGGTTTCTTAGATACTGTGACTGCTTTGGAATCTTCGTTCCCCACTAACGTTCTCATCACCAAACAGCTTAGCGATTTTCAACTCCTTTTCGACGGTAACGAAATCACGACAAACACCGAACTCTCGCCCCACAATACGAGCTCGCGATGGCCAAATCCAAGAACTCGTCCCAGCACAACCAGAATGCCAAGGGTACGTGTGTTTTTTACGACACGACTATCTGCGGACCAAGGGCGAGTTCGAGAGGCTGATCGGTGTGAATGAATGAAGCCCACAGGAACGGCATTAAGAAGCCTAAGACCTTCCGTTACCCCAGCTTGAACGGAACCGACCCCAAGTTCAGGCGAAACCACAGGTCCGTTACCGTCGCTATTTTAGGTGTGGGACATCTTGCTAACAAGGGGTTATAGACATGCTCTTCACGGCACCATGAAGGCTCTTGTACGTTAACCCTGCGCATTATAATCGATCGATCCCCATCGCAACACGTTTGATTCGAATAATTTCGGGAATGAGAAGCTAATACACACTTACAGAAGGAGCTCAAGGAGGGCAAGCGTGAGACTGCTTAAGTTTTTTCGAAATCCGAGGTGGCTGGGGAAGGGGAAAAGCGGGGTTTTCAGCGTCAAGTTTCCGGTTCATACTACACGGGGTTCTTCTTTTTCTTCTACGGTTACGGTTTTGGGTCTGGCTTTTTCGACGGGGCGACAAATTCAAAAATGCCATATCACAGGCGAGACGTTGTAGGGGAAGCATGTGTGACGGGCTTGTGTATTCTTAAGTGGGTATGCAATACGACGACACCTCGCCAATCCCCATGTTATGATCTAGTGTATTTCCGTTTTGCAATGGTTTGGTGATACTGATCTTGTGGAGGTTTGAATGATCACTTGGGTGGAGACGTCAGGACTGAGGTATAGTCGAGACGAGAGAACAGGCATTAGTGTGTACAGCACCGAAGTTATCCTACCTTCGTATTGCTGAAGGAATAATTCTAATCGTGCCAAGAGAAAAGACGCACCCTACGAGCACTCCCTTCTAATAATTGGGGGTGAGTGCACCGAAGGTTCGCAACATATATGATTGCAGTCATTGGAAAGACAATAAAAAGATATATAGCATACATTAATAGAAATTTTTTCTTCGTGCATACTGTTAAGAAACTGAATTATCGAATCTGGAATATGACTCGATCCGGATTTGTCTGACTCAATTTAGTGTGACTCGAACCCTGTCCCATCAATTTGCCCCGCGTTTAAGTTCTCAACCCCCCACCTCCCTTCAAGTAACTGCTCACCAACGCTGCAATCATGGCGACAAACCAGGCTTCTGCTGGTGAGCTGCTCCTCTAATCTAGCTCTAACTCTCTAATTGACTGTATAGAAGATTTGATTCCACCGGCGCCCCTACCTCCTGCGGGAGATGCTCCCCAAAAACCGAAGACTGAGAAAGAATGTTGGACCCCGAACCACCCCAGCTTTCAGAAGGGATAATTACTGACAGCATGGGATCGGCTCAGTGGAGAAGGAGCGCCAGAAGGCTGAAAAATTAGACAAATTCAACGCCAAAAAGGCTAAGCTGGCAGCAGAAAAGGCCGCTGCATCGACCGCAGGCGCTCCGGCAAAGAAGAAGGAGAAGAAGACCAAGGCCGAACCGGTCGTAGAATACATCGAGAAGACTCTTAAGGGCCAGAAGAAGAGTACCGTTGAATTCATTCTACCAATTGAATTTAGTTTGTGTTAATGAAAGTGGGAATGCGCAGTTCTGAAATCTCTCGACGACCCCGCTTATAAGTCCTACAACCCTACCGTCGTTGAATCAGCATGGTACGATTGGTGGGAGAAGGAAGGATTCTTTGAGCCGGAATTTACAAAGGATGGAGAGATCAAGCCTGAGGGTGTTTTCGTTATCCCTGCACCCCCGCCAAACGTTACCGGCGCACTCCATATCGGCCATGCCCTTACAATCGCAATTCAGGATACATTGATTCGATGGAACCGCATGCTGGGAAAGACTGTATTGTTTTTGCCCGGATTCGACCATGCTGGTATCAGTACCCAGAGCGTTGTAGAGAAAACGCTTTGGAGGCAGGAGAAGAAGACCAGACATGATCTCGGACGGGAAAAGTTTACTCAGCTGGTATGGGAGTGGAAGGGAGAGTAGGTTCACTCGGACTCTGATCCCAGAGAGGTTACTAACTGGCTCTACTCAGCTACCATAAACGAATCAAGAATCAGCTAAAGAAGATGGGCGCTTCGTATGATTGGACAAGGGAAGCCTTCACACTCGACGATAACCTCTCCAGAGCTGTCACCGAATCCTTTGTGCGCCTGCATGAAGATGGTCTCCTTTATCGTGCGAATAGACTTGTCAACTGGTGCTGTGCACTTACCACTACTCTCTCTAACCTCGAGGTGGAAAACGAAGAGCTTACCGGAAGGAAGCTTCTCTCCGTTCCTGGTTATGACGAGAAGGTCGAGTTTGGAATCATGGTTTCCTTTGCCTACGAACTTGAAGATGGGTCTGAGAAGGTTATTGTGGCTACTACTCGTCCAGAGACAATGCTTGGAGATACGGCTATCGCGGTTCATCCTGATGATGAGAGATACAAGCACCTGATTGGCAAGAAGGCAAAGCATCCTTTTGTAGACCGATTGCTCCCAATCGTTGGGGATGACTACGTAGAGAAGGATTTTGGAACTGGATGTGTGAAGATAACTCCTGCGCACGATGCCAACGATTATGCGATTGGAGAACGCCATAACCTTGAATTCATCAATATTATGAACGACGATGGAACGTTGAACGAGAGCTGTGGGGAGAAGTTCAACGGAATGAAGAGATTTACGGCAAGGAAGGTCGTCATCGAGGAACTAACGAAACTTGGTCTGTACGTAGAGACTAAGGATAATCCCATGCAGGTACCTCGTTGCGCTAAGTCAAAGGATGTTATTGAGCCAATCATGAAGCCCCAGTGGTGGGTGAGCCAGAAGTCAATGGCGGATGCTGCCATAGAGGTCAGCACCTTGTTATATTATGGTTATTTTGATTACTGATGTGTTTGCTATAGGCTGTCAGGAAAGGTGAAATTAAGATCAAACCTGCAACACAAGAGAAAGAGTTCTTCAACTGGCTCGAGAAGATCCAGGATTGGTGCATCTCTCGTCAGCTATGGTGGGGTCATCAGGCCCCAGCTTGGTACGTCCACCTCGATGATGACGAGCCTCACAATGGTCCTGGTGCTCTCCAAGAACGGTGGATTGTGGCACGCAGTGAAGAGGCTGCGAAGGAACAGGCGAAGGCAAAGTTCCCCGGAAAGAAGTTTACTTTAGATCGGGATCCCGACGTGTTGGATACCTGGTTTTCCAGTGGTCAGTGGCCGTACTCCATCATGGGGTGGCCCGACAAGACGCCAGACATGTCCAATTTCTACCCTAACACCATTCTGGAAACGGGGTGGGATATTCTCTTCTTCTGGGTTGCGAGAATGATCATGTTAGGTATCAAGATGACTGGGCAGGTTCCATTTACTGAGGTCTTTTGTCACTCGATCGTCCGTGACTCGGAGGGCCGCAAGATGTCAAAGTCGCTTGGAAACGTTGTCGATCCTCTCGATATAATCTCTGGAATTCCTCTACAACAGCTTCATGACAAGCTCCTTACCGGTAACCTCGATCCTAAGGAGATTGAAAGGGCGCTACAATACCAGAAGACTGCATTCCCCGAGGGAATCCCCCAGTGCGGCAGTGATGCTATGCACTTTGCTTCTGTCACTATACGACTGGTGGACGTGATATTAATATGGATATCAAGGTTGTGGACGGTTACAGAAAGTTCTGTAACAAGATGTATCAAGCTACCAAGTTTGCTCTTATGAGACTAGGAGATGGATATATTCCCAGGGCAAATAAGGAATTGACGGGTCAGGAAAGTTTGGTGGAGTTGTGGATTTTACACAAGCTCAATAAGGCAGCACAAGACACCAACAAGTTCCTCGAGGCGAGGGACTTTTTAAGGGCTACCGATGCAGTGTACCAGTATTGGCTCTATGATCTTTGCGACGTTTACATTGTTCGTTTCATCTCTTCTTTTCGGATCTTTAGTCATACTAATCAAGCGAGTATAGGAAAATTCCAAGCCTTTGATCCTGGAAGGTACTCCTGAGCAGAAACGCTCCGCTCAAGATACTTTGTACACATGTCTCGAGGGTGCTCTGCTCTTGATCCACCCCTTCATGCCGTACATCACGGAGGAGCTATGGCAACGTCTCCCCCGCCGTCCCGAAGACACAACCATCACTGTCTGCAAGGCTGTGTATCCTCAATTTACACCGGAATTCGAGAACGAGAAAGCTAAAAAGGATTACGACCTGGTATTCGATGCCGTCAAGGCTATTCGATCTTTGACTTCGGAATACAACATCAAAGACAGGGCCGAAGGTAAGCTTCCATGTCCTCCCGAAAAGTAATGGTGTGCTAACGCGGATCCTTCGTTAGTATATATCCACGCCAAAGACGCTGAAACCTTTAAGACCGTTTCAGAGCAGAAATCAAGTATCCAGGCTCTTGTCAAAGGTCTTGAATCCATCACCGCTGTCTCGGAGGGAAGTGAACTTCCTGAGGGTTTGACCGCAAATGTTATCTCGGATAAGTGTACCGTCTACCTCATGGTCAAGGGGAGGGTGAACGTAAATGCGGAGATTGAAAAAGCACAAAAAAAAATTTCGAAGCTAGAGGAGTCGAGGAAGAGACTTGAGAAGGCTATGGCTGTCAAGGATTACCAAACCAAGGTAAAGAAGGATGTACAGGAGCTCGACCAGAGGAGGTTGGTGGATTACGAGGCGGAGGAGAAGACGCTTGGTGAGTTGATCGAGAAGTTTGAACTGTTGAGGGCGTAGATTTTTAGATTTATGGCTTTTATATGATGTTTAGTAACTTTCTGGTTTATCTCCAAACTACCCAAGAGTTCACCAAGGGGAAAGACAGTGATTTCAGCAACGCATAGTCCTGCTCCTTGAGCCAGTTTCGTTGTGTCTTTGTTTGCGCTCATACTACAGCACTCGACTCCGGGTAATTGGTGCACAGTTAGCTCCAAAAGCAGATCTAAAGCTTTAGGCCACAAATCCCCCCCACCAGCTCATGCAACCATCATCGAATCCACCTGCTTTGATCAATTGCATCTCTATACTATTGCCATGCCCCTCTTACGCCTCCCTAATGAACTGCTCCTTCTCATAGCCGAATCCCTCACTCTATCCGAACGTACCAAGCTCATCCTTGCCAACCGCCAACTCCACAACCTTCTTACTTCCGACTTCTACCGCTCAGCCCTTTCCGAAGATGGCGGGACCCGCGGGCTCCGGTTCGCCGCAACAACAGGAAGTGAAACAGTCGCACGGGTTTTCATTTTACGTTACGGTGTCGATGCTGACCTGCGGTTCCGTGCAAATGGGATGCAGGACCAAACATGTCTGCATGTTGCGGCCGCAAAGGGACATGCCGACCTCGTCCATGTGCTTCTGCAGCTAGGAGCCGATGTGATGGCTCGCAATGAGACCGGCCGGACGCCGCTACATAATGCGGCGCACTCGGGGGAACTTGAGGTCTCAGAAGTTCTCGTGGAAAATGGCGCGGAGATAATGGCGAGGGACGAGGTTGAGCAAACGCCGCTACATTCGGCGGCGAAGAAAGGATGGCATAAAGTGTGCCACTTTCTATTGGAGAAGGGAGCGGAAGTCGATGCGATGTGTAAGGACCCCCAGGTAGGTACCGCGTGTCACTGCGGCGGGCTGACGGGCGATGCTGATGATGAGATGTGTGAAGAATGAGGTCGATGATGGATATACCTCACTACATGCGGCCGCAGATTTCGGACATGCGGAGGTGGCCGAGTTACTTCTGCAGCACGGTGCAAGAGTAGATGCGAAAATCGAACAGAGTGAATGGACCCCGCTCGGGTGCGCTAGTGTACTGCCCCTCTTTCCCCGCTCTAGGTATCAGGGGTAGCGCTGATGAGGGATTAGGCGGAAGGTCATGAGGCCGTAGTGAAGCATTTGCTCAGGTTCGGAGCTGAAGTTAATATTGCGCCCGAGGTGCCGTTGCGGCTAGCGGTGGATGGAAAATGGCACGAAGGCGTACTACGGTTACTGCTAAGACATGGCGCGGATGTTGAGAGAGCTTTGGAGGGGTGGGTTATTCCCCACGGTAACGAGAATGAATCAAGGCTGATGATGTTGGCGACGACAGGTTGGCTTTGACAGAAACAGCGACGAGGTTGACGGAGTTTGCAGAACGGTGGAGGAGCGGCGAGAAATTTGGAGACGAGGAAATGGGCGAGGGAGAGGATGCGGACGGCGACATGAAGATGACGATGCCGCAGGTGTTGACAACACCAGAGGATACCACGATGCTGGAGAACCTGGAGAACGCACCGCAAATTGCTCACCCTCTTCTGCTTCCGACTGCAGTGGCTGTTTGAAAACACGCACATTACTCATTCTTATACGGCTGGAATGTACTTATGGCAAAAAACCCCGCCGAGCCACACATCGGATACAAACCATGTGTTTTGGAGGACCAGAGTTATATCGGTACTGTTTGAGATTCCTTCAGCGAACAGTACTCCGTCTACAACTCCAAGTTACCTGCGTCTTCTTTAAAAAAACACAACAGTATATATGGGAGGCTGGAGTGTTTTTTCGCTCAAGTAGCCTATTCTTTTGTATTTTGTTCCTGTTTTTACTTGGGTCATGGGAGGGAGGGATGGGGGGAGCATGGTGCAAGGCGTATGAGTGAATTGAAACTTTTTTTATAACTCTTTTTGATTTTGAAATCTGTGTCTATTCATGTATTTTTACTTTTTTGGAAGGGGGTCTGGTCTTTGATGTGTCCATGATGAAGGAAACTCTACATAAGTAACCTGGAAGACGGCAAGCAATCATGGATGGTCAAGTCAGAGTGCTGACTCGATGGAGAGAGAAGTGAAATTGGCTGGAGACAAAACCAATGGCAGAGGAAGAAACGTTTGGATCATGTTCACTATAGATACAGCACCCTCTTTAAAGTACAATCCCTCTTGCCCTCCCTCTCGCACACACTACTACTCACCCTCACACCTCTATACATATATATAAAAAGAACAAGAGCTGAGATAAAGAAGAAAAAAACAGACCATTGATATCCGTCAACCACGCATATCTTTCAGAAGCGTATCATAACAGAAAACCCCCGCCTTTTCCATCATCAGCACACGAGTAGAAAAAACTCCAGACAAAAACCAAGCACATAAAAGTGTACTATGCCACTTCAGCCAATCATAATATCAAAAAAAAAAACACTCCCTCACTCGGGGGTGTGGATGTACCCTGCAGTGCTTTCCCCGCAATACCAAAAGGAAAAGAATAATTCACACATAACGAGACAGCCGACCCTAGGATAAAATGAAATACGCTCAAAGCACACACAATAGAGACTGATAAAAAAAAAGCCAAAGATGAATAAAAATAAATTCATTCAAAGCTACCACTAACCGGCAGCACTCCCTGCATTTTCTGGATATCCTTATTGACTTCCTCGAATATATCCCAAGCCGTGCTCGCAACCTCATCCCTGTCAAAATTGGTTTTTGACTTCCAGACGTGATCCATCAGCGCCGCATTGACCTGCTCTAGTTGCTCAACCGTATACCCGGACGTGGCTTTCGCTAGCTTGTTGTGGAGTTCGCTCATGCACATCGAAGAGCATTTCAGCTTCCAGACCGGCGGAGGATCGATCGGGAAGACTTGCGATGGATTAGGTACTGAAGCTGGCGAGGAATCGGTCTGCGAGTAGGGGAAGATAGGAACGATGCCCTGAGATGCCTGTCCAGGGGTGTATTGCCCCTGTGAGCTTTGCTGGCCCTGCGAAGACTGCAGGACTTGGGTGGGGGGGAGCTGAGAGTCGCCTTTATGCAACATGCCGAAATCGCCCCAGTGCGAGGGAGCAGGCGCACCGTAACCGTTGCTGTGGTTGCTGTATGGATGTGACTGTGGTTGAGAATTTGTTGTGCAATCTGAAGTTCGTTTGCTATTGGTTGCAGTCGTTGAAGCATCATTAATGATCATCGACAAATTCATAGTGCCAATCCTCGCAACCCCAACCGCACCACTGGCCCCGGATCCCATTTGCGTAAGCTGGGTTGGCTGGCTAGGGGCTGCCATCATACTGTGATGCACAGGCGTTTGAAGAACCGAGAGATCAGAATCGCGATGAGATAGAGGATGTTGACTTGTAGCTGCAGTTGCCGCGGCTTCTGAAGGCCCACTACCGTTTGACAATACTGAGTTGTCGTGTTGTTTGGGCGCTGGAGTCTTGGGGATAAGAATCGGTACGTCACTAGATGGACCAGCAACAGCACCAAGGCTCATGGCTTCGGCTCCGGCTTCTGACAACTGCTGTCGTTCTTTATTCTTCCGTTCAGCCTGGGCATCTTTCTCTGCTTTTCGTTTCATCTCCCTCTCATGCATCTCCTCGCATTGGGCAACAAAAGTAGCATCCATCTCAATGTCTGCGATATAGACCTCCGCGTTTGTGAGCATTTCGTTGGCTTTGCGCTGATTCTCTTTGTCACCAACAAGTTTTGCGTCGTGGCGAATGTGCTCCAAGTCCACAAGGAATTGTCGTGGTGTGGAATAATACCCATTGGAGAACCTATCCTCAATAATATCGAGATCTATGTTGTAATAGACTTTTTTAGTTATCAAATCCTCCACTCTCAACACTCCGTCATCAGTATAGTATGGTCGGATGAGTGGCGGTTCTTGTGGAAGGTCGGATTGAACTACATTTGGATCTGGAGGTGGAGGTTCCAATATGCGTATAATAGCGTCATGGTCAATAACCGGCTTTTTAAAGCGTCTGTACTTTTGCTTAAGATTCTCCATTAGGTTATTGAGTCGAAGCTTGAGATGATTCCTGAGTTGACGATCCTTGAGAGCAATAGCCCGCTTTTCAGCATCAGTTTGTATGCGCTGTGGTGGAGGCGAAGCACGTTCCAACTCCGGAAGCTTTCTCTTTTTCCGGTTTTTGGGATCTTGCGGAAAGTCTTGGGGCGATTTCTTGAGATGAGACATAACCTTGTCAAAATAGTGAAAGCGCGAAACCTCATTTGGTCGTTCCAACTCAAACCGATCTCGTCTGGAGTACCCAAACAAATCCCGTGTCAGATCATCGTCAAGCGCTTCGACCGGTCGTTCTGAAATACCGAACAACAGAACCCTGTCATTTGGCGAAACTGACTGCAGAAGTCCTTTGAATGTAGCAATTGTAGTCCCTGAAAGCGTACGATACCATATATCAACGTTGGGTATGAAAATCACACTTGGCTTATGTCGTTTGATTTCTGTGAAGAACTGAACAACTGCCGTTTCGGGTGTCTAGTAGGCGCGTTGTTAGCAGAAGAAGATCGATAAGACATCAATCAATTACCCTCGTAGCATCACCCAATAAAGTACTAAGGTCGAATGACTGAACATGTACTGATTCCATAAAATGCAACACTGCTCCAGCAAGGTACTGCTGACCCAAACCAGACGTACCATGAATGAGTAACCTGGGACGATACACACGAGCGCTCTCAAAGTCTAAATATACCCATTAGCATCAATCTCTGAGTGTACTTTGCAATGTCATCACTGACTTTCCATCATCATTTCTCGTTCAAACCCTTCTTCGGGATCCATAATATCATCCTCATATTCTGCTTCTTCCAATGCTGTCAGGCGCTTGAACTCAGGGAATATCCCCTTTAGACACTCTTTTATGCGCTCCAATTGATTAGAAAGCAGTGGTTGGACATGTTCGGGGAGGGGGATGCTGTTGATGCCGTTGACCGTTCCGACGAAGGCGTGATCTTCTTCAAAGATATCATAAAATCTCGTGCTGTAACTACAACGTTCATCGGATCGACTTTCAGTTTGTCCAAGGATTTATAAATCTGCGGATACGTCCGTTGCATCGCATTCAACGCAGCTTCAGTACACAATGCTCTTAAATCTGCACCGCCGTATCCTTTAGTCAGTGTCGCTAACTGATCTTTGAACTGATCAGACAATGGCGGTTCCCATCCTTTAGTATGAATCTCAATGATTGCCCTCCGCGCTTCCGTCGTCGGTAGCGGGAAGTAGAATTCTCTATCAAACCGCCCAGGGCGACGGAGGGCCGGATCCACGGCATCTGGTCGATTTGTTGCGCCGATCACAACAACCTGACCCCTCCCATCCATACCATCCATGAGAGCTAGGAGTGTAGATACAATCGATGCATGAATCTGTTCCTGTTTACTAGATCGGACAGGCGCCAAACCATCAATTTCATCGAAGAAAATAATGCTGGGTTGATTGTTTCTGGCTTCGTCGAAAAGCAATCTGAGCTGCCTTTCAGCTTCTCCAACCCATTTGCTCAGACAATCTGCGCCCTTCCGCATGTAAAAGGTAACCTTCTTGCCGTCTGCCGCAGTGAAGCTCGATGCAACAGCTCTCGCCAACAACGTTTTACCAGTACCAGGAGGACCATGGAACAATACACCACGAGGAGGCACAACCTTCTTCGCTTTGAAGATCTCAGGATACATAAGAGGTAGCATAACCATCTCCTTCAATTGTTGAATACGGTCATCCAGGCCACCAACGCTGTCGAAGGTAACATCTGGAGAAACACCAAGAGGATCGGCATCGGCCAAGGCATTCTTCCCGGGCTTAGTGATTCTCCCCAAATTCGCGGGCGCACCGGCCTGAAGAGGGTCGCCACCATGCGTTTGTCCAACCGCAGGAAGGAGACCAGGAGCATGAGCACCAGATGGTGTAAGTCCCACTGTACCACCAAACCCAGCAGCACCACTCCGGCCACGTCGACGAATAGCATCGTCATCACTGCTATCGGAATCTATATCAATAGGAGCTGCAGATCGCCCAAAGAAAGGCACCACATCACCCCCTCCAAAAGGACCATTAGTATCAAACAAACCTTTAGAAGGAGCAAGCGCAGATCCGGTTTTCCGTTTTGATGGAGTTGATGCCCCAGCATCGTTGTCATCCAATAGCAAGGCCATTTCAGGACGTAGTAATCGATAATCAACTTGTTGCGTTCTCCTCCTCAGACGTGGTTCAGCGGCAGTACCGCTTTCGTTCCCAGAGAATTGTTTACGTCGTTGAGCCCGGCGAGTGCGTTTAGGTGATGGTTGAAGGTCCTCTAGTTCTGCTGCAAGTTCAGCCTGACTTTCAGGATCCTCGGAGCCAGAATTCCTAAGTCGTTTCCGTGCATTCCTGGTGTTTCGTACGTCCGAAAATTCGGCGTCGTCGCCCTCCCCAAAGTCTGGTCCCTTTGATGCCGGTTTAATTGGTGAACGGGCGCCCGATGACATGCTGTCGTCAGAGTGTTCGTCTTCTCCGCCTTCTTCATGATAATCCTCGTCATCACTGCCGCCCTTACGACTACCGCCAGTGTTTTTGCCTCGCCGTTGAAGGCGACGAGATTCGGTCGTTTCTGGCTGTTTTCCTTTCTCTGCACTTGATGGTTCTGCTGCAGAGCGTAATGCCTTGGGAGAAGCAGTAGATCTCTGATGTGAGGATCCCATCCTGGGGCGAGGCCGTCTCGTTGGGCTGTCATCTTCCTCTTCATCGGCTTCATGTCCAGTATCATCACGAGATATGCTCTCCATAGCTGCACCAGCACCACTCGCTACTGCTACAACCTCTGGTTGCTCGTGTTGGCTTTCCCTAACTTCCAGGTCTACTGGTGCTGTATTGCCGTTGCTTAACTCTTCAGAAGAAGGCTCCGGAACTTCCTCGATTACCGAAACCTGCGGGTCCTTCGACTCTTCTACAGGGCTTTCTGGAACATGTGCAACAGTTTGGGGTGGCGGCAGGTTTGTAACCACAACATGCTTGCCAGAAATGCTAAGTGCAGCCATAGGTTCATCCGTATGAGTTAATCGACTGGATCTTCGAGATGGCTCAGCGCTGACCTGGCGACCTCTGGTCTTTGACGATACAGTGCCTCCAGGTATTGGTCCTTTACCTCCCGCAACAGGACGTTGCGCCGGGGTAGCAGATGTTGCTCTCGTAACCCTACTAGGTCTTCGAGTCGGCTGTGGCTGTGGCTCAGGCTCGGCAAGCGCCAGTGTAGCTACATTTCTAAGACCGTATTTCAGTTTGATGACCCGAGGGCCGGGTGGCTTGGTTCCTGCTAACCTCCTACGGCTCTCTTCATCACCGCTAGAAGATTCAATATCTTCCTTATCGTCCTCATCATCCGAAGCTTCCTTATAGGTAACTGCCTTTGCTTTTACAGCCGAGCGGCGAGGCCTCCCATTACGGTTGTATTCTATTTCCTCCTGCTTTTGCATATCGTCATCATCGTATTCCTCTTCCTCAAAAGAGTCCTCGGCACTGGCACTGTCGGAAATGTCCTCGTCATCCTCTGAAGAATAATGGTTCCCCCCCCGTTTCGGCTTTCCTCGACTGCGGCCAATAGTCTTCCTACCCGTGCTCTTTTTGCCAGATTTTACTCTCTTCTTCGTCTTTTTGGGACTTGGATTCGCCGCCCGATCATCGTAGTTTTCGTCATCGGAATCGGATTTGAGGAGAGCTTCCGTTGGCGCATCCTTATTAAGGGGAGTTCTCCCCATAGCGAACTCGCGCGAGTAGTTATGACTCTATCTGGCTTCAAGTCAAAGCGGTTCTATATCAAAAAATCCCCCAAGGATAGGTACTGTATATCGCTCAAATTGTATACGTGGTGCAATAGTACCGTATGGATAAGTGCAGGATCGAGCGAAGAAGGCGACTCGAAATAAGGATGCCTTTTGTATGCGGATGCCGAGGAAGACGCGTAGAACAGACAGCGACAACGAACGACAGATCTTGAAACAGCGCGCGTACGCGACACCAAGACCTAACGACAGCGCGTAGTATACAGGTGCAGATAATGGACAACAGACACTCGTATCGAAAATAAAGGTGTAATATTCGGTGGTGATACAACTATCGAACAACGGGAGTTGAATGGTAGGTATTTGTGTGGTGTGGTGGTGGTTGTGGCAACGGTCAAAGTTGACGAACAAAGTCCAACAGCGAGGTAGAGCGACACTTGCGCAGGTTCAAACAGAGGACATCGGACTACGGCGATGCCTTGGATTCGTTGGTAGACTAAACGTGGCAAAGGTGAGAGTATCGTATCGCTTGTCGCTGTCGCAGCCGGCGGATTGTTGAGCGAAGGAGCTCCAAAAACGCTGAACAATGGTTGCCAAGCCAAAGCCGCAACCCACGTGATGACGAAGGCATCAAAGCAGGAACGTTCGAATTGAAGAATGTCCTAGACTGTCGTGCACTTGCTTCGATTACTACTCATTTCTGATCCAGTTTTTTCTACCTTCTCAAGAAAGGCCCGTCTCATACTGATAACTCGAATCTTGAAGTTCTCCAAGAGCCTACTAATAAACTCCCAGTTCTTAAGCCTTGCTGTCAGCTCCTCATCATGATCCTAGCAATCTCACATACACGTTGTATCTGTCGTTCGTCGAGATAAGCGGTTCCGCTTTGATGATGGGATCACCAATGATAGAGCACAGCCTTTGGGAACCTTGTAATAGGTCTCGCAGCATGACACGAGTAGTCTGCTGCCATTTGTAAAAGATGTTGCGATCGGATTTCCACCAGTGAAGAATGTGAACCGGTCATCACTGTCAGATACAGTACTTGACCTGAGGAGAGCATACAAGGAGGAATAAGAAATGCTATTTACTCGATAATCTGCGTTGAAGATATATTTACCACCGTGAGGAGAGATTGAATTGAGATATTCGAGAATACTTAAGTATACCTCTTCAGATTCTGCCTGTTCATCCGAACTTTAGGGAGTTATAGATTGGTACAAGATCCACCCGGTGATCTCCGTGCCGGCCACCGAACCAGATCCCCGATCCTCTGGAACGCCCCTCACCACGACTGTTACATACCGATGGACTCGGGGACGGCGAATGGGAAGCCAACTAGGTGCCCAGCTCCAGTCTACGATCATTGGTTGTACAAGGGTGAACACCACCTGGACCTAATCACAGCTGTTAAAAAGAAACGAACTAAAAGCAAGACTGAGAAAGCTTGATCAAATGTGTTCTTTCTATGAACTTGTGCAGTTCCATGGTTATACGTATCCTACGATGTTTGTATTTGGTACAAACGATCCCCGAGCAAGTGATGATAATATTATCTAACCTGCTGGCTCAATTACTGTGCACTGTGGCATGCGGTATAGTAATTCGTACGCACTACTCTATTGGGCAGAGATATCTTCCGTTACATACTAGGTCGCAGGCGGTTGGAAAAAACACCACACGGGATATTATAATATAGATAGATGTCGCATAAATTAACTAGGAAAGTGAGAAAAATATGATAGCTACCGTTTATCCTACACAAACCAACCAAAGTCTTGCGCATGCAGTTCGTATAGTATCCTGGGGTGATTGAAATAGTCCCAACGGCGGGATCTCAGATTTAGTAAATTTTAGCCTGTCATACGGTCAAGTAACTGGCACTCTAAACTTCAATGCAGTAACAAAAGAAACAAATAGTATCCCGAGATAGCATATCACCACAACCTTTGCCATTCCCAACCAACAATGGGAGGCTTAGATATCTGCTAAGTCAATGTTCGCAACAGGCCAGATCTAACTGGAATAATCATTCCATAATGCTGACGCATTCATGATGTATGATTTTCGACAATTAACGCTCCAATTCTGGAGTAGTTAAACTATGAAAGCGTGGCAACCCCGCAATTCTCCCCAATTCTCGAAGCTCCAGAGCTCCTTCTATATCTACTCCAAGAACAACTCTGGTTTTTTATAGTCTGGTTGGGACGTAGTGGTCGAAATCAAGAGCTGAGGAAGAACATACATATGGGAGACCGCCCGTGTTCATCTATGACGCCAAAGTCGCCAAATCCATCTTTCATAATCAACTGTACCTAACACATTAAACTAGCTAAGTAACCTCAAAATTTTAGAACAATAGATACTCCGCGGAGAGTAACCACTATAGAAGACACTGTAATATGCGTGGATCGTGTTATATATGACCAACTTGGTCCTAGTACATGTAGTTTCATGGTGACAATGATTTTCTTAGTCCTAAGGCGGTGATCTAGAACTAGGGAAAGACGCAGGAAAAATGGGAACCGAGCGTTCACCCAGGGATAGGAAGAAAGAGCGCGGTAACGGTAAGTAGTGATGAAATGAAATGATGCGCGAAGTGAAGCGTGTCGCAGTAAGTCAGAGTAACCAACGTACACAGTTGGCGGGAGGATCTCTTTCTTCTTAGAGTCCATTACTTTTAGCATTGATATATTGTGTTAATCATTGGATGTGAACTCCAACAAAGTATCCATGGCGTTTCGCGGCTGCCTAATCTCTGTGTAACAGCTGTAGCATAGGGCTGGTTCCGAGTCTGCAAGAGGTGTAGCTCCTGGTAAGCTCACAACGTATTTCCAACCGCATCTTGGCCTCATCTCATCTTCATGGCAGCTTCTAGCTCAAAACTCCCAACTCTCGCGACCCTCCCCTACGACCTTCTTCATGCTATTGTCACTCATATTCCAGACGCGCGTTCCTTAGCAGCTCTTGGCCGAACATGCAGAGCTCTCAGCAACTTCATATCGGTTGCGCACGGTTGGCAGATCTTTGTACAGAGCCACTTCCCGTCTATATATCCCTCGATCACGTCCTATGACGACAATGCGGATACGACTATCGACTGGCGTCGACACGCAGAGGAATTAACACTGCTTTCGAGAAATTACGACCGACGGGGATTTATAGCGCACATCTTGGACCCGGAGGTTTTTGTGCCTCACCAGAACATCGCTGGGCGCAGGAAAGGACGCGGCAATCATGGAGGTACGCAAATTCATCGGTGGAGTGTTGTACGGGGGAAGGGGAGACAGACTGTTGGTTTTCATCCTGTGCTTGATACCTGTGGTAGCGTTCTGGTAGTGGGCGCAGGACAGGATATCTTGTTGAGGAAAAAAGATGGCAAGAAGGAGTCGTGGTGGATTTATGAAGACCGCGCGCAGGTTGCCGGAAGAGACGATGTTACGGCGCTGAAGCTGTTCCGAGGCGATAGGGAACAGAGCCAACGAGCACTCGTGGGTAGAGCGAATGGTATACTTTCATGCGTTGTGCTGCAGACATTGAAGGAATGCACGGCGGGAGTGGCGGCAAGCCATGTGGAGACTGTTCTGGAGACTAGGGGAATGGTGAGGTCTGCTACTCTGCTGGAGATGGGGGAGTACAGACTCGTCGCCTCCGTGCTTGGAAACGATTGTGTTGCATTGCATAAACTCCCAGGTGAATCCATGGATTGCTCAGAGAAGGGGCCGATTGTTAGTGAATTGGCGCTTTGGTCGGCGGAGGAACAGCCATGGACTGCTCAATTTCTTTCGTCGAGTATGTTGGTGGTTGGGAAGAAGAGTGTGGAGCCGTTGGCATTACACGCAATCATTCCTACAGGCCTATCCTTGATTCCTACCCGCACATTCTCGGCGGAAGATTGTGTTGGATCCAACACCTCGTCTGTTCAACCTATCGTAGCATTACCAGATATCAGGGGGACGTCAGATTTGTTCCTTGCAGGCTGGCATACAGGGACTACTTTGTGGGTTGCCCTTCTCTCATCAACTACTTGTATATAATACTAACATAAACAGACTTCACGACCTCCGATCACCGAAACCATACACAGCATCCTTCATCGACCCACTCGACCCAACCTCCGCTATCTACTCTCTCCTCCCTATTGGCCGCGAACGTATAATTGTTGGAGGCGCTAGACACAACCTATTGAAAGTCTTCGACATCCGCATGCCTGGAGGCCGAGTTTATGCCTACCCCGGGTCTTCCATGCCTCCCGCACCTTTAGCAATTTCCTCACCTACATCCTCCATCCGCGCTCAAATTACTCCAGGCTGGGCTACATACCTTAGCCAGCTCTATCCCATGAGAGGGTTTTCGCAAAGAAATTGGGGACGTGAGAAGGAAAGTCCGGTATATTCTCTTGCCACTGGATCTCCGGGAGGCGCGAGGGTGTTTGCGGGAGTAGAAGGCGGTATATGGGAGTTTGATTTTGCGGGCGAGGATGTAGAGCCTCTGGGATACGTGAAGCCAGGGCAAAGATCATGTACGATGTACGAGTTTGTAGGACGCACGAGACTATGGGTGCAAGGGCCAGCAGAGAGGATGGGGCAACCTGGGAAGAGAGGGGCATGTGGAGGGCTTGATTGGAGATGGAGTGAGGTGATATGAGCGTGAGCGTGGGCGTGTAGGTTGGTGTGGTGCTTTGACAGGGGCGGTTATGGGTACGAGTATTTCGTTACGTGTCGGATGTTTTTTGATCAGGAGAAGACGTGGCGTTTTATATTGACTTTATCTTGTAAACGGATCTAAAGGCTTTAGATTCTTTTTTGCTATTGTTGGCGGTGTTTACTTGGGATCCGATGAGATTGGGTCAGATACCCTTTTTGGTGGGGGATGGTGGGGCGAGTGATAGAAGGTGGACTAATTAAGACTTAACGTCAGTCACCTTGCAACGTGATAGCTTGTGCCCGACTTCGGTTCAGATAATACTTATATAATATAGCTCAGTGAGTGCAAGAATCAACACCCATCCAACTTCTTTGTTTGCTTCTGGTATGTCCTTTCGTTCCTTTCTCCCTAGCAACGACACGAAGCTGACAGTACAGAGATTTCGATAACAGTGGCTGCTGTGTAAGTATGGAGAGGATTCTTTGAATTCGAGAACGATGCCTCAACCGTAACCTCCATCATAGCCACCTCTTGCTTGACCATTCGACTCCGTCCCTCCACCCCCTCTCTTCTCCCTCCCTTCTCCCTCCCTCCCTCTCTCCCTCGCTTGCATCCGTCCATTTGCTTCACTTCTCATTAACTCACCATCGCATAATGGTAAACCCTCCATCCTCTCCACGTCTCCCACGAACTCCCTCCCCAATCCTACCGGCAATGTCCTCCTCACACTCTCCCTTTCTGTCTCCCTTCGAGTTTCGTTGGGACACGACTGGAATTACCATTGTATGTGCTGATAGTTCGAAAATGCCATCATCGCACTCGATACTAAATCCTGTGTAGACCTCAGAATCGAACCGCACAAATGCATTCACCAACTGGGCTGAACTTGTCAAGATTTGCAGCGGAATCCTGCACACGCCCTGCCGCTTTGATGGCATATTCCGTACTGGGTCCCACAATATCATGCGAAGGCTGGTGACCACCGACATTTCCCCGCAGCAGACATACGTAGTTCGCATTCCGCTAATTCCAGAGCTTTGCGAGGACCCGCGGGAATCGAAAGATTGGTGGATGAAAGATGAGAAGGAAATCTTGGAGTCCGAAGTTGCAACAATGCGCTGGGTGCATGAATTCTTGCAGATTCCGGTGCCGGAAGTGATCGCATTTGACAGCGGAGTGGGAGCTGCTGGCGTACCCTGGGTGTTGATGACAGCGATTGAGGGACATCCATATACAGAGGTCAAGCCGCATATTTTGGCGAGTAACGGGGAGCGAACAAAACAGCAGGAAGAGAAGGTTCGCCAGGCAGTTGCATGGGTACAAGTCAGTAGCCCACTGTTTCTCTCCTCGTCCCACAGAACTAACAGAGATAGATCCAACTGTCGAAAGCCCCCTTTCCAAGCGTCGGAATGCTGGCATTGCGCCAGGATAATTCCATATACTTGAAAACATTGCCCGGCTTCCCAAGCGGAACCTCCCCTTTTGCAAGTACCGCCGATTACCTCGCCGCCTGGTCGCGCTTAATGGACTGCGGCACTCACCCCGGAATTCAGCTCTCACCGGAGGAGCAAGAATACCACGCCTTCCCCCCAAAGCTCCTTAAGCTAGTTCCCGGTCTCGCAGAACCAGTTCCAGAACTGGATGGCTTCCCGTTGATCCGCCACGACTTCAGGTTTAAAAACATGCTTTTTGACGATGAATTTAACCTAGTCGGTGTGGTTGACTGGAGAGATTGTTTCTCCGCTCCGTTTGACATCTTTGCCGCAAGGTCGTGTATGTACGCTGTGTGGTCGAAAGCGGAGGCGAGATTGATAATTGAACCCGAATACAAGCAGGAAGTGGCGAGGATTGAAGCGCAAATGGGCGATGTCAAGAAGTTGAGTGCGGCTCTCGAAAGTTCTATTGGCGATATTGGATTGTTAATGTGGGCATATGAGGAAGGGTTGATGGGGATTGGATATCAGAAAGTTCTCGACAGGGCGGCTTCCCAAGGAAGGCGAATCGCCGCTGGGGTGAAGCCGGGATTTCTTTTTGATCCGAGCATTTGGAACTCAGTTTCTCAATGCTAAATGGGTAGCTAGATATCATAGGGATAAATCTGGTGTCAAAGCAAGGCCGAATGGGTTTGGGGAAAGTGGTTGCATACCTAGTCCAGCTAAGATCTCGAGTCTTTGTTGGGTGTTTTAAGTATAATTCTGCTGTTTGAAAGTCATGTCAATTCTATTCGAGTAATAAACAACAGTATTTCCCTCTCGCCGAGATTGGTTGGGTGGTAGTGCCATTTTGGGTTTCGACGTGAACAAAGAAACTTGATCGTGTTTTTCCTGATTCCCAAAACTCATCCTAAATCCACCGCCGTGTCTTCGTGTCTCAATTAACAATCGTTCCCCTTCTGTTTAAAGCACTTCCACATATTGTCTCACACCTAACCTTCTGATTTGATAAGCCCTCAAGAATTATTCTTTACCACCATGTCGACGTCCAGTTTTCACATAACTATATCTATTGCTAGGACCACAACTAATAGTGGAAACAAGACCCTTACAGGCCCTAATATATGGAGAAGACTTAGTCCACACCGAAAACATATAAACATAACTTTTGGAGAGTAAATACTTACCTAGGTAAGTACTCATTACTGAAGACTGCACTAGCCTTGAAAGGGGTACCGCAGATCTCATAAATAGATGTTCAATCAAAAAATCTGACGACTATACTCGAAGCAAGTCACATATTCGAATTCGAAATCAATAGATGGCTAGGCCGGGATTAAAGAAACTTTGCTTATGGTGAAGCAGTTCTCATATAACTACACGTTCTAAGGACAATTAATGAACGCCACAAAAACACATGATCATAATAGCCTGTTAGATTATCTTGCTGCGGGAGAAATGGAAGGCAAAGGCTGGGGGTAAAACAATAAGATCAGTGTGTCGAGAGTTATGATACCTTGCCCAAGAATATGAAGGAAGCCTGTCATTATTTTGGAAAACACGTATATACTACGCGGAAAGAATATCACCAGAAGAGGATTACCAATTTGTGGAGAACATAAGCAAACAACATTCGAGTGAAACACAGCATTTAAAACGTATGTACAGGGACATGTCTTTGAGCCATCATTGGCCCTCTAGTGGGAATGGAGGCTACAAAGCAAAAACGCTCAGAAACGAAAGATCCAAATTGTTGAGTGACTAGATGGTTCGTCCAGAAAGACGAAGGTCAGGGTGATGTTTCTGATTCGCAGGAGAGTATACTTTACCGTTGCAGCATGCTTTGGGATCACAATAGAGCTAGGTTAAAACGATAGAATTCCATTTCTACCACCACGATACAAGGAAGAGTTTGGTACAGAGAAAGAAGCTTGAATTACCGTGGTGTATGAAGCGAGAAAAAGCACTTGATCTCGTTACGCATCATTGCAACTTGAAATTCAGGAATATCAAACACGAGTGAGATCCCATGACAATTATTCACCTACACACCGGGATACTAAGCTGATACTTACCGGTTTTTTGGTTGACATCGGAGTGGCTTTTTTCGGATCTCACTCGCAGTAGGGCTTACGTGCGCCCCCAACATCTTTCTGCCGGGACTACGTTTGTGATTGTTGCTTGCTGCTACCGATCGATGAGTGGTGCCAGCTGCCTTTATGGGGCCAGGATTTTCCCCCAAAGCGCTTATGCTTTCCCGAAACGAATGGGGGGGACAATCAGATCAGCAGTCTCACGAAAGTGCCGGGAGGTGGTGGGGGGGAAGTTCCGCCAAAAGCATGCTTGGGATTTTTCATGGCCTGTCTCTTGGAAACTTTCATGTGTCTATATCAACTCAGATCTACCGAGTTCCCTCGCCGACAAGGTGAGAACGGTTGAAAGAGGTCGTGTGTATGCAGCGCCAGTACGAACGCCTGGTGCTCGGGATCGAATCGGATACATGTTTCACGGGGCAGTGTTGATCGCTGTGGTGCAAGCAATGCCTGTGTGATGGCCACCGCCGGCCATAACTTCCCCTTCAAAGGGTAGAGAATGGATGATCCACGCATACTCTCCCAAGCGTCAACTCAAGTTTTCTCTCCCTATAAAAAGTTAGTTCGTAAGATAACAGTCGTACAGATTGCAGGAAGTTGACCTCTTTCTCTATTCCTGGTATGTACGTACCATTCGAAGTATATAGCAATCTACAAAGTCTGTCTTTGGTCGAGTACTCAAACAACAGCCAATACAGCGCCCTTCAATCCATATAAACTTCCCAGCAGACATGGTCAAATGAATGATTGCCGAAGAGTCAGCTGGCACAAGGGGAAGAAGGGTAGCGGCGGGGGATCTCCGTCATCTAGCTGGCTCGCCTGGAGGCGGAGGGGAAAAAATGGGTTCTGTCATACTCTAGTTAGAGTGATTAAAACAAACAAAAGTAAGCTGGCTTACTGGTGACACAACTGATCGCGCTTGTCATGACTCATGAACCAAGACACGTACCATGCTAACCGGATTAAAGGGTCGAGAAATTACCCGGTGACACAATCGAATGACCTTCCACGTCTTTCTCCAATTCTCCTTCTTCCCTCCACGCGAGCATTCCTCTTTCCTTCATAGCAGCCCCGCTACACTCCAGCAAACTAACACCCCCCCAGAGAGCTCATTCATACACTGGGCACCAAGATCAATATACTGGAAGCAAGGTATCGGCCGCATCGACTAGAAGCTTCATCTTCTTGATGGCAAAGTCAATCACATACAGAAAACAGTGATACTATTTAAGGAAAGCATCATCAAGTCACAGAATGGGGACAACAAGCAGGCACAGGAGGTTCTAAAGTTGCTTAAGGAGCCCTGCCAGGAGGGTGACTGCTGAAGGGCTGAGAATGCGCTGTGCAGCAAGAGCGAATTTTTCTCAGTTTTTCTGTTGGTCGATATTTTGAAACTACCGTTTAATTATCCTATTTTTCCTCGTTCTTTTGGCCCTATACCGAGCTCATTTAGACGACAATTGCAGGAACTAGATAAGGGGTATGGTATTGGGTTTCCCATCCCCAGTGGTAGGAATGGAAAAGCAAAATCACAGATTGGCGAGCAGGCGTCTGAGTGTAACGTGAGTACTAGTATATAATTGAGCTTCTCAAGACGGTTCTTTTGGCCCAATGGATGGTCAAATTGCTTGAAAAGCTATAGAGTTCGAGGGTTTTCAACTTTGTGCGCGTTCGTGCTACCTTAATCGAGCTCCACAAGGCGGTTATTTTTTATCGTACTGTTCTTGGCCCAGACGTGCTGCCAAGTACTGAGTTGTGCGCTGGTGTGGTATATCTTATCATGGACACGTGATTTATTTGATTCATCTTTTTTGATGTTGCAGCATTGCTGCTCGTAAACCATCCGTTCTTTTTTGCGCTTCGCGAGCGAACATACGAGCGACGAGAAAATTTGGGAACAAGAGCACAGCATTGCAGCAAGTCAAAAAACAAAAACGATAACCCTAACCACTTGCCAAGCCATCCTTGCACAACCCAATACTCGTTCGTCGGCCTGGAGAGACAATTCTTTGCTGCTGAGATTTTATACCAGGCATTTCAAACACGTGGCGTCTATTTTCCCGCCCTACTAGCAGAATTCGTATAAGCACAGTTAATACGGTATGTCACTTTTCTATTAAGTACTATTGGATGCACCCTTAACGCTTGGAATGTGATAGAATGGTGTTGGTGTTTCGAATTATGCACCTCGGTGAAAACAATGAGGATGGAAAACAGTGCCAAGGGACTGGAAAATCGGCCCAAAATCCCCTCTTCCGGCCTTTGTCAGGACTCTCTATACTTTATTTATATCCTGGTGTCTATAGCGGCTATTTATCGATACGCAATTCAAGGAAGAACCATGTTGTTTCCATGCGTCTTGGTGCTAACCTCCGGGGCATGGGTACGTAACATCATGCTGGAGAGTATCATTCTGCAAGCGCATCAGATCTTAGTCAGAACCCGGCGGATCTTTGGATGCCACTTTGAGACGTGCTAGGCCTTGACTCGAAGGAAATGCGCCGGACAAACACTCGGGGGCAGTTGTAGTGAAGATATTCGCAGAGATGCCGACTGGTCACGCTTGCTCACTTGGGTGTCACCATGTGTGGAGGCGTGGTATTATGCTGATTTGGTTATGATACGCCACCTACGGCTTCGGTGCCAAGTGAAGCCATCATGTAGGTTGATAGGAGCAGATGCTTCTTCCGGTCTCGGCTCCTAATTTCCCATTCGCGTATCCGAAAAAGTATTCACTTAAGCATTTACGTTGCTGGACCGCTCCTGCCTCGTTCCTCCACCCCACGCTTTAGACTAAAGCTAAATATGGCGTTGATTTCTAGATGACGAAGAAGGAGAATCCGCTGCGGGGGTACAGTGCATCAAGAAGAAGGAGAGACCTGGTATGGCTGGCAAGATAAAGTGGGTGCACGTGTTCATCACCCTTCTCCTGCCCCCCATAGTAGCGTTGCAGGACTTGGGTTACTTGAGCTGTCTCGTCTCCCAAGAAAAATTCATGGTCTTGAGACTTTAGAGGTCGAGATCTCCAGCTGTCTCGAGTCTGAATGCATAGAGTTGATATAGGAGCGAGTAAGTGTATCATTCAGTTGTCTGTTGCCGAAGTGCCACCAGTCCTCCTGGTCTTTAGCTGCGGTGTAGTTGGAGTCTCTCGGGTATGTGTCGACTCGAGAGTGGTCTGTAGTGTATTGGTTTGCATGAGTATTATCCACCGCCCGGGCGCAGTATATGCTACTGAAGCAAAAGTTCGAGGCGTCACGGCTCCTGGAAGCTTCCGGTCTCGTCGGACAAGGGGCTTGGTGTACCATCAGCGAGAGTGACAAAGGGGCGAATGAAATCCTAGTAGAGCCTAGGACGTCTCATCTCACCTTGCTTTCATCTCGTCGTTCCAGAACGTCCCGTGGAGGGAGCCATTGTTGGTATGTTGGTGGATGAAGTAAAGCAGACAGTTGTGTACCTGCAGTAAAGGTGCTTAAGCGAGAGCTTGGTGCGGGGCTAACCCCACCCGCAGTATCATGCTTCACCAGCCCAACGGCTCTTCCTCATTTTCACCCTCCCGATTCTGGGTTCTTGATCTTCTGGTTCAATGCGTGATTGAGCATTGCTTTCCTTTACAGAAATATCTCGGGGTGGGGAAACCACGGTGGATTTTGTATTACGACGTCTTCCGTTGCGGGTTTGAACATTATTATCATGATGCAATGTTGTGCACTGGTAAGCGCCTCTTTAAAGGGCCCGGGTCCCTGGCCATTGTTTTGGAAGCCGTTCCTCTAGCGGCTACCACGAGCACCGGGACAGAGCAACGTGACGAGCTTACTGTCGAACGGGTGCTATCAAAGTCTGACGGGCGTTTCCGGAGGCGGGCGAACTGTCAGATCCATTGCATATGATATTGCTAGAGAATACGCGTCTTCCATTAGACAAAGGTCACAAGATGAGGTCACACCTATCCGTCCCTGCCATCGATGAGTTGCGGAGAAAGACGAGCTACCGGTACCAAAAACGGCGAAAAATGGGACACAACTAATTGAGACCAATAGCAGTTATGGGGGCTGGCGCCTTGGTAGGGCGGAGCAACCGGCGAGAGATAGCAAGCGGAGCCCGCTGTATCCGTAATCCCCATTTTCGGATGCACGTGTGATTTCTGATTGGCGCCCGATATGGGCACATTTGCGCCGTGACCTAGGTACTGTAATAAGGCACAGCACTGAAATTACGGCGAAGTGATTATGCCACAGATCCTCTTGCAGATTTCCGCGGCTGTTTTATGCACGTCATTGCTGTGCTTTATTATAGAGTTGCTGTGGTGAGATATGACGAGTGGCTGAAAGCAACTGGCCAAACATCCATTCCATCACCATGATGTGCATGACCGCAAGCGGCCTGCTCGATGCAACATTGATTATGGCAGGAGAAATCAATATAGCATAGATCCACAGGCCTAGTCTTCGATCAACAGCTCACCTCCTCTCCGGCTTTAGTAGAAATCATCACTGCCCTGGCATTGGAGTGGCCTTCTGGATACCGAAAACGGAAGAAGCATCACACGTCACTCGTTGGACAATGGACTTATATGGTTTTTAAGTTTTGGGCTACCCAAAGCCCTGACCCTTGTTTAAGCGCCCACATTGGGTTGGGGTTTTCTGTGGCCCAAAACTCGACAAGTAAGCATAAATATATCGTTTCCCAGTCATGTACGTGTACGGGAGTGTGACTCAAGATGCTGTGGACACATAGAGCACCACCGGAATATTTAATATCATATGCACATAAAACTTACTGTACATGGGATACTTGCAGTTTGATCCTACCAGCACCTTGCTATTACCGCGAAACCTACAGCGGATGAATGTACGGCGGCTAGCTGTCCTAACCCTAGCGGCTTGATTCGATTGACCTTTTGTTTTGTTATGTTGTTGTTGCTGAACCTTGGTATTGTACGAAATTTACCCTCAGAGAACCGTAGCTCGAGTATTCTAGAGAGTCTCAACTCTCAAATGCGTTGCTTTACCGGTAGTTGATTGATATGATACATGCTCATCTACAACGGGTAAGAGCGTGGGATAACTATGCACATGAGGTTGAAGCTGAGGTTGAAACCACCGATAACATACCCCGCACAACCAATCAGTTCCATGGTGGCAGTTATCCCGGTTACAGAGTGCGTCCGACCCCGTTATCCTCAAAATACGGCAGGCCTCCGTGCATGTACAGGTGATATACCGGGACGGCGTTGGGCTCGTCTCCCACGTTTCTAGGAGGCTCTTATTTGTTGTGCGGGACCAGAAATTGCAATCAAGGCAGCAGTTGGATATCAAAATTCTCTCTCGACGGGTCGGCGAAAGAAGCTCAAGATTTACAGAGATTGCAAACTCACCTGGCTGCGCCGCAGTTCTGGAAATGAATTGGAGGGCTGCGGCGCTGTTGGATTGGAATGTCGATGCAGTTGATGGGTGGGATATTGACGCCCTGCTTTCCGGCACCACCAGACGGATGGTTGCGTACATGATGAGAGAGAACATCTCAAAAACCTCACTGGGCGTCGAATCAACGTCTAGTGGCTGTAAGGGCCGTGCGGAGAACCAACCATTGACCTCCATGCTTTACATTATAATTAGTCTCCTCTCATCAGCAGAGAAACCATCGTCATCTCCGGGGAGAGATGAGAAGTAAACACCAATGAATGGACCAGTACTTGGGCCCTTTGAGCAGGTATACCGCACAGCTTTCTCTTTCTCGTCTGGCGATGAGCCAATGCGGCAAGCACCCAAATCTGTCAGTTCTCTGCATGGGAGGTGCATCTTTTAGAATAGTTAACCATGTCGCATCCCGGGCTTGCATTAGTAGCCTGGCTAGCGGTAAGTGGTACAAGTGTGTTTTCAACCTTCAGCGTTATGTACCTCATACGAGTGCGATCGACCACACTGAAATTTCTTTTCTTCTGCTGGGTTCGCTGTCTCTGTCTCTGGTTGCGTCTTCATTCGTTCGTCTATTTCCAAGTTAGAGCTGCAGCGTTTGTGATGGCACCGTCGGAGTTTGTTTGACTTTTTTTTCAACTCCCCAACTTTCAGGCTTCCAAGGTTAAGCGTGGGCGCAGCGAGCGAGCGGTGTCTTCAAAACGGGAAGCGAAGAGGATTCAAGGGAAAGACGAGGGCTGTAGCTGCCGTAACACGAGCAGATCGGCAGACCCTAACAGCGCCTTCCCTGCATCCTTCCTCTCCCTCTCATTAACTGTTCTTGGTGTCAGCGCTGCGGGAGGACTCTCTGCCTTTTTCTGACAGAGCTTCCCTGCTTTTAGCTCCAGCGTACGTTAACCTCACCTCCTCCGCCCAACCTGCCCAGACTAAACATCACCTCTCGAAACAACGCGGTCGCCACACCTGGACGCTTTTCCGCCATCCCGCAGAGGAAGGAACACGCAAGAAGGCTCAGCATTGAAGAATTCATCATCGCCGTCTATTCCAGACTCGGCCACGAACAGACGGCAACAACGGCTGGACACAGCGGGAAGTGGTGTGTACACTATAGTTTCTTGAGCTGTCTGCCAACTGCCCGCAACAACCGCGCACAGGAGAGAAGAAAGTGGAAAGAGAGAGAGAGAGGGTGTGTTTGGAATTCAAAGAGGTTTTCCAGCGTGGGCTGGCCCGCTGCTCCACCTAAACCACCTATCCATCCATTCATCTATCCATCCACCTCCGTCGCATTTTGTCTAAACACCCAGGAATCGTATCGCCGTTTTTGGACCCTGGCCCTTAAACCCTCAATACCCCGCCTGTACGCTACACGAGCTACTACGACACCGACGCCAACGGTGGACGGGGCCTTTCGCAGGTCGGAGTTCAGGACCTGTCGGAACGATCGGTAATCTTAATCTCTTGGGGGAGCCGTGCAGAAGTTGAAGCCGCCGAAGACAAAGCCTTACGGACTGGTGCAGCACCGAATGAGCTGAAAATCTGCCGTGCACAGATTTTTATCCGATCTCAACCCGGCCTATTTTACGACCTTCCACTCGCTTCGCAGTTCTCGACGTCTTTAGATTTACGACTGACCCTTTTACGACCCCTCATTTCCGTTTTCGAAGGTTGTTAGAGATCGAGGTTACAACGATGATGATGCCGTATGCGGTGAAGCGGGAGCAGCATCCACATCCAGGCGCATCACAACTCATGTACAATTCCCTACCTGGTACGCCTATATATGGACAACCACAGCAACCTGTCAACGCCCAATTTCTCCCTCAGGACCAAATGTTTTCGAACAGACCATTGTTTCGAACACAATCCACCTCATCACTCCTCCCGACCTACCACATAATACAAGAAAATTTACTACGACGAAAGACACCATCCGGAACACTTCCTGCTGCGTATGATGCTGCACCAGTTGAATTTATGACCCGGCCCACAAAACAGCTTTTACTACCCTACAGAGGAGAGACTCGGTCACCTCATCCGGGCACCGGAAGTCAAGGAATGGGTTTGGGTGGGTGGAGTGACAAAATTAATGGTTCAACATCTGACACTTTACGACCACTGGGTATCGATGCGAGCAATGGGGGAAATTTTTTTTTCCCGACGACGGAATGGCCGCCGCAGCCGAATGAGCAAGTTTCGCTGGACGACAATTTGGATCCATCTGTACGACAGTTTCTTCTCCAGCAGCAACAGACGCCTTTCCTCTCAGATTCTTTATGGTCGAATAGCCAGTACTCCGGTTTTCAACCCTTGTATCACCCGATAACACCACCGACAGCTTCTTGCGATGAGGTAAATGCATATCTCCTGGGTTATAACCCAACTCCCAGGGATAATATTTGGCAAGGCCAACATGTTGCCGCTTGGGAATCCGGACAGTCTACACCATCAGCTCAGCTTCCACAAGCTGTGGTCAATATGAACCTTAACGCTCATTATGGTAATGAGACTCAAGATTCACCATCTAATACCTGGTCACATCAGCCTTCTCAGGCGTTTGGGGGCTATCTCCCGTCTCCACTGTCAATGCTGGCACAAGACGCACCCCTTCGTCCAGTTGTGTATGATTCTATGGGTTTGTTCGCCGGTGGGGCACCGCTAAACAGTAACGCCCAGCCTTCCCGCGAGAAGGTTGCGGCATGGGCACACAAAGCGTATGTGGAGCTTTTGACCTCAATTCATGCTCAAAAGCGCCAGAGCGAGTCCCTCGGAACTGCCTCTGCTTCATCAGTAAAGACTGGACTGTATCCACGGCCACCGAAAGTCACTGGATTGAAGAATGCCTTTAGATCTCACATTCCAACTAGCTCGGCCCCTTCGCGATATAATAGCCACGCTGTGATTGATAGCCCTGATCGGAGAAAAAGAATGCGTGCAAGTATTGGGGGTACCACTAGTTATCTCGATATTGGAACTTCTTCATCACATTCGACCACTGCGAATGGATATCCTTTTCCAAGCCAAGCTGTACCTGTGGAACATCTCCACCTGAACCGCAGGCACAGCTCTGTCACTGGATCTGCGGGGCATACGTATGATACCGAACCTAGAAAGTATGCTGTTGAGTGTCATTCCAACGTAAAACACTCCTGTCAATCATCTAACCGAATTTCGAATAGTTTACCGCTATCTGGGTCGGCTCATGTGCCAAATAGTCAAATGAACGCCACTACGCATGCCATTATGGCCCTAGATGCTCTAGAAAAGATGTGCGCCGAGTCGAATTGGACTTGGATAGATGGAATGCTATTAGGTGGCTGCTTATCATTTGTATGGGCTGGGTGTGACACTGCTCAAAGTATATGACTGACTTGTTTTCAGGGTTTAGGCGACCCGAGTCGATCATTGGATTGGTATCGTCATATTTTGGACATAGATGACAGGCAAGTGTTCAAGTATTACCATTGTTACAGTATCTAACCTTGATCCAGCCATGTCGAAACATTATCCAACTACGCTGCAACTCTGTTATCAATGAATGGAAAGAAAGAGGCTGAACGATACTGGAAACAGGCTGTCATGAAACGGCCGAATTACTTGGAGGCGGTGGAACACTTAGTCGGGTTTCTCTGCAGCGAACACCGTACACAGGACGCGGTCGACATCATCAACCACGTGGAGACGTCATTGCGGCGAACCGATCGATTTGCGGAACGAGGTCTCAGCCTAAGTAGTGTGTCAAGTGATGGCTCGCTAGTCTCTGACATTAAGTTTGATTATGAAGACCCAGAACATGAGTATGTTTTTGGTGGGAAGCGTTACGATCTGGCGAAGCCAAGCCCCCCTGTTAGAGCCAGCAATTTTGCCATCCCCGGATCTGACAATGGTCGCATGCTTGCTCTCATTCACGCTAAGGGGAACATGCTTTATACACTAGGAGATAATATTGGAGCGGCCAAAGCATTTGAAGATGCCGTGCTTGTAGCTGCTGGGATTCAAAAAGGTGGTATCGAAGCATTGATTAACAAGATTCTGGTTGTGCTCAAAGCGGCATCAGAGGGGGTAAATCTTGCGGAACTAACCCCGAATCCTCCACAAGCGCCTGTATTATTACCACCGGACAAGGCTATACAGACTGCCAGACTCGTCTTTCCTCCTGACGGTGGTCTACCGGGTTTGCGAGAAGTCCCCCTAGGAGCTCCGCTAAAAGCAGCTGTCTCAACTACTAGCAACTCGTTGTTATCACTTGCAAAGATTTTCCAGGACGGGATGTCATCGGGTGGGGTAGCAATCGGGCGTTCTGGAAGCAACGTCAAGGACATTCTTGCGTTGTATTACCTTTCACTTTCTCTTCATGCAAGTCCATCCACTGCAAATAATGTGGGAATACTTCTCGCCAGCATACAACAGGGCTCATCGATTCCAAGCGGCCCTAGCTCACATTCACATCACCCTGGAACTGGTCCTGGCGCCGGAGTTAATTTAGCATTGCTATATTACCACTATGGTCTCAGCTTGGACAACAAACATGCTCATCTGTACACAAATCTTGGAAGTTTACTAAAAGATATCAATCACCTCCCGACAGCGATCAAAATGTATGAGCAAGCCGTTCACTGCGATCCTTCATTTGACATTGCTTTGGCCAATCTGGCAAATGCAGTTAAGGATCAAGGACGTATCAGTGATGCTATCGGCTATTACCGGCGTGCAGTGAAGTCCAACCCAGAATTTGCTGAGGCTGTTTGCGGACTTGCGAATGCCCTCAACAGTGTTTGCGACTGGAAGGGTAGAGGTGGTGTTGTGAGGGATGATGGGAATAGAGATCGATGGCACGTAGGGGATGACGGCACGTTGATGGACGCGAAGGCCGTGGGTGCTGTCAGCAGCGGTTGGATGAAACGAGTGGTGGAAATTGTTGAGAAGCAACTTATTCAGGGAGAAATCTGGGGTAAAAGCGCATTGATGGGCGATATGCTGGATATTTTCCTGAGAGACATCGAGCATGCCGAGAGCGGCAACTGGAGCGACGATAGGCACCAATCTTTGCGGAACACCGTGACAAAATGGGCGGACCGACCATACGAAGGCGCAAAGATTATCCGCATGATTGAGCGTGCAAGTCAGAGAACCGTGTGGAGATGGTATCAAGATAGGTATGTGAAGGGTGTCAGCAAACCCCTGACAGAGTACCGTCGGCCCACAGTTCCGTCAACTTTGACTACACCAAGCGCTCCGACAGTACTTCCGTTTCATACGTTCACCTGTCCTTTGTCGGCAGAGCAAGTTAGACTTATCTCCGAACGGAATGGACTTCGCATATCATGCTCAACTTTGAGATCATCTTGGCTGGCGCCTCACGTGTACCCTCCGCCGGCACCTCCGGCACCATATCTGAGAGTGGGCTATGTGTCGTCTGATTTCAATAATCATCCTCTAGCACATCTCATGCAGTCCGTTTTTGGCCTGCATAATCAAGACCGAGTGAAGGCATTCTGTTATGCCACGACAGCGAGCGACAACTCCGACCACCGGAAGCAGATTGAAGCTGAGTCACCCGTGTTCTATGATGCCCACAGCTGGGGTCCCGATCGTCTGATCCAACAAATTGTGGACGACGGCATCCATATTCTCATCAACCTCAACGGATTTACTCGTGGTGCGCGAAACGAGGTGTTTGCTGCTAGGCCAGCGCCTATACAGATGAGTTTTATGGGCTTTGCAGGAACCCTTGGTGCCGAGTGGTGCGATTACCTTTATGCAGACACGACGGCCGTGCCTCCAGAGATGCTTCGGAAGACACGACGAAATGTTGATGTCGACGATACAATTCGTAGCATTGAGGATGATGGGGATAGTAGCTGGGTATACGCCGAGAACATCATCTTTGCTCGATACACATTCTTTTGCTGTGACCACCGGCAAAGTGCTCCGGATTCGAAGTTACGACGGCTCACCTGGGATGAAGAAGTAAAGAGGCGGTGGACTATGCGGAAAAAGATGTTTCCCCACCTTGAGGATGATCAAGTCATCCTGGGCAACTTCAACCAGTTATACAAGGTAAGCTTTGCAATTACCTATCTCTAATGTCACTCACACTTTATAGATTGAACCGACAACTTTCCGGACCTGGTTACGTATCCTGGCAGCACTCCCTAGAGCTGTCTTGTGGCTGCTACGTTTTCCCGACCTAGGAGAATCAAATTTACGATCACTCGCTGAAACATGGGCATCCAAAGAGGTTGCTTCGAGAATTATATTTACCGATGTTGCTCCAAAGCCGCAGCATATTTCCCGAGCACAAGTGTGTGATCTATTCTTGGACACGCCCGAATGCAATGCACATACAACTGCCGCAGACGTACTTTGGAGCGGTACACCACTATTGACATTACCACGGCACAAACATAAGATGTGTTCTCGGATTGCAGCAAGTATCCTTCGTGCTGCGGTGCCGCAAACCATCGAGGGTAAAGCCATGGCAAATAGTCTGGTAGCCGCGAGTGAAGACAATTACGAACGTCGTGCGATAGAGTTAGTCAGGGGATTGAATTATAAGCCCGGCGGTAATGGAGAGTGTTCTGGCGAGCTAGCAAACATCAGGAAGGTGCTGTTTACAAACCGTTGGCATAGCGAACTATTCAACACCAAGCGCTGGGTGTCGGATTTAGAAGATGCCTACGAGGAGGCGTGGAGGAGATGGGTTAACAAGGAAGGGGGTGATATAGACTTGAAGGCTTTGAAACCGACGATGAGTACTAGTTATTGAAACGGTGTAATTTGGGAATATGGCGTGGGGACTTTATTTTTTTTTTGCATTTTCGGCGGGGATGGAGCGCTACGATTTATTCAAATGTTTTTTTCTTTCTATGGGGGTTTTTTGGCAAGTACCGGCGTATCTTTTAAATGTGTAAGGGGTGTCGGTATGATGGGGATTGCGATTTGGGGGACTACTTTTATTTTTTGGTCGGAAATATGTACCTTTTTTTTGGTGGTGGGGGAAATGGAGTTCAAACCTTGTTTGTTTCTTTCTGACTCTGGGAAATGAATGTTTGTGTGTTTTGTGTGCGTAGGTAAATACTTTATAGAGGTCTCTCCATACTGATGAAGCATGTAATAGCGGTCTGTCAAGGTTTCGCATGGCAGAATGCGGGGATCAGAGTCAAATAGGTGTTGATACAGACAACGCCCGAGTACCAGTTACTTGCTTCCCAGATTTCTGTGCACGCCCGCACATCTCGATCCACATTCTGCATCAATCCCACTTTGGGATAAGCCGCAACGCCATTATATCTCCAGCACTTGTGACCGTAAAGTAACAGGTACCTTGTTCAAGAGTTGCACATTCAGTATATATCCCCCCCCCTGGGGAATATCTTGTTGACAGTAAAGAAGGGGGAAGAGGAAGGGTAGACTTATGATTGATGCACCAACCTATCCGAGGTAGTTTTCCGGGCATTCAAAATTAGCTCAGTTCCCTAGGATGACGGTGCACTGTGTCCAGCAAAGGGACCAGAAATCAGCCCTTACAACTCACTCTATTTCTACACACAAATACGCGGTACCACTCGTCCCGCACATTCTCACGATCTCCTGGGATGCGGAGCCAATTCATCGCAAAACGGGCGGGTGGATATATCCCGCCAACATTGGAACTGGCGAATCGATGACCCTTTAAATTCCGTCATTCCTTCCGCTCGCTCAATTCAGGCACCCCCACATCCACGTCATCGGCAATCGCGCCAATAACCGAGTCGCCACGAGCTTGGTCCGTGCACTTTTCACTACTACTACTTAGCACTACCACCACCTCTCCCTCTCCCCCCTCTATCCAACACCAATGCCACCACCACCACCACCACTCCCACCTCCCTCCCTACTCCATACACACCCCGCCACACCCACCGCCTTCTCCCGCTTCGGCACAATAATCCAAACCCCCTCCTCCCCATCCTCAACCTCCATCTCCGCCAACCAAGGCACCGCAACAAAACACCCCCGCATCTCCCCAGTACTCTCTCAATACCCCCCAACCTCCCCAAGCGCTTCCACAAACCTCCATATCTTCTCCTGTCTCCCCCGTCAACTCTCCCCCGGCGGAATCTTCACCTGCAACATCCTCGAGCGACACCTGTACACGACACAAACCTTCATTCCGCTAGGGCTATCCCCGGATCCAAGCGGAGGGGTGTATTATGTTGTGATTGTGGCGCCGACGGGAGAGGATGGTATGCCCGTTGTAAAAGATTTGGTGGCGCTGAGGTGTACGGGGGATCAGGCGGTCACGTATAATCCGGGTACGTGGCATGCGCCGATGGTGGTTGTGGGTGGGAGGGTGGATTTTGTGGTGTTGCAGGCGGAGAATGGAGTGAGAGAAGAGGAGTGTGAGGAGGTGGTGGTTGAGGGGGTGAAGGTTAGGGTGGGTGGGGAGACGGGGAATTGGGGGTTGTGGGAGAAGGGGGGGAGGTTGTAGGAAGATGGTGTATTGTATAACTGTTGAATAGAGTATGTTTACTGCGTGGAAGATACATAAGTTTATGCTGTTGCTTCTTTTTCTTCGCAAAATCTAAGTGTGGTGACACCGCCGATGAGATTGAGATTGATGCAAGATGTGGATCGAACGAGATGTGTGGCGCCATGGATATCTGGGAAACAAGTGCTATTGTCTACATATGTCCTAGTATACCCGATAGAACGGCTATCTATCAAGATGGAACCAAGTCAAGCTCGAGCTCTTATTCCTTTTCCTAAGTAGAATTATTGTAAGTTCTTGAAGGGAAGGGGAACTTTAGGTTGATTTCCAGTTTTACTGGACATCCATCTTATCGTTGTATGCCCGGAAAAAATTGTGCTGATCTAGAACCACCGTACTGTAAGCTTCGCAAGAGCAGATGGTGGGTTGATGTATTAGGTATTTGTCTACTTCCTCCTCCTCCTCCTCCTCCTCCTCCTCCTCCTCCTCTGCGATCCTCCTCTACCGTCAACAATACATCTCCCCATAGAACATCCGGACCTGCTTCTGCTCATCCCCAGTAACTTCCATGCTCCCAGCTCTCGTACGTAAAATCAACCTCATAATGAATAGGAAGTGTAGCGGTACAGCATTAGAAACTAGAGTTCGAAGCTCACTTCAACTCTGGCACACTATACTTCCGAGTATTCATACTTGGGAAATTTTGCGGTTGAAAAGGTGCACTTCAGACTGTGGCATCCACTGTTTACAAGTACTAACTTAGGACCGCATCGAAGATGGTGGATGCGTTTTTATTTCCCCACTAAGTAGGGACGGATATCAAAATATTAATCCTCCATCTTTACTTTGTACCTTTGATAATGTATTTATGATTTCTGGCCCCCACGCCTTTTCAACAGATCGGCCGCATGGCCCAATGGCAAGGCGCTTGACTACGATTCATTCGAAAGCATATCGGAATCAAGAGATTGCAGGTTCGATCCCTGCTGTGGTCACTCATTCTTTTGTTGATTTTTTTGTGAGTCCAGGGAGCTTCTTTATTTCTTCTCGTAAGCTATGCAAACAAAGGGCTGGGGATATTCAGCTGGAGCATTCACGGTGGAATAGATCCAAAGGACCAGAAAATATATTGACATTCTGTTGACGTCTTCTGGCTCCACATGCTTTTCCTTTCTTTTATCAGGTTTGTTTGTAGAAGCGAAAGGCCTGGTGAGGTGCGTAATAGATATTTGTACCTGGGTCTTAGGGAGATATAATGTTCCTACCTCAGATTTTGTTCCCCGCTCCCACCTCCGCCCCGCCTTGTCTGCAGAACTCATAGATATCTTACAAAGGCCATACACACTCGTTAACTTTTTCAAATTCCGGTCTATATTCTACTTAGGCATAGAGTACAATTATTACAAAAAAAAAACCAAAAACACAAGCTAAATTACAATGATATTAGTTACACTACAATGAATATATCGCACAAGAGTTTTTCCTTTCCACAGGATCGAAAGCAGAGCAAGATGCTATACAAAAAAATGCTCAAAACCCAAAAACAAAAGCTTCCCAATTTCTCCCAACCACCCATAACACCCCAATTGCAAAAATGACCGACCGACCTAACCCGCTATGATAATGATGAACAAATGAAACAACAAATGAAACACGTAAAATACAAAACAAAACATCACCATGTATCCGTAAATGCAAAATCCCACCACCCCACACCACCTACCATTAATCCTTCACCCCCCAACCCAGCCCACGATGGACATCAAACACTCCGGCCGGAACATTCCCCAAAACCTTCTCCTTCCTCTTCCCCACTCTCCACCTCTCACTCACACTCCTTTTCCCCGTCCTAACACCCACCATCTCTAACGCCCTCCTCAACTCGGGGTGTCTTTGAACTGCATGCTTAACCACAGTCTTATCCATCCCTCCCGCCGCCTCCCTCAACTCATTTCCATAGCTCTCTACTAGATACAGAATATCCAGTGCATCGCCCTGCTTACCCCTCGTTGCTGCAGCATGTAGCTTCCCACGGAATAGGTACTCCGGGTCCAGGATGGGAACGTACGACACTCCCATGTGCTTTCCTTTCAGTATACAATTCTGCAGCACCGGGAAGCGCGAGGCTTGGTGGCCGACGAACATTTCGACAAGAACCATTGGTTCTGGACGTTCTTCCTCTTGCTCTTCTTCTGAGGATGAAGATGAGAAGGTGGAGCTAGAGCTGGATGAGTGCGGGGATTTGTAGAAGTATGCGACGTAGTCTTCGCGGGATTGTGGGATTTCGAGCCATCCGTGACGAGCGGAGAGGAGGGAGGTGATGGACGATTTGGAGGAGGAGACGAGGACGTCGAGGTCTTTGGTTTCTCGGGATGGGGAAGAGGTGGTGGAGAGGATTGCGAAGCCGCCGAAGAAACCGTGATGGATTCGGTGGAAGGTTAGGATTCGGGAGAGGGCCAGTGCGGCGTCGCAAAGGAGGGTGTGGTGCATGTTGTGTGTGTGTGAGGTGTATATGTCTATGAAGCTTTTTTTGTTTATCCAGGAAATGTATATAAAACTTTTGGTGTGGAAACTTTTGGGGTATGATTTTTTGTGATTGGAATAGCAGTGAGAGTTGGTCGATATTATTAAGAGGTTTTTCCCGTAAGGTAAGGTATAAAAATTTGTTATCGAGGAAGGAAATAAAATGGTGTCAAACCAAAGAAGGCAGTCTTTCAGAGACAAGAATCGAATCGAATCAAAAAACCGGGTGAGATTAATGAGAGTCTAGAAGTTGTAGTGTAGTAGAGATCGTTTGGTGAAGTTCCTGAGCTGCACAGGGATAGAAGTGGTATTTGTGGGCGGTTGAGCGGTTTTGATATCGATGGGTTCGAAAGATGACGTCTGAAAGGCAACAAAGGAAATAACGGGAACGGCCAGGGAAACAAAATTAATGAGCACGGCTCAATATGCAACGACTGTAGCTTCCCGAAGCAACAATAACGAAAAGAAAACAAACGAAAGGAAAAAAAAAAGCGAACGGGAAGAAGCTTGCGAGGCTGCTGTGAGCTGATGAATTCTCTGTTTCTGCTTGTGTTGATGATGCCAAAGAGAAAGCGGAAAAAAGAAGGTGGAGATGAAGCAATATATGCCATCTCCAAATGTCCAAACGTTGACCAGCCAATGCCTTTGGGCTTGTGCCTGCAGGAAGGGGGGTCCTCGCCAGCGTTTCGCCAGGGATTGGTTGGATAGAAACACAGAGCGAGACTGGTTCGGTTGTAAGGCAGGCGGTTATTAGATTATCTCCCTTCTTGCAACTTGGCGGGGTCCAATCTTAACTAATGTATTTTTGGTGTGCCTCGATTGGTCTCTCCCTCCCCAAAAGATGCTCGAAACGTTGATGACGGAACGTTTCAATGCCTTCTTCTGCCTGGGCAGTGTTTTTTACTCGCCCATACTATGAATAAATACATGAAATATAGGGTTCCTGCGTTCGGCATAGGGGATGCGGGCGTCACGGAATTGTTTGTCTATATCGACCATAAACGGCCGTATTATGCACAAATAATAGAACTCGACGACAACGAACGGGGCGGCATATATTTACAGCGGGCGGCTTCGAGTTTTTTCTCCTTAATGCACACGTAGTTCGACTGCAATTGCCCTTCGAATTCCGGAGACGCGTATACACGTGATATCGATCGAATTCGAAACGTTCGAGCTCTTTTTTTGACAGGCCAGATCTCCAGTGCAGGCGGTTATTGTGACATCCTTGGTATATCTCCTTTGTATTGTTCCTCTGTGCTACGCTACCAGCCTCCCTCAATCCATACGGTAACCAGCGGCTGATAGATTGCCTAGGAAGAGGTAGTGGCATTTACATCGTCGCAGGGGTTTTCGGGACGACGTTTAATTGTTCAACGGGACGTCTTTTTCCGGTGAAGATGCGAGGATGGTAGGGTACTCTAGTTTATAATCCCTAGCTCCAGCCATTAGCAGCATGAACTTTGAGATCTTACAGCGTGGTGGTTCATGCGTAAGCTGATAATACAGTCTCGAGCGTCATGATAAGGAGACGAAGTTTGAAGCTCATCTCTCACCGGAGTGATAAGGCACATGCGGCTCAAGCTTTTTTACGATGAAGAGATCTGCAGCTAAACCTTCTCCACCACGTTGCATACTGATCCCCCGCCATCAACCTACGCCTCGATAACAGCTGTACTAGTACAGCCTCCTCCACTTCAAGAATCAAAATGCCCAACCGCGAAGAATTCATGACATGACGACCCACTCCCCCGCAACATCATCTGGCAGGAAGGGTCGACCTGGTTAATACAGAGCTACATCCCACATTCCACATCCCACATTTTTTGCGCTATTAATTTCGTATACATACGTCCTTTATTCTGTCACGAAATGAATCAATCAATCAATTAATCATAGCCCCCTCCCTCTCACGAAGTCCTAATATTCTAGATTCTAGCCCCTCGATCGATTCCATCACATCGCACACTGGAACTTCCCGCGCCCCGCTACGTACCTATGTACCCCGACAAAACGTTTCATCTAGATCTACTCAAAACCCTCCCGATTCTCCATGAGTGTTCGTGCCGCCCGCCGCCAATAGCGAACGGGTTTCAAAGTTATTCACCGGTGAATATCCTTGATAACGCCACCGACGTAGTCAAAGACCAGGCGACGCGCCTAGAAGCCACCACCATATCATTGAGGACGGTGATAGGACACCTCATATCGGCTCAAAGAGAGGGAATGGAATGGAATGTTAGGAGTCAATACAAAGGTTGCCGAAACAATCTAGTGCTCTTACTCACTCAACCGATTGTTTATTGTCTTTGTCACTCCGCCCATCGCGAACTACTTACGTCATAAGATTTCCAGACCAGACGGCTATTTCTCGGAGAGCGCACACGTGTTTCGGGTCCAGCAGCCGAATATTAAAATAGTTGGGAGTCGAAGAAGAATCTCGGCGGCCTCAGACCTATGTACTCTACATGCCAAAGGTTATGAGCGGGGTCTTTTTAGTACCAAGCAAAGACCAATTGCACGGTCCAAGTGGTATTAATTAATAGAGTGGACTGTGAGTGTGTGGTTGACCTTACATTACTTGACAATCTAAATCATGGGACAATCTCCCCAAGTCACTAGAACATATGTAATGCTTCCCGGCAGGCCACATTAATGCATTATGACGTCCATTCTGCTGACATTTTCATTCTGTTCTGGACCCCGGCTCTGCGATGAGAAGTCCGCCAACCCCCTGTAACTATGTTTGAATGTTTTTATGCTAGGCACTGGACTTCTTGGGGGTCAGTTAATCAAGAGTAATAAGGTTTAGTGAGTGGGGCAATTACATACAAACACCGCCTGCTGTTTCTAAACTGAAACTGAGTGCATAAACAAAAAGCATCTGTAGAATTATAGAACCGAAATAGTACAGATCGATAGAACGTGAACATCTAAGTCCTGCTAAAGTGCAGGAAAATATACATCCGGTACACTGTCTACAAAAAATGCATCCGACATTCAGGCTATAGACTGCCTGCTGGCACATCTAATGGTATTGTCAATCAGTGGAAGTTGATAGTTCGGTTGTTGAACCTAAAATCAACTTCAGATACAGCTTTAAGTCCCTTCAACACACAAGGCTTCAAAAAAGAGAAGAAACAAAAAACATAGACTTGAAACGCGCAGCAGGTTACATAGGTACTTACTTAGTATCTCTATGCTTTTCGTAGGTGCAGAAACTGAAATGCAGCACTGCTGAACAGATTTCTTTGCATCAGTGTACATGTTCTCCAGCATGCATGTATGTAGGTCTGAGGCCACCTGCTCCATACATCCGCGGGGTCGATTGTTCAAGGTCTCCTTAAACAACTATCTTTCTGATGGGACAGATATAATGAATGGACTGTTGTATATTCTGTCTCTCTAGATCTGACCAAGGATCCATCGATATTATAGATGGCTATTCGACATTAAAGGGTCGTTGTGATATCATTGCCACGATAATTAAGTATCTCGTGGTCAAAAGCCGACGATTGCAAGGAAATTGTAGGCGGTGTAAAATGGGATAAAAATAGATAGCATCGGCCATAAATTAAAGCGGACCAGGACCATAATCAATACTCGGCAGTGGCGGTGGTTAGTTGGCTACCGTAGTCTATATACGTGAATATCAAGCAAGCAAGCAGAGGGCATCGGCGATGGTAGGGAAGACATGATTATCTAGGCGGGGAGGAACGGTATACGAACAAGACCTCCGGGTCCGCATTTCGACAGGCTTTGTTTCGTGAGTTGGAAGGGAAGGAAACAAACTTTAGGATCAGATACGAGACGAGACGAGACGAGCTTCGGGCTTTTCATTTTTTTTCTAACTACTTTCTGGGCGTTCGCTGGTTTCGAGAAAGTCTTTTGTTAGCCTTTTTCTCTCTGTCAGCCTGATTTCAGTCTAATCTCAGCCTTTTGGACAAACATTCAAAAGTCAAAAAGCCGTGTAAAATGGAGTTTAACTTGAAAAATACTAATAAAATACTTTCCTCATGCCCCCCTGCAGTAATCCACCAATCCCTCTTCCCCGCCGAAACCTTCCTACCAAAACAACTGGGGTTTCGCTGGCGCGTCACTAACGGCCATGAAGTATTGGAAAGACTTGGCAATAGTCGTTGTCCTTTATATGTAGAGTGTACCTGTTTACATAGTCTGCAATGCTAAGCCCATGATCCTGTCCTGACATTTGATGGATACCCATGAGAGTGGCTAGGTGACTGTTCTTGTGCAAACTGGGCGACCAAATTTGCAATCGAATGAAAACCATGCATGCACTTACAAGATATCATAAAGGACAAGATTGTGAGAGAAAAAATGGAAATAAAGCATTGAGGTATTAAACCGAAAAATTTGGGTATCAGAAGTTGTCACTCGAATGCAATATTCCCCGGATCAAGCAACAAGATACCCACCGTATCAGGAAACTTGAGCATACCCGCCCTTGTACTTTTATACATGCCGTAGCTTGGATACTTGTTATGCTTAAGCTTACATCACTACTTCTCACACTTCGATTTGTTAGGATTCTTCCACCCATAACCTTTACGGTTAAGCCACTCATGCGCAGTACGTGTAGCAAACTTCCCATTGTCCCCAATACTCCATAACCGCATCCGCCAGACCAGGGGCATTTACCCTCCCCTCTGCCTCATCAATATACTCTTCTACCACCAATATTGTCCCTTGATCATCATTGAGCTTGCAGCAAAACTTTAGATGTCTCCCCGCACGACTGGAAGGGATCTTCCTCTGCTGGATCCACAGCTCATGCGCTCTTACTCATTCCGCTGCATATTTCTTCTTCCGGTAATTGCGGGAAACCTGTAGTGACAACACCATTCGCCGGTGTCCCGAGTCTATGGTGGTGCCGGTTTGTGAATTCATAAATTCGAGGACTTGTTGATGCCAGGTTAGGTCGTTACCTACTAAATTCTACGAATTCAGGTGTTTCTCTAGGTCTGTGTTTGGAGTTAGAATATTTCTGATTGATGCTGGGGGAATTGGCACTGCACCGCTCAGAAGTATGGCCCTTTTCCGGGGATTAGGCACCCTGGACCATTTTGAGAGAAGCATTTTTTCCTCGGCAGTTTCCTGGGGTGGTGGTTCGCGGTCATCGAGTACTATATCGGACATTTTTTTTCCGCCTTCAATTTCATCACCCAGTCCCTTTTCAATACCATCCATATTGCTTCTACTATTACTGCCACTATGTATTTTTCACCCTCGACAGTACGCCCTACGTTTTGTTAGTTCATCAGCTTCTTCGTTCGCCTCAAGGGTATACACACTTCTCTTTTTTGGCACCTGGGTTTAGATAGCTTCCGTTTGGGTCGACAAGCTCGAGGCATCCACACTTTAGACTACATATCTAGAAAATAGGAGGAAGTAGTTAAGTGAAATTGTTCCTTCTGCCGTTATGTCATGATTTTGAGCACTGGCCACAATATGCTTTTGAATATTGCATCAAGTGGCGAGTCTAATTAAAATTTCCTTCTGAATGCTTGAAACTGGATATTATTAATATTATGCCTAAAAATCAATACTGCATTCATGGCTACTGCCCAATCTAAAGCAACAACAGCCTTGTGATTCCATGACTGAACGCGTCACCGGCTGTCACTTGGAAGGGTTTGTACTGAGTATTTTGTTCTTGCTATTAACGAAAACCTTCTGCCAAATTTGTACCTATGCTGGGGCACAGTTCGAGAGTTTGGTTTTGCAATTACTAGCTCCGGTTTGGCGTCTTAATCCTAAAGATTAAGGATATGTAGAATTACGAGCTCGAGTAAGGAATACGATTTCACCGTTGTAAAGCCTCTCATTATATTAACTCGCAGACTGGAGTTCAAAGTTGATCGATTTCCATTTTGTGTCAGGGACCAGAGCGCAATGAAAAAATGAAGGACTAAGTGGAATCATAGCTATCACTCTGAATTCGAAAGGGAAATGTAGCGCTCATCATTGTACGGTGCTCGAGAGGGGTAAAATAAGGTGGGAATTTATGCTAGACAAGGACATGATACACGGAGGTGGAGAAGACGATGAAGATGAAGCTTCTGTCATTGAGAGAGATACTGTAACTACCGAGCGGTGTTTAAAAATGACTGATATTGCCTACGAACTGATCCCAAATGGCGGCTTTAGATAACAAGCCAAGTTTAAATGACATGAACTGTGAACAAGTGGAACAGATGAGGGTGAACGAGTGCGCACAGACTGTCAGTGGGAAGACGAGTGGAATTTGTTTCCGTAGGACGTTGAGAGTAATCATTAAGGCATCAGACTATTACAAGGAAGGCCAGATTATCTGATGCGATTCCCAGCTCTAGGCCTCCATTAGTTCGCCTTGCAGGAAAAGTACAAATGGCTGATCACACGGCATTAACACATATATGGGACCCCAGACAAGAAAAATTACGCATTCCCCGAGATCTTTCAATTATGCTTTTAGGCCTTTGTGAATGTGAAAGCAAAAGTTGGCTGGTGCGGTTAGACTATTAGAATTGACTGTCCGGAGACACGGCGCTCGAATACTGCAGCAATATTCTGAGTGATAGCACATGTTTTGAGTCACAACGACGACTCTTTTGAAGCGATTTACCACGAACCGAAGCCTATACGTTTAATTTACAATGACCCAAACAGAAGCAGGCTTGGGAGAACCTCAAAGTGTCCACTACCCACCGAACCAGAGCTTTAAAGTTAGGATGGGATTTTGGCCATGGGTCTTAGTAGCTATGGTGCGTCTGGTCCCAGACCTGTAAGTCAGAGGTTGCCAGCAGTGACACCAGTGATGTCCAGTATCTACACCTGTAGTTTTGGGCACAAGCTTCCAACACCTCTGTAACAGTCAACAGTACTCACAGTTCTATAGGGTTACAGAGCAATCTCACTTCTCCAAATATTAAATAATGTGCAGATAGACAATGAAGAAGGTGACTGACTGCAAGATAAAGTTTGAGCTGTTCGCTAAAGAATGTTTGGACATTCCTCTGGCCTGTTCACCGGGCTTCCTCAAATTTCTGACTTACAGGTTTGGGGCTAGACGCACCATACGTAAAAACGAGCTACGAAGTGATCTACCTCGAAGCTTGTGGAATGCCGTTGTGAATCATTGCACGGGCGACCCCCGATTTGGCCATCATTGCATGAAAGAACCCCGACTTGACCCTAGTTTATGTAGGAGAAGAAGCTGCCGCAAATATTACTCGGCCTCAATGCCAACAACCGCTTGTCGTGTTCTGGACTCTGGTGATATTATTGCTATCAGTGCCGCGTAAAGTCCGTTCGTGGTGCCCTCGATTGGGGCTAATACACAAAAGTGATGGAGCTGGTGGTGGTGTCGAGATACATATAAAGCAATAAGTCGGGTTCGGTTTCAAGTCTGGACTGTCGGCTGCTGTGTATATGTATGTTTTGAATGTCCCTTCCCGCACTATCACGATGTCCGTGTCTCGCTGCTCCAACTTTCGTATCTCTTGTACACCTGTAGATCACACGGGGGAACTCCATGTTGGTGTTGACATTTTGTTCAACGTGTTGGTTTCATAAATCCATCACCGACAACTGAATATAAGACGTCTAGACCCATCCCCATATCTAAGCGAGGTACTTAAGAGATACACAAAGCATAGTCTGCAATATCTTACATCAATCCTCGTCGATAACGAAGCACCACTAGTTTCACATCCGATCACTCGACGCTCAGAACCTGATATCTTCTCTCCGCACACCACCCAATCCAATCGGAAACCCTCGCGCTTTCGACAGATACACATCCTCTCTCCTCTTTGCTTAAATTTACCTACAGTACCAATGAAGGGTGCGTTGCACAGACACTGAGACATACGTCAACTGAAACCTACCGTGCAGATCCCCCAAATTTTGTACATGCTGAGCAGTACCACATGCCAATATACCTGCCGTTGGGTTCGTTTACCACATCGGTGGGTACGGGTGTATAGGTGCTCTCTTCATCCCACTCTTCGCGTTATGCTACATAACCGCATGTCAAGCGTGCCCTAATGATTACCAGATTACCAAGGCTCGGGGTATATAACACCGGGTTGTATCTCGTTGTATACGGATGAGAATGGGGGCTGGCTAGATGGGTGGATGCCTTGATCGCTCATCGAAGGTAACAGCTGGAATGATCCGGCAATTAGAAACCTACGGCCCTACGGGTATCACGAGTGAGCGTATCACGAAGCTAGATGAGGAGGGCCAGAGAAGCTCATGCTCTGTAACCAACCCCTTCGTGCACATACCTAGTTTAAACCTCCCCACGCACAGCATCTACCCTTTCATTCCGGTGAAGGTGTTGTGGTTTTAGTTGTGATGGTGGGTATCCACTGTAACCGTTCAGCCCATCCTACTACCACAAACATATAGTGGGTGATCCGGGAGTTTCCAACCAATGAAGCAGCGACACAACGTTTCCCACGCTCACCCCCTAGCTGAAAGGGAATAGAAACCTCTCCGATGATCCACACATAAATTTCCATTGGCTAATGAAGCGAAAGTCAAAAGCGCTGGGCTCGGTGGAATTGGTGGCTGTTGGTCCGCTGTGATAATCACGCCAGGTTCCGGAAAACGCACGGATTGATATTGAAGGGACTTTTCCCATTTTCGCTCGTCTGGTGGCGTTTTAAGACTCCTGCATCCGGGACAAGATCAGAGATAGGCCGAGTGGGTTGGTAGGGCTTGACATTAAACCTTAGACATACGAGTCGTCTACTTCATCTGGACATGCATTGGGTGGAGCGATGTCCATGCGCAAACAAACTTCAAGCCGCGCGCCGTCATTCGTAAAAGTGCACTTTTGTAACCGGCGTATCGCTCCTTCTCGAATCTTGTTTCATCATCAGCCTAACCTAATCCCATCAATTGCGCACGAGGCCTACGTATACCGGCTGGGGAAGTTTTTCCTATCATTGGCAAAAATCCATCAATATTTTGTCCCCCATGGCCATCAGCTGGCGCGTATTACTCTGGAAATTCTAAGTGCTTATACATGCTTATACCTGCATGAATATGTATAACATCTGGACGCCGGTGCAACCGCCGATGTCGTTATGCTACAAATACTCAATATTTTCTAATCTTCTCAAACGTCATGCACACATCCTCACTCGCCCATGTCAGGCAACGTTCGGAGTAACAACCCCGTGTGATAGGTGCAGATATACCTTGAATATACCTATGATAGGTACTTAGACCACGGACAAATACGCGGGCTGTGCGGCTGTGCCGGACGCCTTGTCATCATTAACGCTGGCCATGGAAGAGTATATATTCAGTATATACTGCCCTGTATGAACATGTACATGGATACCATCGCCGGCCCTGCAGCCTTCTTCACATATATCCAGAAGCCCATCTTATATATGTACACGGACAATATATCGGCCGCGGCCCATAATCCATGAGATAAGGTAAAATATTACCCAGGTATTCTGTCCGATTTCCTGCAGGGCTGAAAGCTTCGAAAAAGAACAAAAAAAAAAATGTAAACGCCACCCAGTCAGATCCCGCCGATGTCAGCTTCGCCGTTACATAGAGTTATGTAGCTGCGCATTTTTTAAATTTTGCCACTCGCTCTTTCGTTCGCTAACCCACCACCATCGTTTATCGCCGGTCGCCGTTTCACCCAATTTTTCAACATTGCTCCTCACTCGCGCATCGATTACAATTCGCACTTACACACCGGAGCTGGTCAGAATCCTCCCCTCGAGCTCCCCCCATATACTTAAGTACCAGTACCCGAGTCCGCGCTCGTTCAGGGACAGGGATAAACAAACTATCGGGGATATGATGCCATGCAATGTGATGCAATGCATGGATTGAACGGGATGGAACGTCCACCGCCGCGGGGTAGGAGGGGTCGGATCCGGTTGCCTCTAAATGTAAAGCCGAGGAAGCCGCCGAAAAGAAAGAAATTGATGGGTGATGCAATTATGTACTATACAATACCAGCGCAGCTGCTTTGCAAATTTGTGCATACTATGTTCGTAAAGTATTTTGTTGGACTTTACTCCGATTTGAATATACGGCTCATTGTTCTGATTCTGACAATAGCAAATCGATCTAGATCACCCATACATCGAAAAAAAAAACACAGAGAAAGTGGTAGTCGTGTTGAGGCGAATTCAGGTAATTGTGGTGTCAAGTCGATGTCAACTGTACACCTTTCTGGAAAGATTCTTGTCCGTTGTGGATCCACAGTCGGTTCACAACGGATATTCCAGAAGGTGCACAACATTCATAACAAGGTCTTGAGCTCCCACAAACGGTCGAGAACCTAGCAATTTAGATAAACAATACAGTCAGCAAATCCCACAGTAGATTCGATATTCAATATCAGCGGTCATATTTGAAATGCTTACCCACGTACCAGCAAGGCCTTAAAGATACCTACCCCACAGGGAGCAAGAAAGCCCGAGTGGTAGTTGAAAAACGTTCGCAAAATTTCAAGCATACCTACCCCCTCACGCATGTAATTCTGCGAATTGACGTGGCCATGTATACAGGTGGTTGTGAACATAATTGATTTCCCCAACTCCAAGTAAAAAGCAATACTTCGTGGTGGTGTTCATGATATCCCTTCTCCTCCTCCTCCTCCGTTGCTCCCAATGTCAATCCTGTCCAAGGGGGCGCTGCCACGATCAAGGCAATCATACTATACATTCAGATTACTCTACTGCTGTTCCCTACCAGCATTTTGCAAAACGCCCGCGTGACTCTTCTTTAGTTGGACGAGAAAATCGGCTCCTGATGCCATTGAATTTCCTGGAATTGCCGATTAGCTGTTGATACGATGACCAGGGTGGTATAGTCTGTACGCACGTTTCTGTCCCCAGGCGTTGTTGCTTCCCTTAGGCGTGGACCAGCCTTTGTCACCTTTGTAGATGATGGGTCTATCGCCTATATCTCTCAAACCAGTCAGTAAACGGCACTTTCGAGCGTATGTGTGGTGGCGGCTTGAGTCTCCCGTCCATCACAATGTTTCTCAGCACTCTGATGTGCCCCCAAACATGCCGATATCCGAACCCGGGGAAGCGAGTTCTTTGTTTAGGATACGTACCGTCCGGTCCTGGCGGTGCCCGAGCAGCTTGAAGTTGGAAGTCATAGCCTGGGGCGAAATGTTAGCCATAACTGATCACATTTACTTTGGGTTCGAGCGGTCAAAGGAGACTGGCAAGGTGGACTGGAGAATCGGCGCCCCCAAGCCTCGCGTAAAAATCCCACGAATATGGTTCTGTAAGACGTGATAGTGATAGCACAGTGGTCCAAATAAAAGAGTAGGGATGTAGGATGGCAAGGAGCATCATGTCATGCTGGCTGGTGCATCGCGGTTTGCCGCTTCAAAGAGAAGAGCGGCGAAATAAACCCAGTCTTCCTCGCTCTTACAGACGCTCGCGCAGCCAAAGTCGTACAAATGACCGAGAAGGGTATCTGAAAACGAGGGTTGCACATAAACGTTTTGGATACATGGGATCGACAGTGGCAATTCAAATGAACTGCGTAAGAAATTTATGAAGCAGCAGCACGTGGGTAATGCCTGCTTCGAAATGGTAGCGAGAGCGACGTGCTATCCTAGAGTATGATATATCTTTCGCAAGTTTCACGGCGTTATAACGCGAGGCAATGGCGGGTGTGATGGAGGATGGTTGACGGTAAGGTCCTAACACAAAGAAGATAAAATAAGAAGCCATGATGTACATACCTCTGGTGAGCAGTTCAAGGGCTTCTTGGGGGTTGAATCCATTGACAGGTACATGTTGTTCGTAATATCCAGCATTAGTTTGTTGCTGTTGGTGATGGCTCATATTCATCCCACCTCCCCAGACATTCGAATTTCCATTGCTATTATTGTTCTGGTTGTAACCCTGCCCAGCGTAGGAATCCCCGCTACGAGTTATGCCGCGTCGCTGTCCCTGGCCACGCTGGTTTGCGTTCGTGCTGCGCCATCTATTCACCCAGACCCATTAGCCCTGTTGCAATATACTATAATTGTCCATGGCTCAAGACTGGAAGAGGCTGCTCGGATATAGCCGACCGGGAGACTGGCAGGCGGTAGGAAGGAGCGGGAAGGGGGTATGGTTGAGCGATACCCCCAAGCTCTGTGAGCACAGAGACAACCCACCGTTGTTCGTCATTGCCGGAGTTCATGATGGAGTCGTGCGAATCCGACGTAGTCGCTAAATATCGGGTAGGATCGCTGATGAATAGGTGGCGATTGACGAAATGTCGTGAGCTAGCATATGTTAGAGATGGAGGCGAGCGACAAAAGTAGATAACCGACCTCGAACGGCACGATGTGTGGTGGAGATATTATTATGGCCGCGTCGCACGCACTCGCCTTTTGATCTGCAGTTCCAGTCTTCCTTCCTTGATGGGACGTTGCGATCGACAAGGGCGATGGGGGGTGTGGTTGATGATTGATCGAGGTTGAGGTCTGCATGCGGATGTCCAAGTCAGACGTGCAACGGTCGTAGGTCAGCGATGCGCTAATCTCAATTGGCGTGCGGCACTCTAACTTTGTTTTGATATCCGGCAACCTCAAGCCCGAACAACAAACCAACGGCAACCCGACAACATCGACGACAACAACGACGGCGGCGACAACAACACCGACGAACAAATTATGCTTCAAAGAACAATCAATCTCACTCGATATGTTTCAGCCAACTGACGTCTTTCAATGAATTTATTTCTGTCATGCAGACAGCGCACGAAACAAAACTGAGCCAACAAATTTTCGAGCAAGGGAAGCACATACCGGTAGCTACTTTACAGCGCACAACGCAGGAAGCACAGTTGGGAGCAATAAAGTACTCAGATTGGGTACTCTATCAAGTACTCTGCGTATAGGATTGAACCGATCACCCGCATTTAATCAACGGTTTCAAGTCACTCCGGTCAAAACGGGCAACTCCCATAGATAAATGCATATGTAATGTATCGACTATGCATTGACAGGAAGTTCTACATAACTTCACCATACAATCATATATCCCATCTATTACTCAACTGCCGAGGGAAGGGGACACATCTCCGGAATTTGGTATCCAAGGTAGCACGAATATACAATCCGCAGCAATTGAACAGGCTTACCCCTGTTTTTCGTGGGTTGGTTCCCAATTCCCATCATACAGGAGTTGGTTATCTTCCCGCTCCCCTCCCTGTTCCCTGGGTTCTTCAACCGCGATATATTGCTTATGAGATTTTGTGGAACACTACATAGTCCGCACATCGGCAACCAGGCAAAAAAGAGAAGTGTTCTCCGAAATCTGAGGCGCTGTAAAGCACTATAGGCGATGTTGAGATGATGGAGAACTGCGCAATTCTTTCATCCGAGCCGGAGTTGTTTGTATCTATAGCCGCAGATTCACATGCCGCAACGATCATCCCAACACTAATCTTATAACAGAGCCAATTATTACTATAAGACGTTCGGATATTACCCTAAATCAACCGCACTAACCAGACTCTAGGCTCCGAAGCTAAATACATTTCGTCATCATATCACCGGTAGATGATGATATCTGCAGGTGGGAAGCTGGCTGGGTCGAGACGACACCCGAAATCGAAGAAATCGACGATAGGGCCAAGCAACAAACACATCACCGATCTTTTCTCAGATGTTTACCAAATAAAACAGCCGCGCAGCACCGGCTTCCGACTTGCAATATGCATTAGCAGGGAGGGGAAGGGTCCTACGCCGTTACTGAGACCCCACGATATTCATTCACAACTACCGACTGGTGGTTTTGCAACAATCGCAACTGCCAGTGCAAAAGACAATAAAAGTGACTGGGGTTCCAAGCAATCCCGAACCGTTAGTTAAGCAGCCAGAGATGCCTAAACGCCCAAAAAAATCACAATTTTCAACCAAATGCAGCAGTGATTTCTATCCACCAATTGCGCTTAAGTTAAAGGTAGGTAACCTTCCTTGCTTTTTCCGTGTTGGAACTCGGCACATCAAAAGCCTCCAGATCTGAAGCCATGGGTTAATCACCGCCGGTATCTAAAGTATGTCCGTGCTCGTTATTTATACATGTATACCTTCATACGTACAATAACATCTCTCAACTTCGGAAGGGGACAGGCTGCCTCCAGGCTACTTACAGGCTGCCTACAGGCTACTTACAGGCAATATCAGTACCACCAAGAGAAAGCCTGGTACTTCCTACTATATCATAAGGCGAGGCCGATTGGGGGGTCTACTCAATACAAACAGCAGCACCGAGTCAAACAAAACAGCTCCAGAACCCGAGATCGTCGTATATGATTGCCTATTGATATCGGTTCAAACATAAAGTATCAACCGAACGAGCCTCACCAGTAGTGAGTGTACGATCTCCGATCAAGTGAAGTGCAAACGCGCCGCCAGCCAGTCTAGATCTCCTTTTCCCTGCGTCAAAGAAGGGCTGAACAGAGCGAATACGATGATGGGGTGCGCAAAAGCAATAAAAAGCAAAATTAAAAGGCAAAAAAGCAAAAAAAAATAGTGTAGCCGTTGGTCTCATATCGTATCGCATCGCAGAAGGGGGGCATGGTAAGAAGAAGTAATTGGCAGTTTTATCGATTACAATCTCCCTACGCCTACCGCACTGACCACCCCGCTGCCATTCACCACGCATTTGGGGAATTTTTTTGTCATCCTGAAGAAGGCATATCTGATGTGCTCGTGCCTCATCGCTCGACTAGAAACGGTCAAAGACGACTCCAGACAGGACAGAATATATCCACCCACTCAAACAAAAAGGGATTTCTTCCCCCACATACCGGTATCTATGTACCATCTTCGCGCTCTCCTTCCGACTCTCCGGAGGCTGACAACGGGCCAACCCAGAATACAGGATCAGCACGTCAATCCGCATGAAAAAACGGTTGACTGCGCACTATTTCATTGGTCGAGGGAGCGAGGCAAGGTCACAGGAGGACGTCTCCCCCCTCTTCCGACACTTGAATCCCAGTTGTGTTTGAGAAAACTGCCGGGGCTAGAGATGATGAAGGAGGAGCATGTTCGAATTCAACCCCCCTCCCATCTTCTGACCGATGAGCGGACCCTGACATCACAGTTCACACATGCTCACAAGAAACGAAAGTTTCTCAGATTCTCTCTTCAATTCTCATTCCAAAGTATCCAGCCGAAGAATTTGGGGGCTGTACAGCCAAAAGACTCCTAAACTTATTGTACCTTTTTCCGCGCACAAAGTACCCCCACCGACCCCCCGGTAAAGTGACCCCCGAAGTTGATGAAGACCCAAGAAATTCACCAGAAACCCATAAAAAACGCCTTGCCTCTTAAGAATAATCACCGCCCTCCGCATGTAGTAATCATACAAAAACAACGCCGATGACAATTCCAATCCGAAACCCAGGACAATAACCCATAATACGAACTCAGATTGTGAACGCAACTGGCCAGACCAAAAAGGAAAACAAAGACAAAATATCCCGCCCAAAACCCCTAACGTACAGAAATTTAAACCCTCCATAACCATAACCCAATGACGCTATTGACAAAAGAAAAAACCGGGCACCCAAAGAGATTTTTGATATATAGATCCAACCAGACAGAAGAAAGAAGTATTTTCAAGAAGAGTAAAGAAATAGAAATATTGTCCAGCCTCAGGAAAGTAGAAAACCAAGGCTCATCTTATCACCCCGCTGTTCCTCCTGCTGGCTGAGCTCTTGTTCTAGGTAGATGACCCTCTGTACTGGCTTGGGCGCAAAATCCGGGACTTGGGACAGTCTCATCTCTTCTCGCTCCTGGAAGGAGGTGTGTGGGTGTGTGTACTTGGCGGAGTCGTAGATTTCAGGTGAAGGGAAGAGAGTTGGCATCGACTGTCTGGGCTGTCTATCCTGACCGTGATGATGGCCGAGTAGTGGCGGAAGGGTGTTGTCGTAAGTCGGTGACGATGGAATTCTTGGAGACGTCGAGAAAGTGGAAGCTGAATCCGAGATGAGTGAAGGCGTCTGGCCACGGGAATACTCCGAGTACTGGGAGTAAGTTGGGGAGACCATTGGATCTCCCGCATTCCCATGTACGAAGATGTGAAGTCCCGTCTGTTGTGGAAGAGGTGATGGTGTAGACATAGGAGATGGCGACATCTCGGTGCTGCTGCTACCACGATGATTGTGGTTGCGTTGGCTATTCCTCTGGCGGCCGATCAATCGTCGTCGTCGGTTCATCCCTCCATTCCACCAGTTCTTGACAGCATTATCACTCCGTCCATTGAGCCTTCGGGCAATCTCTGCCCACCGCTTGCCCATCTCTCCAACCAAACGTTCGATCATGGCACCTTCCTCTGGGGTGATCGGATCGTGGTTGAGTGTGGGCTTAAGGTTTTGATGGAACCGCTCCCGACACTGTTTTGGTGTCCGGGAGCCGATTAGAGCTGAAATTCGAACCCAGTTGTGAGCTCCATGAGCCTTGACTAGCGTTACCAGCATTGAGTCCTCATTCGCGGACCAGGGGCCTCGTCGATGACCTTGCATTTTGGGTATTTGGGATCGAACGAGGTACTAGAAACCATGAGTATAAATTTTGGAAAAAATATAAATTGAGGGTGAATGGGAAAAAATACCAAGGGTGTTTATATGCAACGAAAGCCGCAATTTATGAATTCCGGCTGCGTTCCAAGATTGAATTCACACCGGCAGAGGCTTTTACTCACTCCCACGCAGGGGGTTGTTATATATCCGTTTGCTTTCGAATTTCAAAGACGGAGTCTTCCAGGACAGACCCAAAATGGGTTTGTTTGTTTTGTTTGCTGCAGACTCTGGAGAAATCAATCGATACCCAAAGCCCAGGGAACGCCACAAGGGATGATGGCGTAGTGATGAGTCTTTAGAATTAAACTCTGATCGCGGTTCGGACTAGTGTGGTGCCCACGTTGACGTTGGTGGTGGTTGATAGACGGAAGGTTAAATGGTAGTGAAATTCCCGAAAATCCGAGATTGAGGTGTATACGATATCCGACGATGATGAAGAAGTAGGAAGATGAAGTAAATCAATGGATGAGTTTACCTCTCCGATAAATAACGGAAGAAGACACCGTCAGGAGTATCTATATTTTGTTTTGACGTTTGGCGAGGTTTGGAGGAGGCTTTTGTGTGGGCGGCGAAACTTGCGCCGAGGGGAGTCCGCTTATTATATGACAGAACAGGAGGTATGTAGCGGTACCCGCGCTGTCTCTTTTGGCACTCCCTCTCACAAACGAGAAAAAAACAATGAGGTGCAGTTAAGTTGGATCCAGCGAGCTGGGTGGATGTGCGACAGGGGAGCCGTTGTTGGTGTGCGGGATGGGCGATAATAACGATGCCGAGTTTGTGGCATGGAGCGAGACAACAGAAGAACATCCTGGTTCCTGGGGATATGCGACTGTAGAGAGTAGAGTGAGTATAAGAAAAGTACAACCGGGCCACAAGAGGAGACCTGCGCCGGGATGACATTATGACTGATTTATTTTTATTGTGCATGCTGGATGATAATTATGAACGATATGCTCACGGGCAGTAACATAACATATCATCCACTGCCATCATCAGCATCATCATTGCACCTCTTGAGTAACGACGAGCTGGAACTGAAACTGCCAAACAAATGAGAAGTATAATATAAAATAATCCGAAGTACCGGAATCAGTAATCTAAGCCCCAGTATTCTTCGCTAAGAAACATCGAATTCAGAACGAACCGTGCGGAAACACTACCAATTCTCGTTACTATTGTGATTTGTTGCAGCAACCTAGGCAGGGCCAGATACCAATTCAACAAGTACCTCTTACCCCCGTAGGCAGCAGCAGCAGCAGCGGGGGAAGGAGCACATCCTATCGGGTACAGCAGCTCGACTCTGCTCCTATTCCAATGTATTTTGTTCCACAGTCATCTCGGAATGATGGCCATTCGAATATTCCAAGGACTAAGGTACGTAGGAGGTAGAGTACATCACTTGGAGCACGGACGAAAAGTCTCAAATCTTGGGGGAAGACATCTCGTTCGCTCTAGCCCACCAGTACGGGTAATAATCCGGAGGGACCGCGGGGGTAACTATGATCTCCACAACAGTGGTTCCCGTTTCTCAGCCTTTCTTTCTTTTGTTCGGGCCATTGCATTCGTCGCCTGACTTCGCTTTGCTTCTTTTCTTCTTTTCTCGTTGCCTTTTTTGCGCTTACACAACTTCCCCAAGTCCCGCTCGCCGTCACGCCGGCTACGGCTTCTCTTCCTCTCATAATTGCTTTTTGCTTTGGTCCGTTCAAATCGGGTTGTAGACCGTTTCCTGTTCGCGTTGTCGGATTTTTACGAGCTAAATGGTCAAGGTGACCAGTTCGCCCAACAACTGCCGAAAGGTAGAGAGTATCATCAAAAATAATCGACGAGCTGGCCCAACCCATCCCGACCGTCCGATTCCCGATCTACTGTGTTCAATCACCGCGCTCAGCGAGACGAGTCGAGGCGTTAGTGACAGGGGTTTGATCGAATTGGTAGCAAATAACAAGTGAAGCCTGGCGGTTCTCCACCGAGTGACCTACAGTGTAGATAACTGGAGTTCCAGATCCTCGATCTGCGAACCAAGATGGACGACTCTTCTGGGCCTCTAGAGTACCTGCCTCACCGTTGTATTCGTAAGTAAAGGCGCATCTCGGTGGATTCTGATCGGATCCCAATCAGAAATTGTGGAGTAGGTGGTGGGAAGTCGCCGATAACTATCCGACAGCCGTAACAGAACGTTACATACGGTGAAAGGTCTCTTAAAATGTTTTACCAGAACCAATATGGCAATGGTCGGTGTATGGTCAATGCGATTGAGGTTAGCCAATCCCAGAAGCCATCGGGGAGGCGGGACTGGGCTAAAACGAAACAAATTGCTTTTTATATCCCCGCTAAAGTGGTTATCGCCTTTCAACGTCGGTGGCTAAACCCCGGGCCGATATTGATAAAGGCCCCCTTTCACGCCAGTTCCGCCAGTTCACGATCCATATCGATGGAGCCGAGTAATGAAAACAACAAATGCCACACAGACACGAAGGAATCAATTAACTTCTCCCATAATGCTTTTAGAATCTAAACAAATGCTGCCATTGGACTCAATCCAGTACTATGGGACCGGAATCCCATCTCGTAATGCATACATTATGTGCCCCTGCTTCCCTGTCCATATACGAGAGCGGGGGGTAATTCTCCTCCCATTGTTTACTGAGCAAACGTGACACGCACTACGAACCATGGGTTCGGATATCAAAGGGCATCAGCGGGAGATTATAACCTTCCCAAATTTTCAACCGCTTGGTGAGATGTTTGGGTTTGAGGCGCTGTTATTTTTATCTTTCCAGTCTGACCGTGCAACGAAGAGGTTCAGGTCCAACAAGACGTTTGTGTGAAAAGGCCAAGTGCTATTAGCCGCTTGTTAATATACTTGTACTCTATGGCCTTATTGGCGGGGATTAATACTAAGCGAAAGTTTCTTCGCTACTGATCTCCGTGAACATCTCCATTTGAACCACGATAGTTTGTGGCCCATCCTCTCTGTCGGGAACAGCTCCTCCAGCAGCGTGGTACCTTGCGCTGCAGGAGCCATTGAGTTGGATATAGAAACCAACAGACCAGGAACATCCAGCGGAGAAGGTATCTAAGTAAGTAGGCATCAATTGCTGTGTGACTCGGGAGTTTTATCGCCGAGCAACGGTACCAGGTCTGGCTGGAATCTCGAACGTGGGGTTTCTCACTCCTCCTTCTAAGGATGTACGACACATTCGCTGAACACTTCTGCTTTGGGGAAGCGAAGTTCACCAGGAAAAAAAGATTAACGCCAACAAGCTAGATATGCCGCAGAAATAATAAAAAACTACCAAGGCTTTTTCAGGCGGAATTTTGCAGCGAAATGATGGAAAAATAGAGAACAAATTCAACGAACACGGTCCAAATGATGATGGTGGTGAGGTTTGGACAAGATGGACAAGGGGGTCTCTTTCCTTCTTGGGCCTAAATATTTAAGCTCTTTCCACAGACTACCTGCCGGAACGCCTGAATTTAATCCCTGCCAGACATTTGACGTTCCTCGATTCAGCTAAGGGATGTTCCATAACTAGTGGACAGCATTGGCACGGACATGATGAGGCCCATCAACACAACTGAAACACCAGCATTAACATACTCTACGCAGAGACGGTCGTCGTACATATCCAACAACTTTGTGACAGCGGGCGAGAATACAATGTGTACGATAAGAGAAGGAAAAAATGCCGTCTTTCGTCTGATAGAGTACCGAATTGTTGGGTATTTCCTAGCCTATCTTTGACGATATGCGGCCTTCACAGTACCTAGGTAATTTTTGGAGGGCCTGAAAGAACTCGCACTTTGTGCATGGTTGTTCTTACCTGGAACTCGGGCGGTGCTCATATCTACCGTTGGATCGCGGTTCCGTTCCTGTGATGCTCATCATTGGTGATATGCAATCTGGCGATGCTTCACAATTGGCTCAAGTAGCGAATCAAGGCCTGGCGCCAGGGGTTTAGCACTTCGGTATGTACAGAAACCCCCCAATTGATTGGACTATCTAGCTGGTTGGTGCTTTTGCGCAAGTGGGAGTATGCAAACATTTGTAACTCTTGATTCCTCTGTTACAACTTTCGGGTTCGGAATCCTTGGTCCTACACGAGAATGTATGATGTAGAGTAGCAATTATATTTCGGCATATTGGTTGGTGTCCGACAGGTACCCACAAAGCAAAGCGACTGATACAAGTTCCTCAACCAGGTTCCTAAGACGGCATGCAGCCCCTAAGTTTAGACGACGTCTTCTCTATCCTAGATCGGTTCGTGGTATGGAAACCTAAGGAACAGCACTGCGCGGAGAAATCGCAGCGCGGAGAATACGGCGATCCGTGTCCAGATCCATGCAACAGCAAAGAATATCTACGTACCTGCTCGAGTTAACATCTTACGGGATTCCCACCATTCAGAATCAAGAAGGGCTCCTGTCCGAGGTAGCGACCCGGTGAAGAAGTCTTTCGCTAATCATCATTGTTGCCTGAACCATCGGTTTAGGCGCGTGCGTGCGTGCGTGCGTATATAGCTCGACGATGAGCCAGGTATTATTAGTCTTCCTTCCACGGGGACTCCGGTGATTCCGATATCACTTCATCGTCTTAAAGACGCCATTTAGGCTTGTGAGGGGGCCAACACGAGCTTGAAAGTCCGTGAGGGGATGATTAAGTGCTCACTTTTTCTACACACGACGTCCGCGGCGTTTACCCCCAACAATCAACAGTGCCTCGGAATGTCGAGAATGTTGTTCGCATCCGGTACTATCGTATCTCTCTGGCAGTTCACAAGGTAGAATCCTTAAGTTGGTGTGCCACGATTGACGGACGACAATGACGAGTGATGCCATTCCCGGCTCGACAGCCGGACATATGACTACGGGCTTCAACATCATATCAAGTACCATTGCAGATCGAGGTTGGTACAGTGCTGCTTCTACGCAATGCTAATGCTGGCCCCTTTGAACAGTGGGGGAAGTGATTACTGATGAAATAGAAGGAAGTCGTTGTGATTTGCAACGTGACCGTCTTTCACTTGGTCTCCAGTGTAATTGCCTATTCTGGATTGCATTTTCCGGGGCCCCGTATGCTTCTCTTTCCCCTTCTTCTGCTTGTTCTTCTGTAACTTCTCTAGCAACAGGTGGAGGCTACGGCGACTTCGCTCTGAGAATCTACTGGTAGCTACAGAGATCCCCTATGCTTCCCAGCTGTTTAGAAAGATGCAGGTCATTTTATTACCCGACGGACCGGGACGCTATACTAATAAATAAGCAGCTGCCAGTAATAGAGATGAACAAGAGATCATAGTCTTAAGCCTCCTCTTACCGGCTATCGTCACATTGCATGGTTTTGATTTTGCTCATCATTCAGCTCCACCACTTTCATTCGGCCATGTATCTATCGTACGAAGAATGATCATGGATGCTAGTTTTTTACCTTTTGATACTGACATTGGTTGTTCGGCACATCTCAACCCCCACGCCCAACCCAACGTTCATGCATATCCCACTAGAGCGAAAGCGTGCAATTTTAACGAGAATTTCTCATTACATGAACAAGGATTCTTTTTCCTCCGATCTGCTAGCATGATTACGTTTGAATAATCGGTTCGTTTCGCCGTTATAGCGTTGCAACCTGAGTCAGGACGGATGAGGGAGCGGAGAAGAGACTCCAACGGTTGTTCGTTCCAGGAAATTGTGGGTCTTGAAAGGAGGCTTTGATAGGACGAGGTTACCGACAGCAGCCATTCACACAAGCTTAAGGCGGCTATGATCTGTGCGCAGCGCAGGTACCTAGATAACTGTGCACGAAAAAGCCGTTGGAAAAAATCGTTGGCCCATAGGGCTCTCGGCAACCACCGCTACCTGACACTAGCTCTGCCCTTCGCACCATTGGGATGGTGGGAATCGTAAGCCTTGTAGAGGTCTAAGTACCGAATATTGTGCTGTAGAAGAGTGATTCTAAGGCAACATGACATCGCAAGCTCCAATTTTTGAGGCTACACCTGCAGTTGGCAGCTACTCCTGTTGCGAATAGTTCCCTCCATATCATCTGTGAGAGTTAGGAGACTAGTGGACCAGACTAAGCACAACATGATGCCTATAGGTATCGATAGGATGAATTTAGACGTATGACGATGCAATCGGAAGGTTTTGATCCTTTTGGAATAGGATATGTACTTGGATCCGATGGTATACGCTATTAACGGACGTCTTATGCCTCATGCTCATCTGACAGTAGTTGCCCGACGTCCAGGAGCTCATCAGCTGTAAATCAACAGGAAAAGTCTTCCATGACCGAAGAAGCGAACCTATTACCTCTTTCTCCGGCGTCCTTTACACCGAAACATCTTCTTATGGGTAGTATATCCACATTCAAGACGTCTCCATGTGACACTCCCGCAAGACAAACGAAACAGTCGGGTCGTTCCGGAAACTCATGCTTCTCCAAGTTGCACAGCGGACCGTGCTCACGACATAGTTGACTTGAAACCTCCATCCTATGAAGCTCCACTCTCACGCTACACTCTCACCCCGCCCCAAATTCTTGCCTTCAATCCAAACAGTCCTCTCTAGCTCCTATCATCAATACGACGTACGATATCAGGCGGAGAGGCGGTGGAATGCGTAGGTTACCGTTATCCATTCATACCATCTTCGATATTTTGGACTAATACTTTCAGGTTCAATGTAGCAGAGCCTGGATGAAATTCTTCGAAATTTAGCATTGCAAGTGGATCGTTGAATTCCCATCAAGCATCGAGTAAATCTTCGAGAAATACACCAGTAGTAACATGAGCCAGAAGCTTCGAAAGCTATAGGTAGTTTTGGGATTCCGTCTATGGTCCTAAATTCGGAACAGGCGAGGCTTGATGATAACGGACGAGATATCTCACGATAATCCTCGAAAACCAGGTCACCGCGAGTGATGATTCGTGGCCATTGACACCAATAATATATCCAGAAGGTATCAAACGTTACCGTATGGCTATTGGTACGGAAACTGCGTTTCCGGACATCCATCCATCACAATACTAATATACATATGCAGCTTCAGCTACTGAACTGCAGGGCAACGCAAACCTATTTTGTGATGAATTGCTTATTATTATAGCCACGGGAAGTTCCAGGGCGAAACACCCATTCGCCCAATGGTGAGTTTTTCCTGGAATTCTACCTACTCTAGTTACTGACATCACAATTTATTTTCAAATTTAAGCAACGCCGTCAGTAAGGATGCGAGTCGGAGACAGATGCGGACCGCATTCTCAGACATCTTACAATCGTTCCAAGTTCAGTTTTGGGATGAAAAGTAAAATAAAAACGTGGTAATGTGGGGGGAAAGGGGCGGCATCGCAATGTCATCCATGATTCATGATGGGTTGGTTCGTTTTTTTGTAAAGAAAAACTATTGCTTTTTGCTGGAATTTCCTAGGTACAAGTATCTATTGGTATGAGGTCGGTTGCTCAATATGGGAGGATGCGGCTTGCTCGGGGGTGTCCGGGCCGCTTTTTAATGGTTTATATGAGCTTTAAGTGGGAATGGGAAGAGATGGCGAATGCTCTGATATTATTGTGTTTGCTAGTAGTGCCTTTACCACAGAGTAGATCTGTAGTGAATTCGAAAACCACAAGACTCGACCGTTGATTCCTCCAGCTCACAGCCTCGCGATCGTGTATTGTATTAACGCTAAGTTCAATACTTATACTTTGCGCACAAGCACAATAAAGTTTTGATCACCAATGCTAGCACGAAGTATCGAATACGAGTGCTTTTTTTTCTCAACGGTTTGTTATGCACGCATGCGATCAGATGACATTCTCAGATCTTTCTTTCGCCGTTGTCCATCCCTATCGCCGTAAGCGGTTATGCCCCATGTGAATTGCTTTTATTTCCCTTTCCTGAGCAAGTATGCGCTCTCATGCAGCCACCTAGAGTTATTGGAGACCAGCTCTTCCAGTTTCAGAACACCCTCTGTGCGCATGCCTACCGTATTGATACAGAAATTCCACTGGTTGGGATTCCTGCAATTGGGGTTCGGGCTTTTGCGTTAGCCTGAGCCTTGTTGTCCAGTTTTTCGGGTCAACTGAGATCGCTGGATCCTGACACCTATCTTCAGCATCGCCGGGAGAGTGGGGTGGGAAGGGTGTGAGATTAAGTGATTGCACGGAAGTATTGAGTATCCCGAGTGAGGGATTGTGCTCAGCCAGCATTGAGGGTGTCTATGCGACCATCCCACCAGTATTGAGTTCTTGAAAACTACAACAAAACTTCTCACGTATAAAGGTGTAGGGTCGTGTGATACTAGACTTTGAGGCGTCTCACAGGTAGTTGCGAATCCGATGGGATCACATTTTGGAAGTGAAGAGATATACCCCTAAGCAGCGGCTGAGCGGCGTCGCTGCTATGTGCAGACCCGGTGGCTACCCCACAACCAACAAATTGTAGCTTTTGAAACTTTATAAGAAGTAATTGAAATAAATAGCCTGCTTCCATGGCTAGGAAGCCAGAACTCTCCTGGAAGTGCAATTCTCAGCCGACCCATAACCACCAACTTTGATGGCGACACATAGAACAGAGTCCAACCAATCCTAATATATCTAGTTGTCTTCCTACCAAGGCAGTAGTCACAAATCCCTACTTGTGTGCCTTGTGTGTGCGTACATTCCACTGCCCTCATACTCCAATTTTCTTTATCTGCCGAAGCATAACCTTATATATCTCAAGGCGTTCTGCCGTAGCCTGGGCTTGGGATGGTCTTCAATAGAGTGCTAGCCTGACAGTGGTACAACTTTCAGCTTGACACTCAACCTGCCAATAACCTCTACCCGCCGTTATTGAATACATCACGTAAGGATGACTGTCGCGGACCTCTAAGAGAAACAATGCGAGTGATTAAGTATGAATCCATGTGCCTTTTTTCCCATCTAGTTACGGACTTTACGGAGGTCTTCTCTGTACCTACCAAGTAGAAATGGGTTCTATAGCCGTTGGCTCATTCCCCAGACTGTCAAATTCCGTCCTCCGTCATGATATCAGTGCACAGTTCAACGGATAGAATAGACCATCCGCCCTCTCAAACAAGCAATGTTAGATCACAATATGCCACAGGAAATCCATCCGTGCACATTTATCTCAACTTCATGCTAGACAGATAGTACCAGCCTAAAGACGGATTCATATGTATGTGGTGTTTTGACCTAACATTACCAGTCTGGGAGTTCAAAATCAAGCTATGAGACATATCCTTTCCTTTTCATACCACAGAGTAGGCAGATATCTCATCCTCTAAGGTCTTGATATGGCTCATTCAGGTAAACTACCTTGAGGTGAAAGGGATAGGTCAACGTTCTGGGTCTGTCAGACTCTAGCCATCTCTGGCAACAGAAATCAACCAGACAAAGCGGTACAGTAGACTATTCTTGAAAACAACGATTATGATTAAACCCTCTCGCTCCATCGAACTCGTCTAAATACAGATACCCACATAAATTTGCCGCCTCAGTGATCGAATTGGCTGCATGGCCCAATGGCAAGGCGCTTGACTACGATACTTAAATAATCTGAAATTAAGAGATTGCAGGTTCGATCTCTGCTGTGGTAAGTCAATTCTCATTTGCTTTGCTTTTTGGTTCTCTCTATCGTGTGAAGATACTTGAGTCGACTTGTGGGGGTGGGGGAAGGGGAAGTGCGTGTTTGTCGTATTGGTAGTTTGAATATATCACTCGATGATTGGAACTCAGGTTCTACTCCGCCCCGCTAATAATACTGGAAACGTTAACAGTAAGTATTTTGGCGAGGTTGTTGGAAGCCTAGAGTGTGAATGGGCGTCCTTGATGGTGTTATTCATAGAAGGTAGATAGGTAGAGCCATCGCTATTGGATAGGGAGTGGGTATAATTGCTCTTCAATGTGCAATGTCCGTCATAGGTAGACTTCCACAACATGTAGGTACCGATCCTACTACATACCTACTCCATCAAAGTTCTTTACTAGGTGTATGTTTTCTTTTTCTCATCCCTTCGAATTCTTATGGGCAAACTTGACGCACAGACCTCAGAAAATGAGTAGCATCTCTCCTCCAGCAAACATCTGTCATCATAGCTTCAGTCTTCCAGCTTTAAGGTGATATATATACCTCCATAATTTCTTTCCTCTGCCTCTTCAATCCATTCCCCATCAAGATCTTCCGTCAATAACTCACAACATGTCCTCTCGTGAAACCACCCCCACCTTCTTTTCCTCACCCGAGACCGCCGACTCACCTCTAACCGAGCCACCTTCTCCCGATGGCCCTTTTACCATGGAAGAATCCGAAACTGAGGAAATCACAGTCGAACCTGAAGACGCCCCATCCCCCAAGATCACTACCGCCAAAGCAAATACCAGAGGGAGAAAACGCAAGGCCTCCACAACAGCCGCAGGTCCAAAGAAGAAGAAGCTCCGCGCAAAACCCGCTTCGAAGTCAAAGGAGGAATCCGGAGAAATCAATAAGCGCTGGGATCCCGCCCAAAACTCCTATATCCTTCAGGCTAAGAAGGAAGGAAAGACGGACGACGAAATTGCGAAAGGCCTCGAGAATGTGTTTGGGATTAAAAAGGCGCCTAAGACTGTGGGGATGCAAATATATAGACTCAAGGCAAAGAATTTTGATTGGACAGATGAGCTTGTGAGTTTCCTTGCATATTCCAACTATTATATGGCTCTTCTGACTGTTGCTAGGGAAATATGCTGCGCGAGAGTGTTAAAGAGTTCCTCATGGAAAAGACGAATAAGTATCGTGTAGTCTGCGGCCTCTTCAAGGAAAAATCAAAGGTGGACGTAAATCTGGAAGCTGTGGTGGCTAAACTGAAGGCATGGGAGAAAGAAGGGGAAATTGAAAAGTTAGGATAGTCGCATGGAGTGTGCACCGCGGTTTGGAATAGTTATAAAGCTAGGCAGCGGGTATTTTTTACTAGATTTTATTGTTAGTCCGATTGTATTTTTTGGAAGGATTTCTTGAACTACAGTCATATAATAAGTGAGATCTGACCGGAGAAGAATGTCTGTGTCACAGAGCACCAGGTTTCCGACTTCTCATCCCGCCATTTTTCTTCCGGCATAGAGCGTTGCATATTGTAGTGAGTTCTTGGTCGAAGGACATGAAATCTGCAAGGAGGAATGTCTGGCTTCTAAGAGGTATAAACTCTAGGGTTAGCACCCTATCAGCAGTAGCAGCGACGGAATAGCAGCAACGGGTCGCCAGGCGAGCTTGTCCATTATCAACGGCATCGGAGCCATCTACCATCGAATGAGAGGCGATGAAGTCGTCATCCAAAAGCTACAGACTATAGGACGAGTTGGTAGTTAGGCAATTCCCCAAGATTTCTTGGTGAAATGAGTTTCAAAGTCCATTATACTGAAGGGAATAATTGATCAGTTGATTGCCAAACTGACGCAGAGTAAGATGCAAGAATGTATTTTTTTTTCTTCTTCTATTATGGTGTTTACGGCTTCTCTGTGTTTGCTGTAGATGGATATGTTGGGTGTATATGGACGGAGGATTGTAACAGCGGCAGTCTATCAACCGCATGTGTATCGAGCTTGCGTGAGCGTGGCGTATGTTGGAAGTCCTCCCTTATCAGCGAGCGATCTTTGCTTGGCATACCGGGCAAAGCGGGATGGTGAATGGGTTGTTTTGTTTTTGTTTTAATCATATTGTATTCACTCTTTATAGAGTATGGTTTGTCCGGGCAAGCTGGCTAGATGGGGGACTACCCTACATCCCCTTTCCACCATACCTGCCTACCCTATTCTCCCCCAAATTACCCCACCACAACTAATTTATCCACCAGAAATGTAACTGTTTGGATCCAGGACCATATAAGCTAACCGTGGGGTTTCATATGATGTAATTGCAGTGGAATATCCCAACCGTCCCCCAGTTAGGTGACAGTGTTCAATGATGTGTCTGCTGATTTTCACTGTTTAAGGTGCTTGGTGTGTATATGGGAACAACTCATACTAGTAATCATATAGCCTGAGTAGCAGGTCTTATAGAACATTTTGGAATGCTGTGGGTCAGAGCTCGCCATTCTCAGAAATACTCTTCACTGAACTCTGACTGTGCTTTCATGCCCTAGTTGATTTTTCGAACCCATAGCATATGGTTAGTAATATTCCAGCTTTGCAGCAGCAATACCACTACACCAAGGGGCCTGCCCCATGATTGGTATCTATGAAACCTATCTAGCACACGAGGATCAACTCGCACGCTCAATTTTTACATGTGGCAATTCCCTACAACACCCCGGCGCAGTTTTTACTATTGTGAATAGACTAAGACGGGAAACCGCAGAACGTTTTCATACGGACTTTTCAAGACAACTTTTCAAGAGAAATATTAAATGTGGCGAATCAAATGACAGCATATGCAGGGTTCTCGTTGTGGAGAGAGAGCATAGGCAGGTATTCTCCTTAGCCAGGACGGCCTCTATGTCTTTAAAGGAGTGTCATGTCTGTCACTTCGAAACCAAAGCATTCTCCTCCGCCTACTGGAGATTTTGAGGAAGAAATCCCGTCTATTACCTACCTCATTACACAATGAGTTACTTTTCGAAGAGGAATTTCGCCATACGCATGCCACCGGCCAAAACGGTCTACCCCGTCCACCGCGATGACTTTGAAATAGTTATATACGTCTAGCACGATGTTACAACGTAACCACTTTCAGTCACATTGATGTATTCGGTTGTAAGTTGGTCTCATCGAAAGCTCGTTTCACAGAGTTGAACTTACCATACACCAGGAATTATTATGGGCCATGTGTATTCGAACGAAACGTTGCCAGGGGAATCTCTGTGAAAAGAGCGAGGGTGGTGATTTGCCTGCAGCTTAGAATATCTGTGAAATTAGAGAAGAGAGAGGGGCAAGGGGGAGACTACGAGGTAGTCGAGACAGCTGAAGGAGAGGCTTTGGTACGTAGGAAGCACATCTGCTGGCAAGTGGTTTCTACCAGAACGTACAAAATTATACTAACGGTAGGTAAAACTCCAGTATTCGGCACGAGACGGGATGTCCTGGGACTCAGTCTTGGGACTAAAACCTGTGAACGACGAGATCTTCAAGCAAACGAGATGAAATATCCCGTGAATGTTTTTGTGATGGTTCCGGGTTGTCTCGAGCCCGAGACTCTGTAAGTGGGAGTCCGTGACTTCAGTCACCTCGTTTGACAATGGGGCGCTATGTAAAGGGAATAGCAACATATATATATATATATACATTGAGAATTATATACTACTCGCAGAATTGGTGGATGCGACCGTGGATGGTACTGTGAATGCCATATACGATGACTTCGTATGGAAGGAAAGGGATGTTTTTTATGGATGGAGAACCGGTCTACGGAGCTCTGATATAGGGGGATTGATGTAGTGCGTAATGGGAGTTTAAGGTAGTCTGCTTCGTCAGATACTGGCTCATCTGCCTGCAGCCTCAGTTTTTGGCTGCTTTGCATGTGTGGTATCTACACTCTCAGGAACAGAAACCAAAAGTCTTCCCTTCTAAATACAGTTTTTCTTTGATTCCCGCGAACAAACCCGTTTCTTAAATCCTAAGGTAGCTACGCAGGTCTTTACCGGGACGGCTCGAGACCAAACATCTACGACACATAATTCCCGTATCAGTAGCTGTGAATATTTGTGAAGCATACCGATTCAAGATAATACACTCTTGCCGGGCCGAAGTCCTTCTTTATAATTATCTTGAAACCTATACGATTCATGACCTTATTTAATTTACCTCCTAGGTACTTATGTTCTACGTCAGCGGGCGAATAATTAACGGTTTTTTTAACGAGTAGTTAATTGCATGAAGATAAGAGCAATCAATGAGAGTTCCCAATAACTGCATCTTTGGTGAAAAATCAACGATTGAAGACTGTACTATTCTGCAACTCTAGTTACTTGAACGTTAGCATCAACGCCATCTTCAGATGGTTCTCATGCTATCGCTATCTTATCGTACATCTTATCACATCCAATCTTCAGCCTCCAACCCACCTTGCATGCAACACTAACGACCCCAACCTTAACAGCTCCAAATAGCTCAGGCGAACTTCCTCATCTTGCAATCATGTCGTCTCAAGACCCATTAAGCGCCTTCTTTGACGATAGAGCTACCCGCAACCATGTTGTTGTCACAGGTAACTGGGAATGCTTTGTTCAGCCTCGGCCGCCCCTCACTGACCCCTCCAAGGAACCACTCGTTTCGATCTCGAAACCTACATCTCAAATTACACCGGTACCCATCACCATTTACCCAACTAAACCACGAGCAGAACTTATACACCTCTGTTGCAGGCCGTACGCGAGTTGATCGCCTCCTACACGTTGGACTCCACTCGGTCCCGCTTGCCGTAGAATCCCTCAAACTAGTCATCAAGGCCCTCAAACAAACCAACGACATTATTAGATACAAATATACGGTTTCTGTTCTGCAAAAGATCGCACCAAGTGACCCTGATGCCAGGCTGGATGAAGACTGGGCTGATAGGACGTCTCGAAAAGTAGCGAATGAGATGGAGCAGATGGAGGCTGCCTTAAAGAGCTATAAACACAACTTGATCAAGGAAAGCATTAGGGTATATCTATCTCTCCTACGTTCCGGCTTGTTCTAATTCATTCCTCCGCTAGATGGGCCACGAAGACTTAGGAAATCTCCTTTATGCCTCCGGCGATCTCCCAAACGCTTTCAAATCCTACTCCCGCATGCGTGACTTTTGCACAGCTCCCAAACACATCCTCGATATGTCACTTCAGATTATTCGGGTCTGTATTGAACAGGGAAACTACATGTCTGTTCAGGCACACGTCGCAAAGATCAAGAATCTTCAGAAGACTTCAGAAGAGGAGGAAGCACTGAACCCGAAGCTCGCGGTCGCGATGGGACTTACGCACCTCTCATCTGGATCATATCTGAATGCAGCGAAGTACTTCCTTGAATGCCCGGCAACGTTGGGATCCAGTTTTAATGAAGTTATTTCGTCCAATGACGTGGCCATATATGGTGGTTTGTGTGCGCTTGCTTCGATGGACCGGAACATGATCAAGTCTGATGTGCTCGATAATAACAACTTCCGCAACTTCTTGGAGTTGGAACCTCATATGCGCCGTGCCATAGCGTACTTTCACACAGCAAAGTATTCGGACTGTTTGCAGATTTTGGAAGAATACAGGAATGACTACCTTCTCGATATCCACCTCCAACGCCATGTCAAGCCACTTTACGAAAGCATCCGATCGAAGAGTATTGTCCAGTACTTCATTCCGTTTTCATGCGTGACTTTGGCAAGCATGGCTGAAGCGTTTGCTACGGACGAGGAGGCGTTGGAGAAAGAGCTCGTTGGTATGATTGGCCAGGGGACTCTGGATGCTAGGATTGATACCAAGAACAGGGTATACAACCCTCTTCAATTTGCCAGTACACCACGACTAACAGTTACAGCTTCTTGTTGCAAAGGAGTCAGATTTGCGTGCTACGGTTCACAAGGATACCCTCGCGATGGCTCGGAACTACGAAAGAGCCGCAAGAATGAAATTGGTGAGAGTCAACTTACTGCGTGCCGGAATAGAGGTCAAAGGGCCAAAGGGACAGCAGAGTTCAGCTTCGATTCATATCCAGGATATAAGGGGTGCCGCTGGAGGAAGGTCGCAAGGCTTCATGGAGAGATTTACTAATAGCTAAACGGCTGGAAGGAGTTACTTGAAACTTGTGCTATGGTGTTCTATTGGCTTGTTTTACTCGTGTTCAGGGTTTGTTGTTGGGCATCTGGGATTTTTGTTCTTTGAATGAGTGGTGCGATTGAACTTTGATGTTGGCTGAAGTCAAGAAGAGTTGATAGAGCTGGGCGAGATTTGTGACTCTGAGCCCTCCGGTATCATGAAAAGAAAGGAGCCTCATTTTTTTGTCAAGTCGACTACCCTTGCGGGCCGGTAGTAGAGAATATTCGAAATTCTATACCCGTACCCCCTCACTCGCATGACACTTAGAGTGGTTCCAGGTTTGCTATCTGGGATCCCAATTACTTTGTCAGGATTTGGTTGGTTTTTCCCAGGCCATCATATATCTAGCGTTGGATCGCACCAGATCTTCGTATTGATATGCGGCCATTAAACGTTAAACCATCACTACAGTATGTTTACTGAGAACTCAACTCATCTCTCCAATGTTTCCTTGCCCTGCTTCACACGGGCTATCAGATCTAGCCTTAAGTGTTCTCCTCCACCCCCGGTCGTGGCGAGATCAGTGTGAACCACCCGCAGGTCATATGCATCTGGTAGGGACGAATTGGTGCTTCCATCGAACAGACGCATCAATTGAATGGGAAGATAAGACCAGTGTTGCCTGACTGAGGCATATACTCCACGAATGGGAATTTACAGGTTTTCCGCATTTAGCTAGTACATACGAAGGGTGTGGTGGCTGCGGTACGGGCCGATCCCGGCTGATTTTTTTGTTTGAATCATACTGCATGCGGCCGCGTGCGGCCATGATATAATTTACCCTTTTCCCCGATACTTCTCCAGTGTGGCTGTTGGGTGTCCCCTCTTGCCTCTTAAAGCAAAGTCGTACCTTCCCTTTCTCCTAGCCGATCCCGGCTGAAGCACCCGCCAAAATATCCAAAGATCGACCGGGCAGATTACCATAGTTTAACTCCATCTAGGATTTCCAGAAGAAACGAAGTCTGGAACCTTCGGTCTGCTTGGTTTAGATAGGGTGAAGCTGGATTTCTTGAACTGTGTGGTTACCTGGCTGTATGGCTGCGTGGTTACAAGTAGCAGTGTATATTGCGATTCTGCTGTAGAGTAGAAGAGTCTCGTTCCCATTGAAAGTACAAAAGAAAACGCCTTAATAAAGGTATCTACAGAAAAGCAAAGAAATACTTATATAAAAAACGCCGGAACCTATCCCACACCCAATAATGTATAGTCGGAGGGGGGATGAAAAAACAAAGAACACAAAAACTCTCACATACACCATAGCGCCCAATCGAAAGGAACACACATCAATATTCAAACCTTCTGTCCATCTCCGAATATTCCAAACAAAACCGTCAAAATATCCGACTTGGTCCGATCTACCGTAGCACCTCGTCGCTTCCCAGCATTCTGGATAGCCTGCAGAGTCGCAAACAATCTCTCTACCCATTTCTTCCGAGCACATAGCCTCCGCCGAATAGCATCCGTCTCCGCAAAAGAAGCCAACGTACTCATAGAGAGTAGAAGCAGCTCATACGGTGGGGTGTTTGTCGATGCAGTTTTCAGAGCGTCAATAACCTGCAGGAGAACGTTGAAGACATCCTTGCCGCCTTTGGGCACCTGCCGTCCCACAACGGAACGGAGGACGGGCAATCCAGCAATAGTGGCAAGCGTATTTATCGCGGATAGTAGAGACCGAGCTATAACCGAGGACGAAGACTTCTGTACCTGTGCTACTGTGACTTCCATGTACGTCAATATTGCAATGATTGCAGCCTCGTCTTCGGCAACAATTATTGCACACTCTCGAGAAAGAGCGGTTTTTTCTTCTGTAAAATTAATAGCATCAGTACTTATCAAATGCATGTGTTATGGGAAAATAACAAACCTAACTGCGCGATTCCTCTAGAAAATCCAGCCTTAGCCTTCACCATTCCCAGGGCTTGCTTTGTGCGGGCGCCGAGTGTTTCCCCCTCATTTATGCCATGCTCCACTGTATTCCTGATTCTTCTTCGAATGATACGGAGTCTGGGCCCGGATTCGTTCCGTGCGAGATACCCTCGCCAAGCACTCTGAATAAGAACTGCTTCTGTGCGGAGGCGACGCATTCGAACTATCCAAGCTCTTGTTCTCCATGCTCTCTGCAACAGTATAACAGCATTCATCTCCTTCTTCTTCCTTAGGTATCGCAATTTGATTTTAGATGTGTAAGCAGACAGACGTAAGTAATCTCTTCTCAGTGATCGGGCTAAAACCGTTTCGCGGCGCCGCTGCTGGATGAATAAAGTCGCCTGCCGAAGAGCTGTGTACTCAACTCGCAGCTTACGAGCGTCTCTTGCCCTACGATACCAATACTGAACTGCCATTATATCGATGATGCACTGGGAGCATTGAAGACGCGCGAGATGGCCTCTCGCCAGAGCTTGGATGCTGGCTATAAATTGACGGGTTTGACAGAACACTTGCCTTTCATTCTTTGAGCCGCTGTGTCGTTGGAATGCCCTCTGTATTATAACTGCGGCCATCCTCCGATGTATAAATTCTTCCCGAGCTTGTCTTCCAAGGTTGATAGCACTCCATCGGGTTTCAAGCATGCAAATGCTCTGTTTCAGGTTGAGAAGATTCTGTCTGACCAGAATTCCTCTGACAAAAGCTTGAATGCCAATGACAGCCTGCTTGGCCACACTGATACGTTTTAAATATCTGGTTTCTCTAATGGCACGCCATCTTCGTTGCACCATGATCACCACCAGGAGGGATTGTTGTAAACTGCGTCGGACCAAATACGCTCGACCCAGAGTCTGGACGTTGGTGATGCTGGCAACGAATTTCTGAATCTTCACGTGAAGAAATTCTCGGTATGCCCGTTGGATAGTAATTGCAGCATTCTTCCTATTCACCGCATCCGCACACTTATGAGCTAGAACAAGGAGGTTGATGCGCTTATGGACATTTGTGCGAAAGACCAAATTTTGATAGGCTCGTTGGATTGTCATTGCCGCTCGTTCGAGAATTGAGGGCTGCACCAGTCGAGAGCAGAGGTATGCCAGCCCAGCAATAACAAAGTCCTGGTTGAATACTCTGCTGCTAGCTGTCTGCGGGTCGAACAAACCCGCTAGAAAGTAATTAGAAACCGGCTGACATCGTGACCATACTCTCTTGATCGCTTACCAAAGTAGGAATTGCATCCAATTCCGCGAAGCTTGGCCTCTAGAGACGCCTTGTTTGTCTTGGAATAGGAAGGGAGATACTGTTCATATTCGCTCACAATTGCTGCGAAGACTTTACCATCTGCAAAACTTGTCGTGAGGTTGGAAACAGGCAGTCCGTACTTAATAGCAATGTTACTGGCCCAATTTCTCAAGAGTTCAACGTGGTCACGTTTGCCCGAGCACAAGTCCATGCACTCGTACACCACGCCGGGAAACTGTTTCCACCCCAGCCTATGAGTCTCTTTCTTGACCGCATCCCAATCCAACAGCAGTTCGAGGCCCCATTGGCTCAAAAGACTCCACAGCAAGCCTACCGTCTTCTCTCGGTGTCCATCAATGATGTCCTTTGCTTCGACATTCTGAGGGTTTCCACCGGCTTTGTTCAATGATGAAAGCACAAGAGACACATTGTGAAGCTTCTGTGCCCTAGATGGTGCAGGGTGTTGCAAATGAAGAGATAGCGGCCAGTCTTCTTCATTGGCATCTCGTTGTGCGGATGAGGATTCTCCTCTTTTGGAATGCAAAAGTACCTCCACTACCCTGGCGAGACGAACACCATCTCTAAGATCGATGGCGAGGTTTTTAATTGTATAGTCGAATTCCGACAGCGGGCCCTGTTCCGTCTCCAAAGTGTAATTTAAATAACTCAACGGCTTAGATATATCACCAATTGATGGTAGTAATAGCCGCGAGAGGGCCTTTAGCACAGACACTGAAGACTTATGATGGGATTCCTAATCTCATCGTCAGCTTATTCGGATTGGGCACCAGAAATGTGCCAGCATACTTTCTTGAAGAGACACTGCCTTCCGAGGACACCTCGAGACTTCGCTTTATCCAGTAATATGATCAACATAAAGCTCCGGAGTAAGCTACGTCTCAACAGCCAGGCTGGTGTCCCCCTATCTTCGTCTTCTCCACTATGGCCACCCATCTTAGAGCCCCTCTTGTTATTCTGTACCGGGTTCTGAACGCTCGAAAGTATATCTTCCGATTTGATGATGTACCGTTCCATATATTCCTCCAAAATCTTCTTCTCCGAATCTTCGGGTTGCGCAAATGCAAACATCTCTCTTCCGACTACAACCTCCAAGCCAGTGATGAGAATAGACTGTTCGTAGCTTCCAAGGAACAAATCCAAAAACTTCCCCCGTACGCCAATATCTGTACTCCAACCATAATGTTGCGCAGAACTGTTCGACACGACACGAGACACCCTGGCTACCGAGCTTTTGTCGAGCAAATGCTGTGTTATAGACAATGCCCCATATAGCAAGCTGGCATGAACCCGATTGTAAATAAGTGGAAATGGCGCTGCGGAGTACATAGCTAGGATCTCTTTGCGCAACGGTATCCTGTGTTTGCCAACCGGGATCGGAGAATACTCTGCGAGCAAATGGTTCAAAAGCTGAGAAACCGACGATTCTTGTGCCGAGAGCCATGATTCTTCATACATCTCACACCTTTCGATATCATCCGAGAGAACAGGATCTAGTGGACGCTTCTTGTTGTTGGGTCGAGAATGAAACGATGTCACGCCCGGGATCAAGTATTCGGACGGTGGTAACAGCTCGTTTTCTTCCTTTTGGGTGAGTCCTGGGGGTGTGGGGAGGCTGCCTATAGAAGTTTTGATCCGCTTTTTAAGTCGCAATGAACCTGAAGCATTAGAGCGGTGGCTGGACTGAGATGTAAAAGAGTCTTCATCATCGTATGAAATGTCATCAGAGTTCCTTTTCCTGGCCCTTTCGTAGGGTTTGTTCGCGTGTGAAGGAATGGCTGACGCCTTAGAAACAGGAGGAATAGGCTTTTGGGTCGGTACGCGGATTGGGTCGTTCGACAATCGTACCGACTTTCTAGGAGGCGACTTTTCTGGAATCCGTTTCCGGACACCCTGCTCCCCAGAAGGCAAACTCCCGTTTTCACTACTCTGATCTCTCATTGCACTGGCCGTGGCCCACGGTTGTTGAATTATCGATGGGAGCCGCTTGGGTGGCGCTTGAAGATGTTTCTTTTCCCCGAGCGATGGCTTTTGAGCCGACGCATTTCGACATTTTTCTCCCAGGACCGGCCTCTTACTCGCGATGGCTTCCTGGTTCGTGCCAACTGGACGTAACTCTGGTGCTGACCCTCTCGCTCGGTTTTCATCCTGCGCAGTCATCTGTTCGTGGTGCTTTGTTTGATGCTTCGCTTGTAGCATAGCACTGACTCTTCGACGAGATGGCCCCCTAGCTCCAATTCCTATCAAGGATCGTTGAGGCTGCTGCTGTAGCCCCTGCGGTCGCCGCTCTGGTCCCGCGTGTAAAGAAGCTACTCGGATATATTCCACGTATTTCTTAGTCTCCTTCGCATTTTGTTGTTGCTCATTGCGTTCCTGGCGTTCGTGCCGAACAGGTGGGACGTAATTCGTGATTCGTCGTGGCGGCTGTTTCAATCCTTTCGGTTCCTTCTTCTTTCGGGTGTGTCTCGCTAAAAAGGGCTCATCATCAGGAAGTGCCATGGTAACATCGATATTTGCCGTATCATCGTCATTGCCGTATGTTGCTGCTAATGAGAAAGCTGTGGGCGGGTGAACGGGAAACGGTTCTAACGAGCCTGAGTGACTGGATCGAACAGGACAAGGAGTACCATCTTCGTCCACGATTCTGGGCATCGTGAGACTAGGTCGATGTCGCTTTTCGGGTTTGTTGTTGTTGGTGACGTTGAATTGAATAGGACGAGCAATGAAAGTGGTCGACACAGGGAGTTGTGGTATCAACAAAGCGTTAAGAAGGCTGGCGCTAGTCGTTGCCAGGGTAGCGAAGTCTACTAGCGTCTTCTCAACGACAGCTCACACTGATTGCACTCTTATTTCTTGTTTTCTTGTGCTCGCAACGGGACTAGACCTGTACAGTGATCGATAGTCTCATGCTCAAGTCCGAATATATAAGTATGTGCAAAAAATGCACCAGTGCTCTCCGAACATCCTCTGTTAGTAGGGGAAACCTCTTATGCTGAAGACGACAGCGATCAGACAATATTTCTGGCACCAAAAATCCCCACGATGTGGATGCGTTATGGACATGAACTTTACGAGGAGATTGGATTTACAGAGGTTGTTATTCTGTATCAACAGATATTCGTAGCGACGGATAAGTGCGGACGCTTGATAGCTCATGACCAAACATCGATCGATATCCCTTTGACATACAACACCCTACAACATCCGGGGGTTAAAAAGAACATCTAGCTCCTACAATAGCTCTTTGTCGTTGCCTGTGTTAATATTACCCAGCCATGAAGATGCAATTCTGTACAGTATAATATTTGTGTCAGTCAATCAGTCATTTGTGAACACAGCGCAACACGGTTATACAACCAACTACCTATCCGTCGTACCCAAACTACCTTGACATAAGTATTTAGTATGTACACACTGAATTAGTACATGACCACAGTGAACTGAATTAAAACGAGACCCGGAAGGACTAAAAAGGCAGTATGCAAACTCGCCGACGCAATGCCGACGACGAACAGCCGCCTTATTCATATTGCTGCAATTCCACACCATAGACACACAGCGATTATACCAGGGTGGCATGTGCTCTTCGAATGAGGCATGCCTTGAAAATGAATGACTCCATGAAACCTCATGCTCATGCTGTATGACATCGTAGAAGCACATTCCAGAGCCCTCTGCACGCAACCACCACAATCATCACTCTAGGACCTAAGGCACGCCGAATAAAACGCAATTGCCACCACCACTAGATATGGGGGTCACTCCCTAACGTTGTGAAGCAGAAAGTTGTGGGAATGGTTTGCGATGGAGTTAATAGATAGAGCAGTAACTTCCTGAACGTGTGTTCCACCCGCAGAATGCCGTTTGTTTAAATATAAAGACCTACCTCCCCAACGTTAGAATCCTTAACCCCTGTGTCTCGAATTCATACATACTCTACAACGGCGGCTCCGCCGCCGAATACACATGGAAATCAAACTGCCGTAAGAAAAAGTTTGAACCCTCTGCAACGTGCGGTGAACCCCCATTAAAGTACGAACCGATTCGTTGCATTCACAGGGCACTGATAGGAATGCATTAATATCTACAACAATAATGCTATAGATTCTGTGACCCGTAGACCACCTGCAGAGTGTCAAGCTAACATGGAGTGTGGGACAATATAATTACATTGGAGCCGCCTCATCCCGGATAGAGCACACAATGTTGGGATGCCGCGAAACAGAGTCGAAAAGTGAGGGCTTCAAACATGGACGACGAGCAGAGATCGCGCTTCATTTCGCCCCTGAAATAGAGAATACAATTCCCACCATTGCCGCCGGTCTCTGTTGGACTCGATTCGACCTGATAGAATCCGACGGTGTGGGTGGTCAACAAGGGATGCTATTCACTAAAGTTAGCAAGCACTAGCTCTGGATTTGAGCCTCTCTGATTTCCGCCGCACCATAACAACGGGCACCTACGCTCCCCTTCTTAATTAACCTTTCTCGTTCCCTTCGTTTTTCATTTTCCTTTCTCCCGCTCTTTTCTTTCTTTCCTCCCCACACCGCCCAACTACGAAGTCGCGCTGCCAGTGCGTTCCTTATATTGTGTTCTAGATAGGGCCGCAGTGGCCGTCGCGGCTACTGCTTGCCAAATCCACAGCCCACCAACCGTCTTGGTATTTATAATTGGTCATTTCCACCAAGGAAGAGGCTCTGCCAGCCTCAACCCCTTCACGAAGCGATCACGTCCGATAATTCACCACCCGAAGTTCACCAAGATCGCAATTGTCCACAGAGACGGCGCTCAGTCGAGCGACTTGTCGAGGGTCATTTTTTCAATCGACCTTACGCGACATCGGCTGGCGTTCTCGTGCCAGTGTTACCCAACTCCAGGAAAAGCCTTGATCCGCTGATCATCAGCCTGTATGTTGACCCTTCAATAGTATTTCCTTCGTTCGTTATATTGGTCTTCATCATCGATGTTGGTCGGTATCTGGAGCCGCATGGCTGCGGGCACGGTACATAAGCGTTGATTTTGAGATCTGCTCGGTTCTTTCAAGAGCCTCACCGAGCCGCATTGCTCAAATCAATCTACAGTGGAACCACGTCGCTGTTCAATTGGCTGTTCAAGTGGATATATCACTTTTTTACCTTGATTCTTGGTCGTTTTTTGCTCCCACCTATCCTATCGCTGTATGCATGTTTTCATCCTGCGTTGGCTCCTCGATTGTCGTTTCTAACCTTTTGCGCGCTTCTCCACTTTCCCCCTCCCTCCTCCACGCCGACACCGAGCCTTTACAGAGGTGCTAATTTTTGCTGTCCATGAGCCCTTCAGACCTCTCATCGATTTGTAACATCGTCGCGAGTTATACATCTATCACCACCAATCAGCTGTCGGTTTCGCGACACCCGTCAAGCCAAAAAATTACTGCCCAACTGCCAAACACTACCTGCGCAAGTTGTCGAACGGAGCCATTCAAAGTCGACAGACAGTTGCGCATTTCACTTACTTCCGTCCTCGCAACGGCATTACCGCACCAAGTGATATCGCCTACCACGGCTGATTGTCGGGGTAGCATAAGGTTAGCTCCTCACAAGGCAAACGTTACACAGATCGAGGGTTGATTGGCTGATTTGTTGGGCGTCAAGAATTCATTACAGTAGTAGCGGGGCGTTCCAGAAGCGTCCCTCGTTATTCTGCAACGGGTACCCGTCAGAGTCCTCCTATCGAAGTGTTACCGGACGAAGACCCAGAATTCAAACACTTTCGCGAAACCAACAAAATAGGATTCAAGAAGGATCATCATCGAGAATCGTCCGTCGAATCAGATTCGACATTGTCGCGGTCAAGTTGTTCAGAGGGCCTCAAAGTGTTTGCATCACAGGGAGACGCTGTTCTTATAAGTTTTCTGGCACCTGACCAACACGCAACTGCAATACAGGCGGGGCTGAATCCCCTCGCATACCAAAGCGAGAGTGAACATACAGAAGAAAACGGGATGGAGGGTGGGAGCGGTGGCACCGACAGCAACGATCCCAGCAGGCGACAATCTGAAGCTGGATTGAACGAGTCGGATATTAAAAGCGAATCAACAAAGATGGCAGCGACTGATACCGGACAGAACAAACTCGGAAGCACTACAGCCAGTGGTGTGAACGAGTCGCCAGAACCTATGGAAATTGATGTAGATGGTAACAACGGTACTCCGAAAGCCGTAGGGAAGTTAAACAGTAGTGGAGACACGAGTCAGAACCAGGCTGTGGAAGTTCCACTTGATCCGGTGCTTGCGAAACAGGGACTCCCGGAATCAGTATTAAAGGGGGAAGAGAATGAGATTCCAAATACAGAACCGATGGACTCAGGAGGCTCGGAAACTACTGCTGGATCGACTGCCCAAACCCTTATAACACTTGCCGGTGGCGCGCTCCAATATGTGTCCGCACAGCAGCAGTCTCAATCGGGAACGAATGGTGTGGGTTCGAGTGTGGTTTGGGCTCATCATCCATCGTCGCCGGAATCACCAAACAGAACGTTTAACGGCTTGTCACCTCCACTTCCTTCAATGAGGGGACAGAACTCCTCGCCAACTAATCGGGACGGAAAGCACACGACATTACCCCCAATCAATTCCATTGATGTTTTAGCAGAGATTGCAACAAAAGAGGGATCGCCGCAGAAAGCGAATTGGCTTGGACCACATAGAACAACCGACTCTCGAACGGGGTTCTCCCAGATTCAAGCGCCACCTAATAGATTATCTACGCCGCAAGGTACAACCCAATCCCCCCCAGGATTGCCACCTCCGACCCCAAATTCTGTAAGCAGTGCCGAGGGAACCCCTCGACCGGCATTACAACACCTCAGTGTACAGCAGCGGCAGCGTTATATGGCTTTGGATGGGCATGGGCCAGAATACTCATACCCACATCACCAGCCACACTACCCTCCTATCAAGGATGCTGCAAATAGCCCACAACCGGCATATCCCACGCAACCCGTGACCCCCGACAGCGCGAACCTTTTTGCCCGGGGTGGATTTCCTCAGACATCCTTGCCGCCGAGTCTTGAGGGACGAAGGGGATCTACATCATCAGAATTCCAATACAATTCGGATCAGACAACACCAAGAGGACCGAGTACTGGTGAAACACTGGCAGGTTCTGGACCGGAGGAGGTTGCTCCGAGTCCTCCTGCCCCACCTCCACCTCCAAGAAACCAAAGAGCTCAGACTGGTCCTTTGGCTGCCGGAGGATTCAAGTGTGAATACCCGGATTGTAAAGCACCACCATTCCAAACTCAATACCTTCTGAAGTAGGTCATTGCTTGTTGGTTGTTTTTTCTGGCTCTCACTAACACTAGTAGTTCCCATGCCAATGTTCACTCCTCCGCTAGACCGCACTATTGCCCTATCAAGGGGTGCCCTCGAGGAGAAGGAGGTAAAGGCTTCAAGCGAAAAAACGAGATGATCCGGCACGGTCTAGTTCACGATTCCCCAGGATATGTCTGTCCCTTCTGTCCAGATAGGGAACACAAGTACCCTAGACCAGATAATCTTCAGAGGTAATAACGCCAAACTATCTGAATCCGGGTCGGCTTTCACTGACGAGAATGAAGGCACGTAAGAGTTCACCACATGGACAAGGATAAGGACGACCCACAACTGCGAGACGTCCTCTCACAGCGGCCGGAAGGCGGCAGCAGAGGACGTCGACGGCGGCACGGTGGGTAGGCGCATAATTTCTGTGTGCATGGGCTGTAACGATATGGCGACGACTTTCCTTCGTTTGTGTCATACAGCAGAGATTCAGTACGAGTCATGCTATTTTTTTTTTTCAACGGTCTCCACTTCTGGTCTTATCTCCCTCAAAAAAAAGGGGGTTTAGGCGGCCTACTGGGTCTTTTAAATGGTTTAACCGTACTCATTGCGTCTTGTTCCTCTTATTTCTTTCCTGTATTTGTGTTGGAAAATTTGTTGTTAGTTTAGGCCTGGTTTCGGTCGCTGAAGTTCTCTACAGCTTCTGGTCAGGTTAACAAGGGAAAGGCGTCTGGTGAAGTCTGCAGGAGGATGGAGGGGGATGAGGGATACTATGTCTTATGGTGCTTTTGTCCCCTCATCTACTACCTCCACACGAGCTTATGTTCAGCATTCAGTACCTGGTTTCCAATCTTTACTTTGCCAAATGTAGGTACTGTTCTTGTTGCGTTACCAGGTCGTATTTAATCCTTTATTTTCTATTTTGTTCATTTGATTTGCGGCGTCTATAAGTTTTTTTTTGCTTTGATTCACGTTACGGAGTTCTTGCATATTTTTATTTCCTTCATTTTTTCTGATTGTGATTTTATGATTCATAGGCGCCGGTAAATTGAGAGTAATCACAAGTTCTTGCTCTTTAACTCTGAAAAGGAACAACCGTTATTGATGGGAGTAACACTGAGTGTAACTGTTCAGCCTGTTATATATACTTATACAGAGGAATCCTCAAACTTATATTCTCCTATCTTATTTAGTTCAAGCCACTGAAAATGGCTGGCAACAAACCACAAGCAATGAATCTCTGAAACTACCAAGAGTAGTAGCTGTCAACCAAAATTTTTGTAGAAGCCGTGTGGTCTTGCAATTGAACGCAATGATCATCAGCATTCGGAGCTTCCCAATTGCCGAGTAAACAAAACAGATGTGCACTTGGAGCATACGACCCCTGAAGGGCATAAGGCGTGAGGAATAAAGTCAGAGGGTGGGGATGGCTGGAGAAGTGTAGTTGCGGGGGTCTATGGTATATTCCGCTAATTGGGGGTGGTATTGCAACTGTATACAGATGATTTATGGACTGCGGTAGGAATCTTAAGCTGGAATTGGTAATGTTTAGTCTCGAAGTTCGAGACTACTTATAGAGAGTTACTCAGAATGAGGGTTGTGATGTTCGGACTCCGGACAGTCCGGCCTTGACTTTTGCACCTGCGGCTGTCTTTCGACCCCACTTCAGGTACCTTGTGCCTTGCAGCCCCTTTGATATGCCAGGGCGAACCTCGTCTGCAAGGCACTCAGTATCCCCGCATGGCAGTTATTGAATGCTACTAATAAGTATAGCCGCCATGTAATGGTGGTACCGACTGCTGCCGCAGTCTCGGGCATGGCAGTCGGGACTGGCCACGGGAACTGACTATCCGGAGATAATGCGGTTCCGAACCGTATTATATGTCGAGTGATGTCGCGTGAATGTGCTCTCGTGCCCAGACTTTTTTACCTCGCTCGCAAGCTCGCCTGGCAAAATGGGAAAAATCTGGTCAACGAGAGCAGCGTGAATGGAACAATACAATACAAATCACTGGTACGAATTTGTCAAGATCTACCACGTCGTTGGTGAATTTTGCATACTGTTTCTAAAGGTATAAATGTAAGAATGTAAGGATCTGTATACTCTAATCTATACAACTTTGTCTAGACAATCTCGGACCTTGTGCTGATCTCACTAGGATTTCCAGCAACAGTCTCCGCCGCCGCCTCACTTAACAATGCCCTCCTCTCATTCGCCTCTGCGCCTTCAACCCGTAGTGCCTCCTCCTCATCGTCACTTCCTGTCCTCCACCGCCCTCTCCGTTCGCTGCCTCCCCTCTCAATGGCAATAGCACCATATCCAGTTTCCTCAACCACTTCTGCCTGGTTATCACTCTCACGCCCTCGATACAAGATGTAATGCTGGAACATAAACACCAGATCGAACCCGATTGCAATCTGCGATAGAAAGAACTTTATGGGGTTTCCAGTGAGACCAGACCAGTCACTCTGTAGTGAGGAGTCGAGGATTAGTTGGGCGAGGGAGAGGATCCCGCCGGAAATGTCGAGGAGGATGTTGTGGATTGACCAGCCGATGGTCGATTTGCGTTGGTAGTTTAGGAATGCTTGCGGGAGATATTTGATTATGCTGATAAGTAGCTTGATGTAGGCAAGGATGTAAACCTATGAAGGTGGTCAGTGAAAATTACAAAAAGCGATGGAATGTAGGGAATGTGTGGTTTGGGAAGGCAGGCTACAGGTGGGTATAAAGAGCCAAAGAAGCAAGTTAATGGGTTAGGTTTGTGACTGTATATACAAACTCTGACTTCCGAGGTCGTCTGTGGTTTTTTTTGGTTTACTGGATAAAGGCTTAATGGTATCCTCAGAAACAAACGTATTTTTGGAGCAGCTGTGTCCATATAAAGCTGAGACGGGAGTGCGATCGCCACCGTTACGGCATTCCGAGATGTTGAAGACACAGCCAGACTGATAAAAACCACGTGTGTATATACAGAGGATTACACTGGCTGGAGAAATTTGTTGAACGAGAAAACAATGATCAAGATGATGAAAAAATGACGACAAAATTAAAAAAACTCACCACATCAATCCATTGCCAGCTCTTCCCGTCGACGCTTAAAGTACTGAATATTATCGCAGCAATACATCCGATAATAATGATGGCCATGGGCTTCGAGAGCTTCTGTTGCGGATGACGTTGATAGCCCCAAAGAAAGAACTGAGACCACGTTATAATGCTAATGAGCATCGCGTGCACCTGCATATCGGTTATCAGAACAGCTCGATGTGGGGAAGCTTAAACAAAATCGACCAACCCGCTGGGCGGGCGGGCGGGCTAAGAAGGCATGTAAGAATGTAATAAACGCCAAAACCGGGATCGTTGGGATCGGGGAAGGGGGGCAACATACAGCGAATGCAAGATCGTTCCAGCGGACCGTTGGCTCTGGCGCATTCGGATGGCGTCGAGCATACTCGTCTCGCACCACCGGCGAAAAGAGAAACAGAAACGAAGAGACGGTGTAGCAGGCAAAGCCGAGGACGTTGATGGTGAAATAGTCGAGAGCTAGCCCGGTGACGGACTTGCGTCTGTAGTTGATGATGAGCTGTGGGTAGAATGAAATGCCCCAGCAAAGAAAATAGCTCCATCCGAGCAGTCTCGAAACGGCGTGGGCCAGGGTTATCCACTGATCAGACATCGGATGCAGTTGACTTATTTATGATAGGAGTGTGGAGAAGTAGTGGTGCGGGCGGTAGGATGAGGTACCTGGGAAATCCACTCTATCTCGACGTCAAGCTCGACGATGACAGTGGGTGGTTTGTGCTACGGGACCCGTCTGGATAGCTTCAGAACTCCCATTCTCTGCGCCAGTGCAAAAGTCAACCAGTGTTCAACGATATGCCTAGTATGCCCTATGAAGGAGAGCAACTCATGATCACTACTGGTACCTCCAAGTACTACGCCGTCATGCGGCTCAAGTTGTGGTCGTGATGCATCAGTCACTAGCGCCTTCTGCTTCCCTGCCCCTCAGCCGTGCTGCTTAGTAACGAGAAGCTTGCACCGCGCCCAACCTCACACGTTCACCCCCTATCACGCTTTTGCTACCCAACACGTCTCTTTGCTTTCTGTCTGCCTTCAGCACGTATCTCAATCATTCAATCTGGTAGCTACATGTCCGACTGCTCCGTTTCTTGACTGGAGTCACTGTGTGTCCACCGCTACTACCATGGCTTCAACCTCACCTAAAGCGACGCGGACGGCAACCCAAACTCCTGTACGCGGTAGAGGACGTGGAAGACCTCGACTGTATGCGCGTGGTACCAGCTCAGCAGCAAGACGAAAGTTACAACAAGCTTCGGCGCAGAAATCCACGGATAACTCGCCCACCAACCGTCGACGTCCTACATATCAGAATGGGTATCGGCCAGGGGGCGCGGGTGGAGGTGGACGCTATATTCACCCTAGTACTGGTGAAGAAATTCCAGCATATGTCTACAAGGAGATAGTAAAGAGTGGAGAGAAGGGGGATGTTGGAGGTTCTGCTAGGAGAACAGCGCCACCGCCGCCGCCACCACCGCCGCCTCCAACCATAGGTCCTGACGGCGTATACAAACCTCGAGAGGAGAGGAGTTATGTGGAATTTCACCCCGGGTTTGACATTGAACAGCCTCTACTTGCGCTTACTGCACAAGAAGTTGACGGCGAGAACTACAAACCCCCAGGGCTACCAGAAGCAAAGATGGTTAGGGTGCTAGATATAAAAGAGGAAGAAGAGTTAAGGAAAGAAATGTCTGTTTTCCCTACAAGGGATGGATCTCAGTCTGGCGCATCGATTCGGGGAAGCGTGCAACCGGAAGGTTCCAGCCAACATCGCAACACCAGAGAAGAATACACGCCAGGGCTGGTGAAGCGTGGATCAGAATCTGCGGCCTCACCTGTTTCGCCTTCATCGAATGGAGTGTCCGGTGGTTCCCATACCGATCGCGACCCCATGTCGGCGAGTGTTAATGGCATAGGTGATCTACCTGTCTTTCCGTTACCTACCGATAGTATCGCCGGTGGTTCGAATGGATTGGCTATCGATCCGACATTATCGGCGCTAACACCTCCGCCGATACCGTTGATTGAATCTACCCTTTCCGTTCCTATTGATCCTGCTTTAGCTTCAGATCCTCGTCCCGCACCGGCCCAAACACAAACACCCGCCGCAACACCTACGGATGGACAATTAAAAGACGACACAATTATCCTGGCTCCTTCGCCTCCACCACCAACAACCCCGACTGGACCCGAGTCAGGTACTCCTTCAGTCAAGAGGGGGGTGAGCGACGTACCTACTCTAGCATCTCTCCGAGCACATCGTACAACCGCTGGTAAACCTCCTCCACGGCCACCCGCGCCATCTACTCGAAAACCAAGATCACAGAATCAGAACCACCATACCCAGGAAAAGCTCAACTTACGTGCGCCATCATATCGCAAAATCCAACCCTTCAAATTTTCAGGAGGGGTAGGTAGTAAAGGACCTCGTGGTTTGAATAATCCTCAACCATCCAATCAAGCAGAGCCGATGTCAGACAAGATGATCGCGGTCGGTTATCAGCAGTCAACGCTGTTTCAGTGCCCTGAGACATTACTTAGAGATCAGCTTGACCTTGGAGTTGACGAAGAACTTGGCTCGCCTGAAATTGATCTAGTAGAATACGATATGGACGAGCAAGACGACAAGTGGCTCACGATTTACAATTCTCACAGGATGAAGGATGGGGACGACTCAATAAGCAGAGAGATTTTTGAGTTTGTTATGACAAAGACAGAGAAGGAGTGGGTTAGCCTCGAAAGGAAGATGCCAAAAGTGCAGGCCAAACCACATGGTGTCGGATTACCCAACCGAAGGCGGAGCTCGGGTAGAGCTGCTGATGACGATGAAGATGATGGTGCAGAAGACAGTAAATGTGCTATCTGTGACGATGGCGAGTGTGAGAATGCGAATGCTATCGTTTTCTGCGACGGCTGCAATTTGGCGGTACACCAAGAGTGTTATGGAGTTCCTTATATCCCCGAGGGTCAGTGGCACTGTAGAAAATGCCAACAAATCCCTAGACAAATAGCAGTATGTTTATTTCGTCCCTATTTTGGGGGTCTGCGCTTACGTTATTGAAGAATTGTGTATTCTGCCCCAACACAGATGGCGCATTCAAACAGACCACCACGAATAGGTGGGCTCATTTGCTTTGCGCAATATGGATCCCAGAAGTCAGATTGGCAAACCCGTCATTTATGGAGCCGGTTGAGGGCGTGGACTTGGTGCCGAAATCCCGGTGGAAGTTGGTGAGTTCCGCTCTCGCTTTATTCTTGCTATGCCTGCTTATGATGTATTATTGTAGAATTGTTATATATGCAAGCAAAAAATGGGAGCATGTATCCAGTGCAGTAACAGGAATTGTTTTCTGGCATTCCATGTTACGTGTGGACGGCGGGCCAGGCTGCACATGAAGATGAAGAATACCAGTGGTCCTGGAGCACAGCTTGAATCATCTGGTCTGAAGGCGCTCTGTCACAAGCATGTCCCTGCAGATTGGAGGAAAGAGAACGATGTAAGCCTTTTTGTTTGGCGCGCAACTCTGGTGTCACTGACGTTTGTAAATAGGTTGACGCCGCTACCGAAGATGCCATGGAATTCTATGCGAATAATTTCAGCGGTCGCGAATGGGGTGACTCTCATGCGGCCGCGGTAGCGAGATCTGGTCTAAGCGATGATGACGTCTCGCAAAACGTAGCCTCTCGCGGTAATCGCCGAACAAACGATAAGCGAAAAGCTGTTGCGGACCAGAAAACAATATGGAAACTGCCGTCAGGAGCCCCAGTCATACCAAAGTTACTCTACGACGTGGTAATTGCCTCGCTCGCCGGCTTCGAAATATCTAATGTTCGCGATTTTGCATCCGAGGCTTGCAAATATTGGACTTTAAAACGAGAAGCACGACGCGGTGCAAGTTTAGTCCGAAGACTTCAAGTTCAAGCCGATAGCAATAGCTTTACATCATTGGAAGTCATCCGAAAAAATTATGCTTCATTGGGCCGTTCGCAGGGCGGCAAGAAGCTTGAGCGGAGAAAGGACTTTGCCGGTGCTCTTGAAAGGACCTGATTGGGCTACTTGGAATCGTGAAGGCAGTCAGAAAGAGGGAGGATGTTAAAGTAAAGGAAGCAGAAATGATGAAGGCCTACGTGGATAAGATGTATTTCCCGGAATTGCCGTTGATGAGAGATGTTCTTACCCAAGCACAGAAGTAGGTTGCAACTCTCCATGATGTTGATGCAGGATGCTAACATACATCAGCCTGGATTGCCACAACATATTTGGGTGGGGCTTTGGTCTCATCCGCGATAGACTCGAGAACCGTTGTATCCGAACGTCTCGGCATTCTCGGCGGACGTTCGTTCTGTTTTGGAATCATCCCCAACTGAACCTCGACTTGACTTCGACATTCGGGCTAAAAGCTATGTCCCTCCAAAAATATCATCCCTCGCACCCCTGATCGACAAGCATGATGTTGGTAGTATCGGAGAAAAGATTCTTCATTCCCTCCAGAGTCCTTTGGAGTCCGCCTTGACGAGCGAAAAGGAGTTGTGGGCTGGGCAACTGGATGTAACGTTGCTGGATACCATCCCGAACGAAAATGACGACCGGTCACCAGGTAGTCCTTCGGACCAACTTGCCAAGGAAGCTTCGCCAGAAATAACCAAGGCGGCAACATTCACTTTGTCTAATGGTGGCACTATCTTGGGGACTGTATCAGCCAAACTTGCAAAGGGGATCCTAATAGGGTCGGGCGACAAACGACAGCCACCATGGATAAAAGATTATAGGCCATATAGTATGGTTAGCAACGAGCCAGCCACCGTGGAGATTACCAATTCACCCAGCCGCGACTTGTCCCCTCCGGCTCCAGTGGCTGAACCAGAAACCCGTCCGACACCACCACCGCCGCCACACTCTCCTACAGAAGATACCAATGGGTTTTTACCAGCACCTGAAACCACGCATGTCGATACCACTATCCTCGACGAAGATGAAGATATGGAAGATGCGCCAGGGGAAATCGACGAGGAGTTCTTACCAACTGTCTCCCCCGCCCCTCCTTCGGTAGATCAGCTAGAGCCTCAAGACTTTCCACACCTACATTCCGATCTCCACGACGAAGATGCCGAGGGTGAACTCGATGATGAGCTGAATTCTACCATGTATCCCGATATTCCTCCAATCCCCACGGTTGTCAATCCCGAACCAATCGCCGCACCGTTCCCAGACGTAGACTCACACGATGACATCGGCAACGATGATGACCTTCTTGGTGGGTATCGCGCGGAGGATCTTCCCTCGCCACTTGGTACTATCGGTGGCGACTCAGCAAGTTCCGTCGGTACATCAACGAACGCAATTAACCCAATGCTAGATATATCCCATTCTTTGCATTCAACACAAGATTTATCCTACCGCGATCCAATGGTTGATTTACCAGAGCTTACATCAAACCGCAACATGCCAGACGGGATGGATCTGGAGAATTTAACTAATACAAGTGTGCTTAGTGATTACCCGGATGATTTGGACGAGAATGGTGACTTTGACATGCAGAGACATGACGTCGAGGACGACGAAGTGGACGATGACGATGTTGAGCTCGGAGAGAATGATGCAACACCTGGAAAGAAGAACCGCAAGGTCGCCGTGACGCTCAAGAGGGAGTCGAATGGAAGATTTGGAAGGGCGCATCCCGATAGGCAAACGAGGAGGAGGCGATCATGAGTTTTTCTCTTTCTCTTTTCCCATATCCTCTTTTTATTTGCTCACTTGCGCTGTTTGTTCGTGAGTACCCTTTTTCTTTCCCGATGGATTGTATTGATAGCTAGTTAATTGGGGGGACTTTTTTCATGTTTTTATTAATCTGGAGTGGTTGGGGTTTTGCCTTTTTTTCCTTCGATTATCGCTGTCTATTGATTGTTTTTTGCTAACTGGGGGTTGGTGTTTGCACGTCCTTTTATTCTTGTAGTAAATTGGTGTCATGATACGTTTGGTTGGTATCGTTTTTTTCTCTTTTGTTTGCTTGCTTTGTTTGTTTGGTGCAATGGAATGAAATGGGAATGAATATAAGATGGGGTATGGGTTGTGCAGTTGGAAGGCCTGCATGTCAAGTATCTAGTCTAGAAGCTGATGAATGGCTACTGAAAGCGAGAGGTTTTTTGACATGTAGTTTTTGACGCCCCCAATACTCGATACGAATGGAATGTTGACCTCACATGTAGTAGCGAGTATCCCACGGCTGCCACTGGCGGGTGCGTCAACAGCGAAAAGTTGTGCATTCGGAATGTTTGTGTATATCTCATTGACCCATAACTGTTGCCGACTATGTCTGGAATTCATGATATTACTGGTCACGAACGCTGGCTGATACCACACTCCGATATTATCATGATGCATACTAAAGTTCACAGATGAAAGCCATTCATGAGCAGAACGGTAACGGCAGAAATTGCAGGGCAGTCTAGAAACCGAGACCAATATTTGCGAGTGATGAGTGATCGATTTATCTCTTCCTTGAGTTCAGTATACAAAGTTGGGGGTGGGGGTGGGGAATTACCATACCAGTGCTCATCTTAATCTCATTTAGATGTTGTTGATTGTGGGCGCCGTAGATAGAGTATGAGAGGTCGCGCATAAAGATGGATGTCTTACCAGTCAGGCACAGGAACCATCCAGGTCGTACATCCACGCGGCAAAGGCGCTAATACGAATGGTTAAAATACCAAAAGCCCGTGGATAGCTCTAATCCGGTACAAGCAATCCCATCAAGGCAATAGCGGTGAAGGCTGCTGCGGACAGGGTAGCGTGTCTTGATATAGAATGTCCCCATACATACGCAGTGTGCTGTAGTTGTTTGTATAAGTATGGTAGCGCCAAGCCAAGGAGCTTGGCGTGTTGGCCGTACAGACTGCCTCCTTTTTTCTTGCCATCCGCAACCGAAGCCAGCCTCATCTCCCTTTCCTTCCTTCGCATCATTCCATCGTCAGCCAAAACCCTGCCTTAAACAAAAGGTCCTTACCCTTTCCTCAAGCTCTCAATCTCCAACATTCATCTCTAGTGAATTTAAGTTTGCCTTCAAGTTTACATTCTTTGTAAGTTTTGCTTCGCCTCTCTTTACCTTTACCGCTCTCTGGTCGCGTGGCCTATTAGTCTCACGAACCTCTCTACTTCACTCAAATTTGAAACTGACAACGACTAGAATCACATCCATATCACAGTGCACAGTCCAACTGTTACGATGGATTACGAAAACGAGAGCCGCGGTTACGATGGTAAGCTTTCCACTCTATTCCACTGTTCAGGCGTCGGTCGGCCTACTCTTGAGTTTCCCATCTCCTGCATTTTTGGCAGCGTACTGGGCTTTCGCGTTGGCCATCGATTCCTGACAGCCTCGAATGACGCGTTGCTTATCGATACAGTCGCTGATGATTTAGACGGAGAGCCTCGCGATCAGTATCAAAGGGATGACCGTTCCATGTCACCCCGTAGACGCGACTCTCCTCCGAGACGGGAGCGTAATCGCAGCGCCTCCCCAGGAGGAAGGCTGGGCGATCGGTTAGTTCTCTACAAATATACTTTATTAGTATATATCTTCTAATCCTTTGATAGTGCACCTCCTACTGAGCGCTCCGATGATCGTCGTCCCGCTGATGACATGTCTAACGCGTCTGACCGCGGTGGTGACCGCCGTGGTAACGGTAATGCTGACGGAGCTACTAACACCGGGACCAATCTCTTCGTTACTGGAATCCACCCGCGTCTTACTGAGGATGATGTTATGCGCCTTTTCGCCAAGTACGGTGAAGTTGAGAAGTGCCAGATCATGCTTGACCCACATACCAAAGAATCTCGCGGATTTGGTTTCGTCAAGATGTCCACATTGGAACAAGCCGATGGAGCCAAAGAGGGACTTCAAGGCGAGTCTTTCGAAGGCAGAACCCTGAGCATAGAGAAGGCCAGACGCAGCCGACCAAGAACCCCCACCCCTGGAAAATACTTTGGCCCCCCGAAGCGAGGTAGATATTCTGATCTCATTGAGCTCCTCCCTTTGTGGTGTTCAATGCTTCGATGTACTCTCCGCTAACTTACCAGAAGATGACTTTCGCCGTGGCCCGCCGCGGTTCGGCGATGACCGCCGCCCCCCTCGCGGTGGCCGTTACTACGACGACTACGACCGCCGAGGTGGTGGAGGTGGCGGATATTCTTCCCGCTATGATGATCGTGATGGTGGAGACCGCCATTACCGTTCTCGTGACACTCGTGACGACTATGGCGGTGCTCCTCGTGGCGTTGATCGCTACGCTAGCCGTGAAGATAGATATGGCGGCAGTGGCGGTGCTCGTGGCGAGGATAGGTACAGCAGCCGTGGTGGTGATGACCGCCGTGCTCCCCGCGAGTCTTACGCTTACGGTGACCGTGACAGCGGCTATTCCCGTGCCCCAGCTGCGGATGCGCCTCCTCGTGCGCCCGAGGGTGGCAGGAGCTATGGCGGAGGAGGTTACGAGGATGATCGCAGCGGATACAGCAGGAGATAAGAACGGCGGACGGATCATGCTAACCATCATAGTACCGGGGCTATCGTGGGGCGAACTTTAATACATGTCTCTGTGCTTTGGTGGTCGATCTGTACAACTGTCAAATTTGTTCATCTCCAGCAAAAGTTTTCAACACCCCCTTCCCAGATTGTATTTCTTAATTGGTTTTTTTTTCCCTTTGCCTGTGTTTGGTGTTTTCTGTATAATTTCAGTTTTCGGCATATTGGCGGGTTCGACGACGATGAGAGTCTGGGCTGCTCATCAGCGATGGACAAAAAAAACAAATACACGACTGTGTCGACCAGGCGACGTCTGATTTCCTTGGATTGGTTGCAGATAAGGTCAGCTTTTTCGAATCTGCAAAGAAAAACAAAAAACAAGGACGAGAGGATCTTTTCAGTAATTTCATTCATCTTATGTCGGTTGCGATCATTCGAAACATCTGTTGTCGCCTTTTTCGGTAATTTCAAGATCAGTAATTACGGCGGCATCATCTTCATTTCAAACATCACAGAGGTCAGGTCAGTATCACGAATGAACGGCCTCAAGAAAGTCCCCGCCTTTGTCGCCGTGTCAATACCCTTTCAGTATCCAACCATGTGCAGTTTCTTTTCACCATATTCGGATTTTAGGGGAGGAAGCCGTTATTCTTATACAATTATACAACATAACTCAAATGAGTTACTGTTGGATGTCGACTTGCATCAGGACGATTGATGGACACAGTCACAATGAAAAACTACTTGATGTGGCCGAATCCATCATTCAGACAACCACATCAATCAATGTCAGCGGGATTACTCGGATATCATTCTTTCAACATTAGCTAGCAGTTCCAGTTTTGTCATACAATTATCATCAGTGTCGCCTCTTCAAACTCAACGCGCAAATCAATCGTAGAACACCATTCATCATTATTATTATTATCACCATCACCATCACCCCTGGCAAGCCTACGTTCAGCATAAAGGAAAATAACATCCACAGTCGTGACAACAATGATACATCAGAGGAATGGAAGACCCGTGCACTGCCACTACCGACACCAAACCATCTTCCCTTTTGACACCGGAGTTCTCCATGTGGCTGACCGGTCGGAGGTCAAAGCGGCAGATCAACCTAAACAGGAATGTGTTCTGCGGCTCAAGGTTTGTTTCATAGTTTCAGGATACTGATACTAATTCTAGGGGGTTGATCGGTTGGATGTTGTTGGCTGTGCCCCTGGATTATGTCTCGGCTCGAGGTTTGTTTCATGACCATGGACGGGGGATACTGACGTAAGGGCTGATCGGTCGGTATTACTTGTTGTCCAACTCCGTAGAATGCTGACCCCAAAGATAGGACTCGGTTGCCGCTGGGAATTGCTAATTGTGGAGGACAGTGATGCCTGTGAGAAATAGATGGCGCTTTCTGTAGTTGAATTAAATTGATACCACCGAATGATTCCGTATTGTGTACCACCCTGTTATAAATGGCCAACATGTGCACAAACAGAAGTAGATGTGTAACCTTTGAATGTGCTTCTAGTATACTCGAGGGGTTGCCAACTATGGAGTTTCAACTGCGACGTCATAAACAATGACCTGCGATCTTTTTGGTGACGCAGATACCAGCCGCCAGGTGTCTCGATCAAGATCCTTACGGTGACCATACTTTAGATACTTCAAAGGTTCGCCATATGCATTGAGATTCTTCAATTATATTCCCACGATGATCCAAAATATAAAGATTTCCGAGGACGTACGCGTGGTGTCCTCTAGGTATTTTCTCGAAGTCTTTCGGAAATATCTGTTGCTAAATTTACGAACAGAGCTTCAAAGTCTACGATGGTTTTAAGAAGACATATATATACATCCCCACTGCCGTCGTAAATGTACGGGATACTCCAATTCCTTCCAAGCACATCAACGAACTTTATGTCATTGTCTACCGGTGGAAGTTGTGTCATGCTGAACCATGTTTATTGACCTCGATGATGAAATCCCGAGTACTCCTGTATTCTTATCGAGAGCTTCGACAATCGATCGAGACGCTTGGTTCTAAGCGTCTTCAGCGTGCATACACTGGGGTGCGATAACTATATCCTCTTGGGCATGGTGGGGTATCTCTTCAACATACTGGACTAATGCAGCGGGGCTTGCTCGCTGCGCATGCCCTGGCCTTTGAGCGGATTCCTGTGCTCGAGGACACCAAGAATCGCGTTTTTTGTGCCCTCGATTACTTTGTTTGGGATGTCCAAAAGTGCCTCTCATACCTCCAAAAAATCTGCGCTATTGCCATTAAAAAGAAAACTATAACTAGACACCCAAAAACCCACAATACTTCAAGGCCCAGAGCAACCTGAAGAGAATCAAGTGGCATTGCTATCCTCTCGCGTAAGTCTTATGCTTACCGTGAGACCCAAAATGCCCATTTATACTTTCCTGAGTCCGCCGCGTATACATAGCTTCCCGCATGCCCTTAAGCTCCTAACTTCGGTTCGAACTTTTCTATAATATTTCGCGTGAATTCCCCAACCGGTTCCCGCACCAGATCAACCCCGGCCCGAATGGACGCCGCATTTTCTGGACTTGCACGTACAAAAGCATACGATCCATCCAAAAGGGCAACCAGAAACTGAAGAGAGGCGACCGTCTCTTGATAACCAGACGAGACCCCATTGGCATCTTTAACTACGTTGCGGACTTCGTATATAACCCTGATGGCTAGAGCGAGGTCGCTAGCTGACCAGCCAAAGTATTCGTTGCGCGGGCGGTGGTGGGGGTTGCCAAGGAAATTTTGAACCTCAGCTTGTATCCTCACCTTCAAGCACAACACAATACACCACTTCTCTCCACCACGATGTCAGCCTCGCTTGCCCCAGTAAGCCAGCCACTTCCTTATACCCGTCTCCATATTCCACGTCTAACGCCTTATCCTCCAGGAATGTTCCGATCGAAAAGAACGTTACGACACCTGCTTCATCAACTGGTACTCTGAAAGTTCGTGCACATCTCCTTTCCTTCCGCCACCGCCGCTCACGAATGCAGAATACCTCCGAGGCAACACTGAGCCGTCATCCGAATGCGATGCGCTGTTTAAAGAGTACCAGTCATGTCTAAATGTACATTCCCACCCGTCAGGGTGGACGTTGTTGACGGCGGTGTAGAAAGCACTTCAAGAAAAGGGGATCTACGGCATAATTGAGAAGGCAAGGAAGGGATCGAAAGATAGGGAGAGGGAGGAGGTGGGGTTGTGACGCGCAGGAATGCCATGGAACCATACCATACAGCGGGCTCCGAGAGCTTTCTACGCTGGAAACATGCACGGGATGGAGCTATGACTGAGGATTCACCACCAGAAGACGGACGGACGATGCTTGGCTCTGGATTGTTGGTTAAGATCATCGGATTAATACCCACCACTTTGGTCCAGTTGATTGCTGTCTCTCTTTTGCGTTATTTGTTTTCTTGGGGTTGCTCCAATGGAATTCAGAGGTAGCAAGGGTGTGGAGATAAGGAATGGTATGCCCGATATTCCGGCATCTTTCACTCGCACCCGGCTGGCATCGTCTTCGCTCCCCCGTAGCCAAAGACTGTGACAGCGGGGGCGGATTCTAAAGAACCAATATTATCCTTTTCCCCTTCACTGGTAATGGATTCGTATACATATTAAGTACATACAATACAACCCATAATTGGCCATTGTACATACGAGTGAACTGAGTGATATCAAAAGCATACCCGCCTAAACTCGTATGCACTCAGTAGAACTACCTAGGTTGTTTGTGATCACAGTGCTTTGTTTCTTTGAGAGGTTTTTCAATGATGATTGGAAAAGATTGCGTTGCAGGTGGACAGCTCTGGTCATGTTAAGGTGTGGCTCTGTGGGACACTTGCATAGTAGTTAGTTCTAGTGAGACTTCAACAGGGACACAAATAACATCCACCTCTATATGTATGGAGGGTCTATTTGCCCACATCTGGTCAGGAGGAAATCAGTATGGATCAACTTTTAGAGGATGGATGAAATATAGTTGTTTGAGACAACCTATACCATTTGCAAGTACATTCAAAAAAGTCCCCTTCAGAGACATCTAAATTTATGCATTTTTGAGTTGATGGCTCAGCTCCCATTTTTCACGGTTAATTAGGCGGTGAATTAAATTGATCCCATGCGGCTAAGTTGACGTGTGGGATTCATGCTAGAGGTGCTTCCAGAAGTTCGTCAATCTTGGCGTTTGACGGATAACATCAGAGTTACTCTGTCCGTGCCGCCAAACACAACGAAAAACACCGCGCAAAAACGATGGGGCAACCCATACCACCGCCACCACCGCCGCCGCCCCAAATCCCCACCACCGCTGCTACTTCAACTTCCTCGAACGAATCGCCCACGCGCGGTGGTCCCGAATGGTGGCGGCAAACCTTCTCTTATGTGACAGGCTTAGGAATGACTGAAGGCGAGCGGGCGCAATTTGAATCAGATTGGCACCGAAAGCGAAAGGATGCTGAGTGCGCAAAGTGTGAAAAGAACCTGCAGTACCTAATTGACTACAGTACGTATGCACCAACCACTCTTCTCGTCCCCGAGCTTGGTGTTGGTAACACCATGTTTGCAGGTCCAATCATCCGCTTTATGCTTGAGAACATTCAACAAGCAAACGGAAAACTAGACAAATCCAACATCCGGTGCCTCCCTTGTAATCAGTTCCAGGCTGGTGGGTTTTCACCGAAATATGGCATATTGCTGTGTCAGAACCAACTACGCGACCGCGGACATCTAGAAGACACTCTTGCACATGAACTTGTGCATGCATACGATCACCTGCGGTTTAATGTTGATTGGCAAGATCTGAAACATCACGCATGTACGGAGGTGATTGACCACACGTTTCCTTTCCTGGTTTCTCATAACTAATGTTGGACCAGATCCGTGCTTCAAGTCTGAGTGGGGAATGCCGATGGACCAGAGAAGCTTTCACGAGAGGCATCTGGGATTTCAGCCAACACCACCAAGACTGTGTACGGCGAAGGGCAGCTTTGTCTGTCAAAAATCATCCTAAATGCAAAGACGACGCGCAGGCGGCTCAGGTGGTGAACCAGGTTTTCGACTCATGTTTTGCGGATACACGTCCTTTCCGTGAGATCTATCGTTAGTGTTTGGCGGGAAGTGCGTGACCAAGGTAGTGATGGTCATGAGCCGACTCGAGTCGACTCGAGCCGGCTCAAGAGCTTGAGTCAAAGTTCGAGCCCCACAGCTTCTGAGCAAAATGACTTAATGCTGCCCGACTTTTATCGTCAAACTCAAATCTGCTATGTAGCATGATATGAAATAAAGATGTAGAAATGTGGAAGAACTAGCCAGCTACGTACAGTTTGATCTCGCCCAGCTAGACCGTACGTACTTATGTTGGTACCTCGTGATAATATTCGCTGCCAATTCTGGTGAATAGTATTTGGCACGAGACGACATGTCCCGGGCAAGACGAGATTTCTTCGAGCACGGGCAGGACAAGACCTCTGGGACTGTGGGACGAGATATCTCGGGACGATTTTTGAGATTCCGAGACGTCCCGGAACTGTGTGATAATGCATGAATCATTTGTAGAAGATAATTATATAAGTAGTCAAGTGTACGATGTTACCAAGCAGCATTCCGACAGCGTGGCAGGTACCATTCTCAACTAACTTCTACCATCCTCGACCATGAGCCAGTAGGGTGGGGAGGGAGGCCTGAATTTGCTGCGATGGCTGTATATTGGCAAAAAATCATCCGGTGGATCAGTTACACTGCTGAGCCATATATAGATGGGACATCCCGGGACCTGAGCAAGACAGCCGTAAGGTCCCGAGCCCACAAGCTTAAGATGGCTAGGGGTTGGCCCCGTGGCGCAGTGGTATCGCTCCTGAAAATATAGGCGGGGTATACGGCCACAATGCTATGGGTTTGAATCCCCCCAGTGTGAAGGGACAAAGGGTAGTGGGTGGGGAAATCCACCATCTAGCCAGCTCACCTGGAGGCAGAGGGAATATGGGCTCTGTCATACTCTACTTAGAGTGCATACAGTATGAATAAAACAAAACAAAAGCTTAAGATGACGGCGAGACGAGGCGTCCTATGATAAACTCAGTGTTACATATGTACAAGGGTCTGATACAGCTGGCTGTAACCGGGGCTGATGCCTCCTGTATATATCTCGAGTCTCTGTCTCTTCTCTCTGTATCTCAGTCTATACACACGGTTCTCCCCATACAGTAACACTCAGATCTCGTCTCATGCCGAACACTAACTGGTGAATGAGAACAATCTACGGTTAAAATGAGGCTTCAGCCATATTCTCGACACATCTCGTCAATCTCAATTATATCCGGGCTATCTATCACTTTTCATTTTGTTGGTAGTGATGTGATAAGTTTCCAATAATACATAGAACATCACTCGTCCAGCCTGAAACCTTAATGTTGCGATATGGAAGGGGAGAACCATGTGTGTAGAGTAAGGTACAGAGAAAGACTCGATATATATACAGGAGAGTAGTGGTGACTGTTGCGCGGCCTTTGCCACTCTTGATTTCCAAGCAACACTTAATTTCCCTCCACCACACAGACCCCCCTAACTCTAACCCAACCTCTTCCCCACTACCACTACCATTCTCCATCTTCCTCTTCATCACAATCACCCAAAATGCCCCCTAAACGCGCCGCCCCCTCCACCTCCTCCTCCACCTCCAAACGCTCCAAACCTACCCCCCCTGCTGTCGTCACAGCTGGAAAGTCTATCCTCACCCTCGCCTCCTCCACTCCCGCAAACTCAGATCTCATCCTAACCTCGCAACAAGCGTGGGATCTCGTCGCGTACACCCTTCACCTTGAATCCTCCTCCTCTACTCCTGGGCCTGCAGAACTAAGCACCTCAGAGCTCAACCAAAAAGTTTCCCAATTACAGGGTCTAGTTGCTCGTGGGATTGAGAAGCTTCTTAAGGTACGTATGGGAGAACAAGTGTGTATGTGTGTATGGGGTAATTAATGGAGGTTTGCGGGAAAGTGGAAACCATCATGCAAAACTAGTTCTGCGACTTATTCCTTCGAAGGGATTTGTGCAGATCCCAGGGTTATGGCAAAGATGTTGGGGGTTGAGGATGCGACCAGGTTTAAGGCTAAGAAGTATATTTCCCTCCCCCCTCTGCTTTCTCAATCTTTTATAAAATTAATACGAGAGGTGGGGGGATCAGGTACACTGTGGAACAGTTTCAGGATTATATTGTTGAGAAGTCTGTCTATGGCAATTCTAGGTACACTAATCTATATCTCTGCGGAAATGTCAACTTGAGGTGGAATCATGAGACTGGTGAGTATAAGTGGTCTGGGAAGTATGGGATTTCGCGGTAAGGAGATAGTTACAGTCTTTTCTTTGCGGGGGTGACCACTTCTGAAAGGCGTTTGTAACTTGTGGTTCTAAATACCCTGATATGTGGTGTTTTCTGGGTGGAGGTTTCGTCCTTTTTTTTTCAATGTTCTATAGTGTACTTATACTCTCGTACTTGGTTTCAGCTTTGGTCCTAGTCAACCAACGCTGATTCTACCGTTCACAGTCTGTGATGGCGTGAGCCAACTCGGGCTGGAGAAGGAATCTGTGGGCTTTGTCCTATATCCAGTGAAAGGGTCGGCTACCTGTGATAAGGCTTTGACCGATGTAAAGTTGTAAATACAGTATTTGGAGACGACTTGGAGATCTGCAGACAGTAGCTCTGACTGTCCAACATTAGGGGTACGGATTAAATCCATCCTACTGATCCACGGTACCGGTTTGCTTAATTCTGTGTAGTAGAGGATATCTAAAGCAAGCTAGAATTGAATATGCTCCTTGGTGAAAGAGAGTTGAATTCAATTGCTGGGCTAGCACGAAGATCTTTTCTGTGTTGGACGAACTCTAACTATCAACCTCACGGAAAGAATAAATGCCTAGTCGATATCGATGAGGTCTTGAGGTGTCATCTGTGTACTCTAGAGCAAATAATTCTCACAAACCAGAAACTCGAAACCCCCCCCTCCCCCCTAAAATGCTGGGGATTACACAAAATCCTGCCAACTGACTGACCCCTACATTTTGAAAGACCGTATGGAGATGGCGCTGGAAACACATAGTTTCGTGTATTGTACGACGGGATCTGACTGGACGGGGTCAAACCGTAGCTATAGCTGCTGCTAGTTCTTCTAGCTTTTTATATCTTTGTTCCATATCATGCTATAGCAGATTTGAGTTTGACTACAGAATTCAGGTAGTACTAAGTCATTTTGTTCAGAACTAGAGTTGAGTATGCACTCTGTTATTGCGCCGCTTAGGAGAGTGGAATTCATGATCAACTGCGGACAGAAAGCGTGAAAAGATTAGTCGGTGTGCGAGATCGGTCCAATGTTGGCTGACTGTTCGGAATAGAACCCTGGAATACTGTAGCGGACGTGCGTCAGCAGTAGGGTACGTGTATATGATCCATCTCTCGGGTCCATATACATACCATCAATAAGGGCGCGTTCGGTTACACCTCGAAAGTCAATTTTACCATACAAAATTTGAGCCTTATTAACTCAGATGAAAAGTGAGGTTGATGTCTTGAAAACCACCAAAAACTGTCTCCACAGGTACTTCCGAATGTTGATTGTAACCGATCACAAACTACACAATTTCAACGATTGGCCTAAGGTATGTATGTACGATGTCAGATTTGCGCATTAGGGGTGGGAATCTGGAACATAAGGCTGAACCGGAGACCTTCAGCTGCTGTCATAGGCTGTGTACATTCTGGTAATTTTACCATTCATGCGCAAGATTACACTAGCAAAATATTTCGGTCAGCTAGGTACTGTGTATTTATTCCCATCGACCACTCCCGTCACCGAAAGGATCGTTTGTGTAATTGGCCTTTTAAAAGACAGTGTGGCGGGGCATTCTTTAGAGTTACATACCTGCAAATGATGTTAACGTTGTTACCTGTAGGCCGCTACGTATCCATAGAGCCGCAGACTCATCCATCTGTAACAGTTACCAGCCATCAATGATCTCACCTATTACCGGGCCATTCCATCTCTCCGCACCTGGTTAATCGCCAGTTACGTGTCCATATCCCTTCAACATCTTCCATCGGCCTATTTCTTGCGCTTCTAATTTCCATTCCAAAGTTCATAGCCACCAAAGTAATCCACGGATGAAACATGAAGCTCATGTAAAGTTCATCGATGTAAAACTCCCAACGATTGGGATGTCGATTTCTTTCTAGAAAAAGGTAAGACGTTGGAATATCTACAAAAACCTCTCTATTGCGAATCAATGTCTCAGATCAAGCCATAATGATGGTAGGTGGTGCCGGCGGCAAAGCAATGCGGGGCGGCGTCATTGTGCTCTCGTTAATGCGTAAACTGTTTGGATTAGCTAGCGTTTAAATGTAATAAATGGGAGTAGGGGTATAGCTACAATGCCTTTTGAATGCATTGACAATATTGCAATGAAGACACCATAGCCCAGTTGAAAAATGCTTGGTCCGAGGGAATCGTTAGAGTAAGTCCAAGTAGTTTATATTTATACGTAAATGTGTCTCTCTGGGTAGTTGCTTTTGAAATAGGATTCCCTTGGGGATATCGATCAACAATTTCCACTCAGCACCTTTACTCTCGTCCTGTCCTGTGGGGGGAGTAGATAAAGCACCACCTGCCAAGCATTGAGTGACGAATATTTGATTTATTGATCTCGATCGAACAAGGGAGGTGTGGGAGCGTGAGTCGGGGTCACCAGGGGTAAATTGACGTACTCTACTCTTCTTAGGGTGGTGATGGTGTGACGATAATAGATATGGAATATCCTGGTATATATGAAAAAATAGCCGTTAACGTGAGCATAAAAAAGATGCGTCTTGATTGATAGACGTCTGCAATTGGATCAGGCCGCACAACTCGTGTGTACAGCTTGCATACCCGACGCCAACAATCAACAACTTATCGTACTACCTCATACTTGAAAGCCGAAACGGCAATCCGGCAATCCAGAACGGACAAATAAAAGCAGTGGATTCGTCAATCCAGATCAACATTATACCTCACCTCACCTCGAGCTCGCCCGATAGATCGATACTAATAAAAAGTGACACCAGCGATCAATTCCGTTCGATCTCGATATGGGGGTAATTAATTGCTATCCTCAGCATTTGTCATTTGTACTCCCTATTTTTTTTTTCTTGCTTTTCCGTCCCCAAACGCATTGTGGCTATGCTTCCCAAGGTTGCGTATACTCCTCCCCTCCACCACCAAAAAAAGCACTATAATCTCCTTTAAGCTTGTACAGACAGCTCCTTGCAGGGTTGTGAGAGCAACCAAGCAACACAAGCAACACAAGCAACACCAAGCAACACCAAGCAACACCAAGCTTTGCGGGGAAATGCACCACCGGCGTGTCAGGCTCGCGCTAGTGTTCCGCATCAAACGTTTTTTTTGTTCGTGTGTCGTCGTCGTGCCAGCATCTTTGTTTCGTGAACCGGTACGAAAGGACCAAATACACTGCTTAAATATGCAAGCACCTTTCTCTGAGAGCCGCCAGTAACGCCTTAGGGGAATTACTTAATACAGGGGATGATGTTGCGGTTTCCGGTTTCAAAACGAACTCCTTCCAGCATTCTGTGCTTCATGCTACATACTGCTTGCAGGTGGTTGGTGGGACTGGGAAGCGTGAGTGAGGGTGCTGCGTAAGAAAGTTGTTTTTGTGTTGCGTCCTGTGCTTTTCAATACTTTACATGCGTGTGTAGTGAGTTAAGTTGGGAGGCTTGCATTGATGAGACGGCGTGGAGCGATTGGACGTTAACCACACATGCGTTGAGCTGTTCTACATTTTTTTCCCGCCCGCCGGGAAAGACCAGAACCGAGAGGATCCAAGGAGGTGACGAGGCCAGGCAAGACGTGGGCGCTTAGGAAAGGGAATATGGACACAATTGACCTTGTAATAATCCGAGGAGGGTCCCCCCATGTGCGCATAACAGTTTCTACTAGATATTTGAAACTCTGGTGACCCTGGACTTACCAAATTGCGCCCGAAAGAAGAAAAATGAGGCCTATAAAGCTATAAAGTCGCCGCCCCCAGCACTCCCACTTCGCCTTTTCATCTTTCGTTTTTGGTACCTGCCCCCCCACCAGAGAGCTCTATACAATTACCTTCCCTCACTCATTCTCTCAAGTAAAAACATTTATTTTTCTTACCTACCTTTCTACCATCTTCATAAGTAACCAAACATCATAAAAACCATGTTGTCTACAAGCCCGCTCCTCCTACTCTTGGCCGCTACCGCCTCCCTCGTCTCTGCACAATCATCAAAACCATCCGCGTCATCCTCAGCCCCAGCCTCAACAGCTACTCAAATCGTAAAAGTCAGCAACAGCCAGGACAACCTTATCTTCACCCCCGATGATATCAAGGCAGATGTTGGCTCTTTTGTTGAGTTCCAGTTCTATCCGTCGAACCACTCTGTCGCCGAGTCGTCGTTCGATAGTCCCTGCGAGCCTCTAACCGGTTCCCAAACCATCTTCTCAGGCTTCCAACCAGTCAGCAAGGGTACTACTGATGTGAGTTTTTTAATTTTAAACCAACAATCCCTCCCTCAACCTAGTGTGTTCTGACATGTAGGGTTTACGTAGTACCCAACTTACACCATCCGCATCAACAGCACGACTCCCATCTGGCTCTACTGTTCTCAAGGACGCCATTGCCAGAATGGTATGAACGCGGTTATCAACGCAGCAACCAGTGGAAGCAAGACTCTTGCAGCGTACAAGAAGGCAGCCGCGGCCGCATCCAGCAACGTCAGTCCCTCAAAGATCTTTGGAGGAGTTGAGGGATCAACTAGCAAGAGCTCTGCATCCTCTTCCGGCTCTCCTTCTGGCTCCTCTACACCCACTGGCACTGGCACCAGCACCAGCACTGGCTCTGCTTCCAGCGCAAGCCCATCTTCTGGCGCTTCCTCGGAGAAGGCTACGAGGTGGGGTGTGGTGGCCGCTGCGGCAGCAGTGGCAGGTTTGTTTATCTAAGCACACTTTTAATTGGGGTTAGTGGGGTTTGGTTACGCGTTTTTTCTTTCTTATCCGGTGTTTTTTATGAGCTTGAGGCCTGTGTAATTTAAAATTTTCCTTTTTTGGTTAGGAGGGGGGGAATAAAATTGGTTGTCAAGTATAACACTAAACTAGAAACATTTGTTCTCCCGGATACTGATTCCTGTGGTTTGTTGGTGTTTGATCCTCAGCAGCCTTACGTAGCACCTGTATGCCGAGAGATCCGTGGGTGCCTAATCGGGTCGGGAATTAGAAAGCTTCTATTGCATCCCGGGAAACTGCAATATGCACAAGGGACTGCAGGTCGCGCAGATCCCGTCGTCAGCTAGAAAGTGCTGAAGTGTAGGATTCTATCAAAGTACAATTTCTATTTTTTTGGGGAGGATAGTTATCTATGACTTTAGAATCGGTAAATTAAATCGATCAAATATAAATACTCTCTACTCTATCTTTTGCAATTTGGTGGAGTTACGACAAAAAGTGTTCCATGTTTGTCTACGCATGCGTGCACCGAATATTGGGGTTAAAACTCGGAGAAAAACATCCATGCGTCAGATGGAAAATACGAAGAGGTTAAATTATAAAGCCACATCAATTTATCAGCCAATCGCTTAGAGTAGCTGAGGCTTTGAATGTGTTCTGCGCCAGATCCCTTGGTCACGAGTGCCATGTCACTGTGGAAAAGAGAGATTGACTGTTCCCGAGGAGGAAGGAGGAAGGAGGATTTGTATGGACCCTAGGAGAAATTGTGGATTTGTCTTGTTTCTACATACGTACACGTTTCACTTCCATTGACCGCCAGGAGGTGTCAGCCTTTGAAAAAAAACCTCGGACCATCTATCCATGAAATGAATATCTAGTTGCTTTGGGGAAATTTCGAGTTTTCTGAATTTATATAATGGACGTATAGTATGAACTCCGTATTGGATAAAGGGGGACTCTGGATCGCCACCTCATGATCTCATCAATTGCAATATCTCCTGTTTCCATTACTTTGTCGACGGGAATTCTTCTTTAGGCTTAGTAAGTTCCCCAACACTGAAAGTTTCCTCGTACCCAGCCTAGAGGAAAGGGAAGTGTATATATTCCCCCTCTCCTCATTCCATTCTCCACATCTTCAACGCAAACTCAATCAAACAATAGTCCACCACCGCCACCACCCGCAAAAAGAAGTCTCATAGCTGGTTCGACCAAATGCTATAGACGGCAGCCCTGCAGGCCTCCCTAAAGGACTGGAAAATATTCTAAATGCAGTCTAGAAGGTGTAAAGCTCGGATGTCTGTATCCCCCAACCCGTAGAAGATGTGGTGAGGATAAGGAAGAGTCTGCAAAGGTGTTCTTGGAGTGAGTGATAAAAAAAATATAATATAATATTGTGAATGGGATATTTCAGGGGGATAAGAAGCTGGTGGTGAGAGGTTGGCGAAGCGGAAGAAGGGGAGATGCCAATGTATACCTGGTTTTGTATGATAGAAGGTGCACGAGAATCAAGATCAATAAAAAACCTGGGCGTGGCAAATTTGATAGAGTTAAAGAAATGCAATGTGTTTGAGTTAGAAAAGGGGGTATATACAATGCTCTCTCTCGATATGATGTATTTACAGGCCAGCTCAAAAAATGGCTACAATCCCACAGACGCCCTCTATTCACAATGACCACCCACACCTTTGCTAATATCTCCAATCTTGTAAGTTGCCTGGAAACCGTAGTAGATCAATGAAGCTGCTGGCGGTGTTTGATAATGAGGAAGAGGGGGTATTGAAAGATACGTAGCGGGAATCTTGAGGATAAAACATAAAGATATATGTCATACCAATCTCATGCAGAACTTCATTCTACACTCCCTCCCATAGTCTGGCAGCACCGTCATCACCCGTTCCTTCTTCGTTAGGTAACCCCTCAAGCATCTCCAGGAACCCAGCCTCCTTATCCCCCTCCCTGAATATGGTACCAATGCAGTTCTCAGATCCGCATAATTGTCCATCATCCCCACCATCTTCTGGTATAGGATGCATCATGAACTGTTGCTCGGACGCCTCACCATTTTCCCCACCACATAGCAACTCATCCTCCTGGGGGCCAGCACCGCCATCACCCATTCCTTCTTCGTTAGGCAACAACCCCTCCAGCATCTCCAGGAACCCAACCTCCTTATCCTCCTCCTCGAACATGGTACCAGTGCAGTTCTTAGATAGACGTAATTGCTCACCATCCTCGCCATCTTTTAGTATAGGATGCCCCATGAACTGTTTCTCAACCACCTCACCATTTTCCCCACCACATATCAACCTATCCCCCTCAAAACCAGTGCCGCCGCCATCCACAGGGTCCATATTCCTCTTATAAAATTGCACACACCTCTGATAATACTTAACCCTCTCTCCTGGGGGTAGTAGCTGCAACTGTTTCGCAAGCTTCCCACCGTCCATAGTCGGCCACATATTCTCGAGATAAAACGCCATGCACTCGTTATAGAGCCGTTTCAACTCTCTTCCTCTTTCTCCTTCGTAGGTATCAAAAGTCCTTAACCACTGCTCCCACATCTCGTCATTATTGTCGGTCTGGGGGTACCCAGCAAGCTTTACGTGCTCGGAACACTCCTTTAGAAACCACTCCGGGACCTTTGGCGGCGGGCTTTTGGAGATATGTTGGAGCATGCGACCCCACCATTGTGCGTTTCGTTCGAGTTGGGATGGAGTGGGGGAAGCGGAGAGGAAGTTGACGTCGTCGAAGAAGTTTTGGGAGGTGAGGAAGGATTCGAAGGTGGTTACGGAGAGATGGAGAGTGGGGAGCCAGATGTTGTGTTGGCGGAGGCGTTCGATGGCGGTGAGGAAGGAGGGCTGGGAGTTGAGAGGGTTGGTTGGAGGGGGTGGGAAGAGAGATGGGGTTTGGGGGGACATTTGAGGTGGGAGTGTGGTGGCTTGGTTTGGTGATGGGTACTTAAGTAGGTCAGTTGTTGTAGTCTCGAACATGTAAAAATACGGGTTGGTGGAGGCTGAGAGGTGAAGGTGGAAGTACTTACTGCAGAGGGTATCGAGTGAGAATGGATGAAGGGCTGGAAACTTACGTGGCGAAAACTACAACTGCTTGCGATCAAAAAGATGTGCTTAAGTAGATTTCGTGAAACATACTTGATGCAGTAAGGTCCTGTTTCTATGGCTTCATCTTTCTATTGAACTCCCACTGCATCGTGTCATATAAAGCTGAGGACAAAGGTCGTGAATAGATCGCCACGAACACAACAACCGAGAATTGCTATTACTCAACAACAAAGAAGAGCACGAAAGAGAGCTTATGGGACTGAGTTAGATATATTCTAGCATCAGAGAGTCCATTTTGGACTGATTTCGAGGGTGGCGTAGATACACATTTTTTGATTCGTCCAGTTGCACCTATCCACGAATTTTGTCCCCAGCCTCGTACATAAGTACTTCGTAACTTGCCCCGTCCCTATAAACCAACCGACTATATTCATTGTACTCGATATTTTTGTTCATCGACAAACCACATACATCTCCCCTTCTTCCTCTACGCCAGCCCCTCTTTCTCCAATAACCACCCAGCTTCTTCTTCCCCTGAAATATCTCATTCACAACATTGTACTTGTTTATCTTTTACTCCAAGAACTCCTTTACAGTTCTCATCCTTATCTCTACACATTAATACTATTGACCGGTGGTGGTGGTGGTGGTGGTGTGCACGTGGTGGTGGTCATTACTGAATACCGGGAATAGAGGGCCATCTGTGAAATTGAAGTTTTTCTTAATGAGCTGGCATATGTTGCGGTGTAGTTCATGTCAAGAGGGAGATACACTGTATATATGCCCTCTCCCAACCTATTATATGTACTGCCTTTAACTCCGGATCGATATCTACCACATTTACTCTGGTTAGGTTACTACTGGTCTTGATTCGCCTATGCCCAAACCATAAAAGTTTCCCCACACATTCATCAAACTTAAGCTTAACTATGAATCCACGTGGGAAATTTTCTTATAAGTAGGCTTTCCCCATACCCTAAGCCTCTATACATTTAGTTTTTGGCTACAAAACTGGGGTACAGACGGGGCATATTGTCTAGGGTAAAAAGTAAGCCCAATCATCAAACCTTTCACTATCCCAATAAATGCTACAAACTTCACGAGGAAGAATCTAGCAAGATTTAGTTAGGATAACCTGTCATCTTTACTACAACAACACCGAAAACTTGTCTGGATTGCATACAGCCTTGATTTCTTCTGGAGAATGCTTTGAGCATCGGGCCATTAAAGTTCCAGTAATGTTCAAGGTTGGAAAGACTGAGATTGATATACCCATCAGGAAAGCCGGAAATACAGTTTACAAGTGCTCCTTCTCTACACTATGTCCATTATGAACACTTACGGTTCCATCTCTGGGCGACAGCATTATCGTGCACTCCTCAAGGGTTAGGTTTCCCTCGACTCACCAACAAGCAATCTCACTGACGACCAGAAACTTCTAGTACTGTACGGAGCACAGTGGTTGGGACGTCAGCTGTCAGCAGGGGGTGTCTGTCCCAGGTTTTGAAATAAGTTGTCAGCGTCAGTTCAGTCTGTCCAGAATGGGAAAAATGTCAGCCCAGGGAAATGCAAGTACATTAAAGACTGGTTACATGTGAAGAGGACCCAATGGCACAACAGCAGAAGACGATGAAGCCAGTCCACCCTATACACTACTGGTTCTAGCTGCACTCCTTCCATGTCATTGAAACTACAACTTCACCCCTCCATTGCTGCACTCTTCAGTGGGTTCCACATTAGGGTTTTAGAGTTTCACATGGTCCAGACTATTCTTCCCCATCAATTAGGTTAACCCGTCCACAATTCTGAATCTGTCAGGCGAACCTTGTCCTATTCAAAAATGATGTCAGTCGTGAACCCTGTCCCAACCACTGTGCTCTGCACAGTAGAAGATGTTAGTACCAGCGCTTAATCAAGTACAGAGGGACTCTATCTCCGCCTTGGACAAGAGCACTGTATAATTGGCACCAACGGAAAGTGTACGTTACAGTCAAGATGCACACCCGGTGCAAGGCGTAGGGCTTCCTGCGTGAAGGCTTCCTATCAACTTATCAAGATACCCCCAAGGCTCTGGGTTTTGAGATTTGGCAGATTTCCTAGTGTTGAGGTCTTGACATGTGTATGGGAACGAATCTTGGGACGAGGATCATCTTATCGAAGCCTCAAGACAAAGCCTAGAGCTGGTGTCGTGGATGGGGCTGCCCCACAGATTCATTGATTGTTTGTGCGAAGAGGGATTTCAAGACCATGCACGAGGTAAACATATACAGCCTTTTACCGCACGGTTGGTATGTAGCCTCTGTAGGCATGAGCATGCGGTAGTTGGTATTCTTGGTTATCTTAACATCATGCATTCCGGTTCATTTGAGAATAACTTTCTAATTGGCAATGACCCATTCAATTCGCAAAGTCAGATCGGCAAGACCCTTTCAATTGCATGCAATGCTGATTAGCAGAGTGGATGAACGCAATTGGGATCAAAAGTTTGAATGTAGGTGATTCGTGCAGGGGATGCACATACCTCGTATGTACGCTGAATCTGTGGATCAGATCCTGTCTGTATTGTGGAGTCCGATGATTTGATGGAAGGATTCAACAAATGGGATGGGGATGAAAGAGCAAATTATAGAAGAAATTTTACCCAGCATCATCCGGAAGCTTTTTGGAGTGCAAAAGATTGATATGAGACTTTTGTGATTTGCTGTTTCGTCCCTACAGGATTTGAGTTCAAGATGCCTGCCATCGAGCTCAGGTTAGTTCGGTAGATACAATTTGAGATTTATGGGCGAATAAGGATCAAAGAAGGCCTACGGGTAGAACGATATCAGTGAGTGCCTGGTGCTGATACGTTCAGATAAATCTAGGGCTTCTGTGAAAATATTTCCATTGACCCTGCATTTACCAGGATCCTGCCGTTCAGAACGCGGGAATGCCATGTACATACGCCTGATTCTGTCGATCGATATGTACAGTACGTATGTACCATGTCTGGTTTGTGTTGTCCGATGATTTGATGGAATTTTGACAAATGGGATTGGTTGCATTCTCTTCTGAGAGTGTTGCAAGCGAGGTTTCGGCCTAGATTTTCTTCGCACTGTTGAAAATTGTGGTGGATTTATCCTCAGGCAATTTTCTCTTAAGAAGGTGTTTCCGGTCCTTATTTGCTACCTTGCTGGGCCTGTTCTCTACAGTTGAGAGTCGCACTGGTTACACACGTCCTGACTGTGGTTACAGCCGTCGCCTACCTTGGGACTTATAGGACATCCAGGGGACTGTGTGACATGCGAGTATTAACTTGTAACTATTGGAGGTTTGTCCAAAAAACGATACCCCTCGTGAGATCCAGGTGTGCCAGGATGTGGCCGACGAGATGTTGATGTTGTGGAACTTAAAGATATGTAAGTGGATTCCTTTCGTCGGAGTGCTTGCTCCGGCTTGTATACAGCATTGCAAAATCATCGGTTGTTTGGCGGGACAACACCCGAACCGACCATATTATGTCTGCAACAGGTCACCTATCTGGAGAGATGATGCCAATCTGTGGGGCGCATAGTAAATTACCGCCTGCAAGGGCAAATACCACACACAGAATAGATACAGCAGATGGCTAGTTCACGATTGCAGTTTTTGTGTATGAGTGTCGCCAAGCATTTCCGGTTACAGGCAACGAGGAAACTTTATGCTTCTTCTTCACCCCATCGTCGACAACAATGCCATTGTGAGTGCCCTGTTGGAGAGCCGTACCTTCTCACATAGCAACAACTACCACCATCATCACCATCATCACCATCCCTTCCATTCGCTTTCGAGAGTACCACAATCTTCGTCCTCCAATTTCATCGCGGTTGCTATTCCAGCCTAGGCAAGACTTTTTCGCTCTCCTGTTCGACCCCCACACCGCCGATCCCACCACCACCTAAGCCTCTATCGTTACCCGCAAGCGTCACCCGCATCAATACCCGCATTCCCTCCGCTTCCGCTTCCTTCTCAGGTCCCATCCATCTCCGATACCGTGACAGCCATTGCGGCCTCAGCTTGTGGTCTACCGTTTTGGCCAGTTCGTTCGAGGAGTCGTCTTCAGTTTAGCCGATCGCCTGTTTCTTGCACGCAGGTTGTTGCCGTGTGCCCCGCCTATTGCTCTCCGAGATTACTCCCAGCCTTGTACGAGATCTGTGTCGTTGTGAAAGCTACTAGCGGGTTCCGCAGGGGAGCGTACCTTTCTTCTTTTTAAAGGTACCTCTCTAGATGTGCAAACGAAGGAATTTGGTGCAAACTACAACAGAAGAAGAAGCATTTAACTCCGACACGTATTCTGTGGTGCTCCAGGCTTTCCCGGGGTAAACATCGAATATCTTACTACTTTTTGGGGTTTTGTTGTCGAATGGCCGATGGTTATGCGCACTTTCAGCATCATCCTTATACCACCTTCTCACCGCAACAACGCCTCCGACGCGGAACACCGCCACAAACACCGTCCCCATCACGATCACCTGCTCCGCAGTCCCCTGGAGCATACTTCTTCAATCAGAACCCGGGGCATTCTCACACAATGATGAACCCCCAATCACACCGCGGCTTTATGCCACAGCAAAATATTGCGGCCAAGTTCATGCCGGGGTTTGGGCAACAACATTCTCAGCATGTTGATCAGTCTTTAGGCCACGTCCAGAATGGCACCAACAATTCTATTGGGGGAGGTCATCAACACAACCTCTCTGGCGGTTTTGGCAATGGGAATTATCCATCACCTCAGCATACGGCTTCCACAGTTAACTTACAGAACTCTTCTCCGCACTGGCAAGAACAGCACACACTGTTAAACGCGTCACGCAGTTCGAGCGAGCCTCATCACCACGCGCGACAAGCGGCTATCCTTAACAAGAACTCGTCGGCTACGGTAGCTGTCTCCGGAGGCGTCAATCCAAACACCTACAACCCTCCGACTTCTCAGAATCGTAAGGACGGCCCACCTGCCGATGTGCAAGAACTACGAAATTGCGATGGAGAGATAGAAAGACAAGATTGGAAAGCGTTGGACTTGGGAGGCCAGGGACTCCATGCTCTATCGAACGCCCTCTTCGCCTACACGTTCTTGGACAAACTATACATTAATCACAACAAGCTCAAGAGGCTTCCTGGCGCCATTGGGAAGCTCAAGTTACTACAGCTTCTGGATGCGTCCAGTAACCAATTGACGGAACTTCCTCCAGAGCTCGGTATGCTGACGAACCTACGGCAACTCCTGGTGTTTGACAATAAGCTCACCGTCTTACCATTCGAACTCGGGTCGCTGTACAAACTTGAGGTTGTTGGTGTTGAGGGTAATCCGCTCGAGGATTCCTACAAACAGATCCTCATAAAGGAAGGAACGCGGTCTTTGATTATGAATCTACGGGATAATTCTCCAGGTACGTTTTGATTTAATTATTCATCTCAGTCAGAGAAAAACAATTTGTCTAATAGTAACTATCAGCGGAAGCAATACCACAACCTCCCGTCGAACGAGACTGGATAATTCTTGACGATACCCAGAAATCCAATCCTAAAGCCGAGGCGGACACTTTCCAGGTGGTGTGCTACAACATTTTGTGTGACAAATACGCAACCGCGTCCCAGTATGGCTATGCCGCCGCGTGGACGCTCGATTGGGGTTATCGCAAAGAACGTATCCTAAACCAATTACTCGATTCTAAGGCGGATATTATTTGCCTCCAGGAAGTTGACGCCGATAGTTACGATGAATACTTCATCCGTAACTTATTACAAGCCAATTACAATGGAGTCCACCAGCCCAAGAGCCGCGCGAAGACCATGTCCGAGTCCGAAAGGAAAAAGGTGGATGGTTGTGCAACTTTTTACAAAACGACAAAGTAAGTGAAAGAATGATTACTGGGAGTTCAATGCACTAACCGGCATTTATTGTATAGATATACGATGTTGGACAAGTACATTTTAGACTTCAGTTCTGAAGCAATCCAGCGTGAAGATTTCAAGCGGACCGCTGACATCTTCAACCGGGTGATGCCTAAAGATAATATTGCTATCATCACTTTCCTGGAGAACATTCAAACTGGGTCTAAGCTTGTCGTCGCGAACGTCCACATCACTTGGGACCCGCAGTTTAAGGACGTCAAGCTTGTACAAGTTGCAATGCTGTTGGAAGAGATCCACCGATTAGCGGCTAAGTGGCAGAAGAAAGAATCAAGCAGGGATCCTGACGCACCGCCTGCCCCTCAATATACAGAGCATACACAAATCCCGCTCCTCATCTGTGGTGATTTCAATTCAATTGCGGAAAGCGGTGTTTACGAGCTTTTATCTCGGGGGCAAATCGGAAAGGACCATGATGATCTCTCTGGAAGGATCTACGGGAACTTAACGCGGGACGGTATTTCACATCCGTTCTCACTTAAGAGCTCGTATTCAAACGTGGGGGAATTGAAATTCACCAATTATACACCAGGCTTCACGGGGGCTATTGACTACATCTGGTATACAACAAACTCTTTGAACGTCACTGGTTTGCTTGGAGATGTGGACGATAAGTACCTAGCCACCGTGCCCGGGTTCCCCAATGCTCACTTCCCGAGCGAGTAAGTTTCAATCCTGATCAAACTTCATTCGTATGGGGTGCTAATATGGATTATGTAGCCACATCCTCCTTCAAGCTGAGTTTCAAGTCAAGCCTCGGAAAGAAATCATCAAAAAGCCTCCACCTCCCGACTTTGGCGGCGGAAATTCTTCTCGAAACAGATAGCAGGAAAACACGGAAAAATACAAATACCAATTAGAGATTTCAAAACAGTGAAATATGTCATGATCTTGGCCGGCCGGTTAATTGGAATGTATATCGGTCTTGTCTATGTGGGATAGTATGAGGAGAGGTTGGTCTGTATCGTTTGGATTGGTGCTGGGGGTGAGGGAGGCGTACAATAGGGCATTTGCTTTGGGCGTCGTGTCGTTTTCTTTTTGCTTTCCGTTGGGGTTCTTTCCATCTGCTCTGCTCATACTCGAAGATGATCTCCCACATTATTCTTCGTTTATTCTTTCTATCCAGTACCTCACGTTATGGGTTATGATACCACTTCCTGTATCACCTTATGGCGTCTCCCATTTCCTCTACCACCTAGTCACGACTATCGATACGTGCTTCATGTGCTATATTGGCCGGATGGAGATGACCGTGTTCATGTTCATGTTGATGATCTTGCTTTGCATTTCAATGTTTGAATGTTTGTTTTTTCTCCGGTTAAGGGCTTTCTTCGAGGAGGGGGTTGGATTGTGTACACCTAAGCATCTCTATTTCGTGTTTTTGTTTTTTGTGTTTTTCTCTTCTCTTTTTTGGCTCTTATCATGGTCGGTTCGCCTAGGGGTTGGTTTCTGCACTGCTTCGTTCGATTCGTGTACTCTCTGCTCGTAGGGTTGGCTTTTCTTATTTATCGCTTTCTGCTTTTTCTACGGACAGGTTTAGCTGCCTTGGATGATGGAAAATATTTCTGCTGTGCAGGGAGGGCGTTATCGCCTTCTCTGTATTCATGCTCCGCCAGTTTGATATTGTCAGTAGCTCCATATGGTTATCACGTGACAAACAGTTTATCCGGTCCGCTTGGCCGGAATAACCGCCAACAACGTTTCACCACCGCCAGCAAACTGAGCAGGTCTATCTCCACTCGTCACTACCCACCACCATAACATTCCTGCGATGCTGACGCCTTCCCAAACTGCAGCATGTCAGCCCCGACCTTCGGTTCCATTCGCTTCCTCCTTCTGCGGCCTTGCACCATACGCACATTTCCGACCTTCTCCTCGTTCTCCGCAAGATCTCAGTTCCGGCGCAATTATGCTAAAGCTAGCAAAAAAGTCAAGCCCTTACCGCAGAAAGTAAAGGGCCAAGCCAAGGCATCAATAGCAGAAAAGAACACCACCACCACCTCTACCTCCACCACCGCCGCCGTATTACAGCAGTATGTACCACTGGAGGCCAAACTGGCTCAGGCGGGAAAGGAAACGTTGCTGTATAAAAAGGTCCACGGCAGGTTCTTGATCGCAACTTACGGTCTCGTCGCAGCATGTTTCGGCTTCGTGGCCATTAACTACCGGACGGGAACTACAAATACGCCTCCAGAGGTGCCGGCGTGGGTGGGAAAAGTGCACTGGGTTACGATGGCACTGGTGGGTGGTATAGGTATCGGTGTGGCTATGTATCCGACGAGGTTTGTGCCTTCCCCGTGTGTGAAGGCGAGAAATGTCTGCTGACAAGTGGATAGGATCATTCAGAAGATCTATGCAGTCCCCACCAAGACCGGTATAGAGATTGTGTTGCATAGACGCCCACTTGTGCCTGGATTTCCGGAAGTGAAGATTCCTGTTGTGAACCCGAAGCTGATTACGCTTGATGAGCCGCTGCAGCCATTGCATGAGCCGGTTAAGAAGGTGCTGGAGGAAACGGCACCCGTGGGACTGGGGAAAAGGATTGGAAGGGCTGTTATTGAGGCGCCGTGGCGCGCCTTTGTGGCGGTGAAGAGGACTATTACTACTGATGGTTTTGTGGGGTTGCAGGTGCAGGATGGTGGGAGGTATCAGATAAAAAGTGATGGATGGATATGGGAGAAAAGGGGTTTGGATACGTTGTTTCGCACGATGAATACTAAATACCGGTACTAAGTGGCCTGGGGATATAGACTTGTCTGGAGGCCTACTGTATTATGCTGTAAAATACATGTATTCAATAGACACCATAGCAGGTGTCACATCAAATGGCTAGTGCAGTGTGAGAATCAATGAGCCTTGGCGGTTGATAGATTGTGCGTCATGCAGCTAGAAAACGGAACTAGCCGGGCTCAACAACCTTCACCGAACCGCCAGTATTCAAGAGGCATCTCATCACCACCACTACATTTGAGTGAACCTACGATCGGTGATGGCCTCTTCTTTGCAGCGTCTCTCCGCGCTCGTGGGCTCTCAATTGCGGCGGCAAGCCCTTACCCGGAGTAAATTTCCCTCATCTTGGAGATCACGGACGAGAAAAAAGTTTACTGACGTAAAAAAACGCAGGCTTCCGAACAACCTCCGCCAATAATGCCGCCAAAGCTATGATGATGCCCGCTATGAGTCCCACGATGACTGAAGGCGCCATTAGCTCCTGGAAAGTTAAGGAGGGTTAGTTTCTTCTCCTCACCTTCCCTTCCGCTCCCGCGATGCTAATTGCGACGATATCTAGGCGATTCCTTCTCCGCCGGCGACGTCCTCCTCGAAATCGAAACCGATAAAGCCCAAATGGACGTGGAAGCGCAGGACGATGGAATAATGGCCAAAATCATCACTCCGGCAGGTAGCAAGGGTGTTGCAGTCGGTACACGGATCGCAGTACTCGCAGAGGAAGGCGACGACTTGAGTACCCTTGAAATCCCGGCGAAGGCGGAACAGAAAGAACAGAAGAAGGAAGAGATTACACCAGAGCAGCCAAAGAAAGATCAATACTCCGCAAGCGAGAAGGCACCGGTCGTTGAAGCGTCTGCTGAATCTACACCCGACACTTCAAAGAACCACCCTCAGACTAAGCGGCCACAGCACCCATCGCCATCCGTCATGAGTCTGCTGAAAGAAAACAATATCTCCGCCGAAGCCAGCGCCCGCATCGTCGGAACCGGGCCAAAGGGCCGCCTGCTAAAAGGAGATATCCTAGCACACCTTGGAAAAATCAACAAGTCGGCCCCTGGCGACCTCGAGGCCCGCATCAAGAAGATGTCGAAGCTTGACCTTTCAAATATCAAGATCGCACCTCCCAAGCCCAAGCCTGCTGCTGCTCCAAAGAAGGAGGAGACCCCGGCACCACCAAAGTTGGCCGAAATCAAATTACCAGTGAATTTCTCGGAGGTTGCAAGGGCACAGAGGAAGCTACAGGTTTCGTTGTCACGGTTTATTGATAACGCCACTGCGGCCGCCAATGCTGCGTTGCCGCCGTTGAAGCTCCCTCCTACTGCCGACGAACTGTTTAATGACATCCTTGGCCTCCCGAACGCACCCAGGAAAGCTACCAAAGGATCTTTCACACCCGAAATCTCGCCGCTGCCTGGGAAGGGAACTGCAGTCGAGGTGGGAAAGAAGGATGTGGATATCTTTGACATTCTTGTGGGCAATGCAACAACAGAAGTGGTGAGTAAGAAGAAGGCAGCAGGACCGACGGAGGGGATTATTGCGGGCGGAGAAAACCTATTGAGTCTTAAGGTGCCTGTAGCGGAGGAGGAAAGGGCGCGGGTGTTTTTGGGAAGGGTTAAGACGCTGCTGGAGAGGAGGCCAGAGCAGTTGGTGTTGTGATTGATACATAGGTGGTATGAATTATTTTTTTAAATACTTGGTGTGTGTGTGCGCTCGTTAACCATCCGTCAGCTTCTCTTTTGCGAGCTTGCGAGCTGTGAGAAATGTCTGGGAACGAGAGCAGTGTGTGTGCTACTTAACTTGTGATGGGGGGTTTTTTTTTTGCTTCTTCGAATTCTCGGCTTGTGTTATATTGTGATGAAAAAGTTGATGTGTTTGTTTCATCAGTCTGCCAGCCACCGGGGATCACTTGCATTTGGTATGTATGGTATTTCCACGAACGATGTGTGTATACTGAGTGATCCTCCGACCTTTCTCTAACTCTAATTCCCGCCAAACTGATACAACGAATGGTATCCCACCCGCGACCCCTCTGGACTATCACCCTCACTATCACCCCCAAACATTTTGCTGCAGTGAACCGCCCAAGATGCCAATCTAATACGTGTTTTAATTAGTCTACAAAATACAAAGTACCATATGATGTCATCTTTCAGGCCCCACACACAATGGTTGGGACAATGGTAAGTAGTTGAGATTATGATATGGCTTGCACCCTTTTGATGCCAAAAGGGCCTTTGAGCAGATTCTCCATGTTACTCACTATATTCCAATAGCTATACCTACTTGCCCTGCCTTTCAGTTGTAGTAGATGGTTATGACACAAAAGAAGACCTTAAAGCTCAGCCAGAGATTAATACTTAAGGCAACACAAGATTATTTGTGAACACTGTTGGAAATGGACAGTGAATGCTGAGAAATCCTGAAGTGATGTTGTTCCTTACTATCTTACACTTACAAGACCCAGGGAGTTATGTATTTTGAGAAAAAAAATTCTGATAAGTAAGCACAATTTATTACGGCAAAATTTCTTGGGGTGATAGTGAGGGTGATAGTCCGGAGGGGCCGCGATTCCACCAACCCTCTCGTTATTGTCCAACACAAACCATGTTATACAGCAGCGGCGGCACAATTTCGTCAGCAGGGTCTGTGGGCCGCCATTTTTAAAGAGGGTACTCTAGTTCTCATGCGGCCTGGTATTTGGAAACGCTGAGAGTTCATAATTTTAAACAACGACAGTATGAGCTGGTTAAAGGGGAGATTCCTCAACCAATAAGTGGCGACTTTCACAAAGAATGGACCCTATCCGTCAGATCTCTGCGGGACTGTAGATGCAAGAGCCAACAATCCAATTGATGTAAAGCTTATGCTATTAATGTACTTTATTGATCATACAAGTCACCGTCGCCGAACATATCTGTGAGCTTGTGCTTAAACGGAGTAATGGTAAGGGGGAGAGATGTTCTCGTACTTAGTGATGGGACTTGAGCTTTTAGTATGGCATTCATATTCATACTCAATTCATCCAAACATGGTTAGTGCGGCGGGTGAATCACTGTTCTCTGATTCGCTAAGCCACATCTCCTTGCGAAACCTAAACTACTTGCCGACAAACCTCCACCCTTCCCCCTCCTCTCACCCCCGCCACAATGCGTGCTTCCCTCCGCCTCCTCACCGCGCGTCTACCGCCATTCACACCAACGGGAATCACAGGTCTTTTGACCCACCCGCACCCACGACCCACCTTAATCGCGCTCTACAACCACACCCTCAACGTCCTCTCAACTCTCCCTCCACATTCCGTCTACCGCCAGTCCGCCGAGAACCTCACCAAACAACGCCTCGAAATCGTCAAAGCCGTAAAACCCCAGGGATGGGAAGCATTCCTGCAGGAGCGCAAGGCCGCCAGTCTACCTGAGGAGACGGATATCCGCGACATGGGCGTGTTCATGCGAGACACACTTAACAACCTCCATGCCAATTCCGATTACGAGGGTCATAAGACATATACGAAGACGGAAATGCAGAACTGGGAATCGATCCTAAGACCCAACCAAGTGAAGGAGTTGCTGCCGAACCAGACGGAGGATCAGGCGAAGGCTCTCGAGGAAGAAAGTGATCGTGAGATCATCCTGGAACCCCAGTTGTCGGCAGAGCAGGTCGAAGAGATTGAGGGTAAGATTGGAGAGGGGTTGATTGAGGAGGTTATTGAGGAGGGGTGGGGAGAGTTGAGATGTGCGGAGACGATGAAGGATCATAAGGTGTGGGAACCGCTTGAGGTTGTCCCGGATGAGGATCAGTGGGCAGCGTTTGAGAGGACGCCTCCTGCCGGTGCTAGTCAGGCGTAGAGAGGTGAGTGAAAATGGGGTACGGTACTTAGAGTTTTATGCGGTCTGTACAGTATCTATTGCTATATCTGATGTTGGATGTGGTTTGCTTGGCCGTTTTCGTTTGATAATGGTAGACCAACAGATTAAGGGATTACTATCCCCATCTGCGTTGATGTTCTCAAAAGTAATTGCGTTCAATTAGAGTTTCGAATGGATATATCAATATGGTTTGATGTAACCGGGTGATCTTGGAGGGAGAAGGCATTGCTCTCATATTCCTCCACCGCCTCAATCCTTCCTCATCTTCAGACAATTCCACTTTCTAGTATACAGCAATCCTATGGGCGCCCCAGAACTTGACGACGAGTCCACTGTCTTCGAGATAAGTGCGCAATGTTGCGGCGGTTACATAAACGCTTTTATGTAACTCACGCATGATGTCTAGCTCCTTTTGTACGACGCAATCAAACAGCACAGCACAACTCCACCGATATACATGCTTCATTCCCCTCGATAAGTCCTCACCATCTCTTATCAAACCCATACCACCTTCCAACCCATAATTTCTCCCTTACCTTCATCCATGTACCCAGACCCCATCATAATCCCCCCAACGCAACCCCACACCCACACCATCCTCCTCCTCCACGGCCTCGGCAGCAACGGCGCTAAATTCGGCTACGAACTCCTCTCTTCTTCTTCCCTCCAAACCCTCTTCCCCTCAACAAAATTCATTTTCCCAACCGCAAAAAAACGGCGTTCAACCGCCATAAAACGTATCCCAATAAATCAATGGTTCGACATCGCCTCCCTCCCCGACAAATCCTACCGCGAAGAACTACAACTCGACGGCGTGCGTGAGAGCGCAGAGTTTATACATAGCCTTATCGCCGCGGAGATGCAGGCTGGGGTTTTGCCAGGGAATATTGTGGTCGGAGGATTGAGTCAGGGGTGTGCTATGGCGCTCATGGTAATGCTTACGAGCGATGTGAGGCTGGGTGCGGTGGTGGGGATGAGTGGGTGGTTGCCGTTTCGGGGGAGGATGGAGGATGTGTTGCTTGATAATGGGGAGGATGATGATGGGGGGTGTTGTTTGGAAATGATGATGATGGTGATGAGGAAGTGGAAAAGGATAATAAATCGTTACCAATACAGACACTTGAGTTTTTACGCGGGTATTTGGATATGGAGAGTTCCGGGGGGTGCTGCCTTGAAACGCCAGTGTTTTTGGGACATGGAGAGAAGGATGAGAAGGTTTCTTGGGAGCTTGGGTTTGAGGCTGGGAAAATGTTGGGTTTGTTGGGGGTGGATGTTACGTGGAAGGTTTATGAGGATTTTGGACATTGGTATAAAGTCCCCGATGAGATTGATGATGTGGTTGCGTTTTTGAGGGAAAAGACGGATTTAAAGTAAATGAGGGCATGGATTTAATGTGGGGGGGGGGGTTTTCAGTTGCCGATTATTGTTCCTGACTAGTAGGTATTAGATAGCTTAGAGTAGAGTGTTTAATTGATTCCATCCTTAATATAACGTTAGTTATCAACAGTAAAGTCACCTAGCCATTAGAAGCCACCCCCTCTGGTCCAACCAATTTCCGTTTATAGGCGGAAATCGTAAATAGCCAATCAAATATTGCAAAGTTGCGAGTGATTTTCCTGGGAGTTTAAGCGTTGAACTGGAGAGAAAAGAGTAAAGATGATCTATTGTAGAGACAGGCGGGCTGGTTTATGGGTTTAAGGCTTGGGAGTAGAGCTGAGATTGCGGTAGTGTGCTGCAACCGTTGAAATCGGATTTGGATTTGGATGCTTTGTCCCGGATTTTTGCCTAAAGAACAGGAGACAGTTCTGCAAAGTAGTATCACTGACTTCAGGTTTGAACCTAAGCTCGTGTATTTACTAGCCTCCATAGTGTTAAGAGGGGCTGGCATGCGAGCTTGAATACACATTCTGCAATGCGATGTTATGCTGCCTTAGTGGGCTTTATATGTTCTTGACCGGTTCTATTGGCTCCCTGTGTCGATCACGGGCACGAATGGTAGAGGATGGTGACAGCTTATATGTTTTGCTAACTTCAAATATCCACCCTCATTTCAAGCCACAAAACCGAATATGGATAATAAACCCGAGAAGATGCGGGGGGTGAAGTTTTATGGCGTACTAGGGTTCAGGGTTAATCTTCACCTCCTCGGCGACCCGGAGGAGGGATGAACACCTTTTCCTCCCCCCGAGGAGGATGGAAACTGACAATTACGAATGACTGATCAAACCCCACGATGTGCTGTGCAAGAGCCTCAACCTCTTTTGGCTGTCCTTAATCGTATAGCACCCCAATCGGAATATCTCCTCGGGGGTAGTGGTTCGATTGGTAACCTTATTCGAACCTCATCTACTGATAGATGATTGCTTTTTCCCCACATATACAAGTTTCAGGGACAGGCTGCCGGACGAACGCACCCCGGGAAGGAAAAACTTTTTCTTCAGGCTGCAGGAGAGTATTGTACAACTCGATTCACGATTTCCTAGGAGAATTTGATTTCAACTTCGTGGGTTTCACCCATCGGACGTCTATCCCCGACAGTCGTTCGATTCACCCACCCCACACCCCGCCAGAATAGCGTTTCTTTCCCTGGTACCTATCATAAGTACTTGTTGCTTCCTGGTAACGCGGTACTCGGGCCGCCGAACTTCGCGGTTGCGGGAGAGCTATTTTATCTTTTGGTTAGAGATATCTGACAAACAAAGTTTTTTGCTGATAATGTTATCGATATAAGCTCATCGTTGCTCATCCAATAATATATCTCTCAAGCTCCCCGTTTTCCATATTTCATAGGTAAGATAGCGTTAAGAGTAGATGAGATATGATCTGCGGGGAAGCAGTGTTGTTTTTTTTTTCAGTTGCTGCAGGGTGTTGCATATCGAAAGGTGTTTGAGAGAGAAGTGCCCCCGACAAATCCCGCGTAATCATATGAACCTAACAAACACAAACAAGGAAACCCCGCAGCCAACAGGTATACTACCCCGCATTAAACCTCCACCACCACCCACTACCACCAACATCACCACAGAACGTAGTATAAACCGCCCCGCGTTCCCCCCGTCTGCTCGTCCTTCCTGCATCTCAACTTCACAACACCAACCACCACAGCTTCCTTCTCCTCCACCTACCTACTACCTCTACCCTTAGACGCACCCCCTCCCCACAACCGCAACCATGCCAAAGATCACCCACATCCTCTTCGACTGCGACAACACCCTCGTCCTCTCCGAAGATCTCGCCTTCGAAGCCTGTGCCGAAGTCGCCAACGAAGTCCTCGCCGCCCACAACATCCCGGACCGATACACCGGGCCAGGCCTCATCACCGACTTCGTTGGCATGAACTTCCGTGGCATGCTAAAATCCCTCGCCACCAAATTCTTATTCACAATCTCTCCGGAAGACGAAGAGCGTTACGTCAAGCAGGAGGAAGACCAAGTGATCGATACACTACTCAGGAAAGCCGAGCCTTGCGTAAACTGCGACCCCGAACTCGAAAAGCTCGCTGAGTCGAAGAAATATGGTCTTGCTGTCGTGTCGAGTTCCGCGAAGCGCAGAGTTCTGGCTTCGGTTAAGAAGGTGGGACAGGATAGGTTCTTTGCTGAAGATGTGGTGTTTTCCGCGGCTACCTCTCTTAAGAAGCCGACGAGTAAGCCTGACCCTGCGATTTACCTCCATGCTTGCGAGGTGCTGGGGAAGCAGCCGGGTGAGTGTGTGGCGGTTGAGGATAGTAAGAGTGGGACGTTGAGTGCGGTTCGTGCGGGGATCCCGACGATTGGGTATGTGGGGAGTTATCCGGAGGAGAAGCAGGAGGAGATGAGGAAGTTGCTGTTGGATACTGGGGCGAAGGTTGTTATGAGCGATTGGACGGAGTTCCAGGATATGCTGGCGAAGATTGAGGCTCTGTAGAGGGGTCATTGGGAAAATAAAAGTGCATGCTTGGGTGGATACTTTGTTTTTTATTGGGTTTTTTTATTCGGGCTTTTTTTGTCCTGCCTATAAACTATAAACTACAATGCAATGCAATTGGGAGCTCTTGCTCTTGGGATCAGGTATAAATGGGTTTATTACTTGCTTCCTCCGTGCTATGATTGAGTGTTGGTTGATTATAGAATCCTCACTGGTTTCATGTATCCGGGTTCCTCCAATCAGCTTTCTTATCACAGCAGATAGCAAACGAAACATTTTCAGTGTGCTGCAGCTGCACATGACCCACCCAAGGCAATTCGAGAGGGTCTAGAACAATATGCCATCAGATGGAACAAAAAAATATTCCAAATGAGAGGTACATACATTGCTCTGGAACAACCATCTATCTATTTGGCTACCGTACCACAGATAACACTTTAAATGATCGCTGCTTCAGGTTGGAGAGATACCTGGGAAAGATTTGGGGCGAGTGAAGACTATGAAAGTGCACGTGGTGCGTATCTGCGAAGGGGATGAAGAATTGACAATACCAGCTCGTGCCGGATTGAGGTGGTTGGGAATGGAGTGTGTATATTGACTGGCGGGAGGATGTTTAAAGGTCTTGGTGGCAATTCATCCGGACGAAACCAGTCGGTATTCTTGGAATTGCATATGGGAAAGAGTGGGAATCTGGTAAAGATTCGGAATGGGTGGCTCGTCCAGAGTTCGACAAGCCTTTGGTGTTGATGCGCAGAACGAGTTGGAAGTGGATCTGAACGATATCAGAAGTCTATTCTCGGAGTTGGGTGGGAAGCTGGAATCGTTGGGTGGCTCTGTCATCTGTTGCTCGCATTTCGACATAGTCCACCAGCTCCTAGCCAGCTTTCATCCATGGCTTCTTGTTAGTCTCTCTCTTCTGTGCCAATGACCCAGATCCTTTCATCGCCGGCAAACTTCAATCTACGTAGTGCGTCTTGACGATATAAATATGGCCACCATTCCGTCTTATTTGAAACCAAACCGTCAACTCTCCATGCATAATCCTCTCCTCTTCTCTCCTGTGACGCAATTCAAGGTAAGTATCACTCACGCTTTAATTTCGATCGGTCGCCTCGAAGCCGTATTGTTTATCCCAGAGAAGCTCTTTGCATGATATGATTGCTGGGGGAACCCCATGCTGGTATCATACTAACCGGTGATCTTTTATGTGACTGGGTAAGTATACTAGTTATTCGTAAAAACCCCTTTTGCGAAGGTAGCTCGAAAATGCTTGAATGTTTTGTCTTTTTTCTTTGTAATTCTTAGACGGAGTGAAGGAGATAGTATTGCACTGCCTCCAGATGATGCTTAGAGGCTGTTTTTTTCTTCGCCTTTCCTGGGGAGTGGCGAAGGGGAAGGGGTGAAGAAGATATTGGAGAGAGTGTCGATGGATGGGTGTTGCTGAAGTGCGGATGGCTTTGGGATTGGTGGTTATGTTTCTGTTGTGAATCATATTATATGAGCGCTGGGAACTGATTATGGTGCGGTAAAATGGTCAAATTTATTTTCTTACAATGTCGTGCATGAAATTTACGGAATTGGGTAAATTCATGTGCACCAACACCCAATTTTGCTAATTCATGCATGAAGTCATCAATTTAACTATGCCATGGTACAATGTTGTATACAGTTGACATTGTAATGCATGAACTTGTTGGAATTTGGTGCTGATGCACATGAGTAAGGACTTTTGGAACCTGACACATTAAATACTGGATTTCCTAAATCATGCATCAAAAATAATTTGCAAAACCAAGTACCTGGTGCACATCAGGTTCCAAAATTCCTAATTCATGTGCATAAACCCTGAATTCCGCTTGTTGGTACTTGTACGAGGCTGGGGACAAAAGTCGTTGGCAACCACCACCTACAACAGCGAAAGAAGAGAACAAAAAAGAGCTATAGAAATGAAATTTAATACATTCTGATCTTAAGAGATGTCACGCTCAGGTATTAAAGTCTTGTATGTAGTGAACAGCATAGTTGACATGGTGGTGGTTGCTATGATCTACCAACGACATCTACCCCCAGCCTCGTACATAATGTTATTGAATAATATTGAATAATATTGAACACTACTCAAAGTCATACCATGGCATTGTTAAATTTTAAGATGTCATGCATGAATTAGTAGAATTAGGTGTTTATGCACACGAATTTATCCATTTCCACAGATTTCATGCATGACATTGTGAAATGGTATTTTGACCACTTTACACCACCATAACTACTAGGAGTAGGGGACAAGATCCGAGAACTGGAAACCGGACTTAGGCTTGTAATCGGGATCGGGAGTGTCAGCACGATTAAAACTTAGAGTAGGTAACTCGATGTTAGTTGCAGTTAGTGGCATACGGTTAGGTTTGCACGAGACCATCGACTCGGTTGAAGCTGCAAGAATTGATTCAAGCGTGCCCAGGGTGCCGCATCGGTGCTGAGGGTTGGTGAGGGCTAGAAGCATGGATCTGGTACGTCTTAAAGCACGGAACTGAGCACAACTGGGATGAAGTGAAATCTGTAGCAAGAACCCCACAGTGACGGCCGTTTCCTGCGCTACTTGTTTCGACATCCACCACTTCCAACTTCCAATCAACATCTTGACTTAGGGAGACCGATCTACAGTCCGAATAGAACTTGAGTTCATGCGAATCATCCACATGGTGATACCCGAAACTTCAAAAGTGTACGCTTCCGTGTACATCCAAATCCTCCGCTTATCTCGTCGCCACACACCTAAAAATACATGCAGGCAATAGGATACATTTGCAGGTATACATACAGGCATTACCCCCAGGTCGGAATGCCAGATAGCTGCAGCCCAACCCAGACAGCAGCTCAGTGTTCCTAGACCAGCCTGCATGAAGCCGGGCCTGACTTTCCTAGTGCAGGCCTCGAATTTGAGGCCGGTCCAACCGCCAGATCTCAAAAGCAGGCCGAGCTGACTGCCAAGGCTTTCACCGGCCTCGAAAATCTATGTGGGCTTCTGTAGGCCACAAAAAAATACGCAGGGCGGCGGTCCAGGCTTATCCAGTTGGCCCAAGCTTATGCAGACCGGTCCAATTACATGCAGGCTTCAAGAATCGGCTATCTCTGGATAGAAATCTGGGGACTTCTAGCCTTACTGTTATCCATCAAGGGTAAGAAGTTGCCGGCAATCCTCATCTTTGTATTTCTTGTTGTAGATACCAAAATGGACTCTGCCAACGCTGCTAATAAATATTATTTGTCAAACATGTTCAGGACGACTCGTACAGTGTTTAAGACTGCGTATACCATTGAAGTACAGCGACGTTGGCTACGAGAACTTCGGAATAGAGTGCGAAATCGACCAAAATGACAAGTTGTGGGTCGATGGATATTTGGGCGAGCTGGGGATAGAACCCGACCCCATCCCACCTCCGCCACTCTCCTAGAATTCTGCGCCACCCACAAAGACAAACCGATGGATGAGTGGAGCTATGTTGATGGTGAAGAGGGTTGGTTGACGAACACAGAGGTGGCGGCTGCGAAGATGTCTGGGAAAAAGGAGGGGCAAAGGCAGATTATCTACGACGTTATGTATACCACTGGGGAATCTATCATTATCTTCTCTGAGCACCAGATATCTTTGGTAGCATAGATATCTACTGGCTCTTTAAAATACACTAGATATCTACCATATAAAAGCGGGCCCATCTATACCAATGGCGGTTTTCAAAACTACATAAGTACATAAGCGCTTTTCATCTTTCACTTCTTGATCAAAAGGACGGTTCCGAGTCTCCAACATCATTAAATACTGCCTGGTACAGGAGTATACATTGTGATGCTCAAATAATGCACTGTAATCAATGTGGATTCTCTACAGCCATCCCGTTATTGAATGAAGGACCACATACGCAAAAAATGAAAACACCATTAAACTCTTAAATTCAAAAAGAATCGTCAAGAACAGGACTCGAACCTGCGCGGGCGAACCCATGTGATTTCGGAAATATTCGAGTCACACTCCTTAACCACTCGGACATCTTGACCATTTTATATACTACAAATTTTTAACATTTATAAGGATTACAGCAGTTGATGCTATTACATTTATCAGGGAAGAGGAGATAGCCCCCAAAGAACACAACGACACACCCACGTTTGCTAACGCCAACCCAACCCCGTGTGTATGTGTAAGTGTGTCAAGAAAGACACAAGATGGGGAGGCCTCAATGCTGAGAGATGGGTGGACATAAAGAAATCTCAGCCTTGTTAGTGAATCTCCCCACTTGGTTGGCGCGCTTGTTTTTCTCAATAATGACTGTACCTTCTTGATTAGTGCCATCGCGCTTATGGGGGGGGGGGGGGGGCATTATAGTTTCCGCCATATTGGTTCTGCTCATCTCTTGTTCCTGTTGTTGTCATCATTCGATTTTGGGGCGCGCGCTTTTTTGCCACTTGGGGAGATTGGAACCCAATACTTGAAAATACGTTTGCCTTTGATACGTACTATACATATAAGGGTGAAGTTTTTTGCTGATGTTGGTGGTCACCGAGTTCATGCGCATAATGGGTAGTGAGTGGTTCTCATGGGCTTACTGCCGCAAGCGTGTAAATTAATGGGATGCGCATATTGGGCCCAGGGAAAGGGAACGTAGCGCTTATCTCTCATGCGTCAGCCGAAATATCAATCTTGCAAAATTTTCTCAAACTGAAAAGGTATGTGGATGCGCTGTATCAGGCATTTTCAATAGCGGTTGGTTGGTTGTCCTGATAAGAAAACCAGATTATCCAACCAAAGTTGATGCACTATCAATCACTCGGACATTGTTGGAGATACAAGACAGCCCTCATAGGTAGGTTTCATAAGTTCCTGCCTCAACAGCGATGATGACAGCCCTGTTAGAAAGGAAGTTCATCCTCACATCACAAACCCGCGGGGTAACACGAGCGGCAAAGTCCGCTCAACCGCGCGCAGCCGGTTGACTTTTTAGAGCTAGGAACATTCTCACCAACATTATGGTTGAAAGATTACATTTTGCTTCAGCCCCCTATCAGACGCTCGGGCCGTTTTTTTTTTTGCTGACATTGCTGTGATATATATTACTTCTTCCTGCGTGTTATGTACTCTCTTTGGTGACGCTGTAGGATTCTAGCTTCCTTCTCCCCTTGCGTCCTAGAACCTACTACCTTCACAAGTTTTCTCCATCAAAAAGAAAGACACGTTCACAACACACTTGTCCCAATCTTTCCACCCTGTAAAACACTCACCTACAAACCCAATATGCCACCCAAAAAGCGCGCTCGCTCTCCATCGCCAAACACGACTACCCCGAAAAAAACCCGCGGCGGAGCCATCAACACCTCCGGCCCATGGACTCAAGCCGAAGATGACACGATTTTACGTCTCCGAAACTCCGTACCCGCTACTAGCTGGGCCGACATCACGGCGGCCGTAAATAAACTCCCACCGGGCCGTAGGACAACGGCAGCTGTAAAAATGCACTACCAGCAAGTGCTAAAATACGACGACCAGTCATCCGGAGAACCCCTTAACGGCAAGGAAAAGGAGTTGTTAGACAGAGCAGTCAAAGACGTGGAATCCATGAGTGATAAATGGTGGTTTGTTGCTGCGCGGTATGCTGAACTCCGGAAGGGAAAGTGGGAGGGAGAGTCGAGGGAGTTGGGGAAAGTTGGCTGTAAAAAGTGGTGGAATGCTGTGAAGGATAAGGGGATAGAGGAGAAGGAAGATAAGAAGGAGGAAAGGAGCAGGAATACGACGGAGGCGGCGGGCGATGAAGAGGAGCTTGCTATCAAGGGGGGAGTGTAGGAGATTTCTGGGTGGCGCGTTTTTTTTCGTAGACGTAGAAGATACCGGTTTATTCAATATTGTATTAACATCACTCTCACGAAATTCCTGATCTTGCTTACTATATGTTTGGTCACTAGTTTCGGAGTTGGCGAGTATGATCTGTTTGGCCATGATTCATTCTTCTCAGCAAGGTCTGTCAGAGGTCGATTGGCGGATCCTTCAGCCCAACGCCATGAATTGAAACTCGATCACTATTGGCTGTCAACATGTCCGCCAGCATACCGGTGCGGAACGGAACGACACACCAGCACTTAGCCTTGACTCATGTAGCCTCACTTCATGGAAAAGGATCCTCTCATTGAGGTAGGCAAAATTACGTTCAGCCGAGTTTCAATAATACGAATCAAATTGGCTGTCATCTCCACTAAGCCAATCTTTGACATTTCCCTATCGTACAATTTCGCCCACCCATTCCATGCCCTATGAGAATTCCAGCGACCGCTAACTCCCCGCATTGGCCTCCACCCCCGCCGATGGAGGCGCTCCATATCTCTCCCGCATAGCCCGATACTTCTTCACATAATATAGCGCCTCGATTTCCTTCTTCACAAACTCGGCCTGCTTTAAGCTGTCTCGAATTTGATCTTCATCACGGAGGTGTGATTTCGACATGAATGCTTTGTGCAGCCGAGGTTTGAAGTATTGATACCCAAGCGGATAGTCGCGACCCAGGTAGAGCTGTGCGGGGTATTAATAAGGTAGGGTGATGAGAGATGAGGTGGTGCTGACGAGGTCTTTATAGATTTTTTTGACTTGAGTTTGGAGAGGGGTTGACATTGTGAGTTATTGCTGAGGTGGAAATATGTGGTGGTGAGCTCGAGTGAAGTGAAGTTAACATACGGAAATGACATCACGATCACATGTGTGGCCAAGACGCGAACTTGGTGTTAACCTTAAAATCTCATCCAGAAGTACTTATATACATGAATTACTGCTATCAACAATATCGTCATTACTACATAAAACATCAAACCTCAATCTCGCTGGGCCAGTTTTGATGGTTTTGGAGCAACGAAGAAGTACAGTAATAAAACCAGAGAAACAGACTACTAGGGATCTCAAGCAGCAGAACTCGAAAGAACCCCCCCTTGCACGACTAGAGGCTTCTGCTTGGAGAGGTGTGCTATACTCTTGTCGCTGAGATGCAATGTGTCCTTCAGAACTTGTGGTGGAGTCAAACCCAGCCTGGACACATTAGCAATTGCGGAAGGCAAACTAGATTTAGTTCATACCATTGGCCCGCAGAGATATCCGTGAACTTCTTTTGCTTGAGCACCTCCAGGAAGATGAGATCTTCCGTCCCGGTGTTCTCTACATAGTGACTGCAAGACTTGGGAACATAGCCTACGTCGCCGGGGTTGAAGTCGAAAGTTCTAGCGCTGGCAGGAGCGACGTATACAGACATTCGTCCCTTTCCTTGGATGAAATACGACCACTCGTCGCTGCTTGGGTGCCAATGGACTTCTCGAATAGCTCCTGGCTTAACCGTCACCAGTGCCGTGCTGAAATCCGAGGCGATCTACCCGAGTTAACATGTTGAACGAGATTCAAATCTAGGATTATTAGGAGCAGTACTGGAAACGTGTTGGTATCCAAAATTTTGACACTACCGCCATCCACCTTCAATGGCTCTTGCTGACTCCAATGGTACGAATACGAGAACTCTTTCGGGATTGAACCCGCGGCTCCAGTGATGTTTTGCTCTGAAAGATTCTTTGGTGGTTCTGTGCCGTTGAAGATGAAGAGCTCTGCTGGCGGAAGATCGTTAAAGGCTTGAGGTGGGAGGTCAATTTCTTTAGACCAAACTTCGGTGGGAGTACGAGCGAACATTTCGGATACGAGGAACGTCTTAAGTCTCACAGTCAGCGAGTTTGCCATACAAGCATAAAAAAAACGCAGGAATTACTTCGTCTTCGGAAAAATTTCCATCATCAAAAACCAGCAAAAATTCTGTGCCGTTCTCTAAGCCTTGGATGTAGTGAGGAACGCCAGGAGGAAAGAACCAGACATCTGAAGATCTATTAATCGCTAATCCTTATATGAGAGGTTTGATGGGACGAGAATACTGACCTCCTTCAGTTACATCATCATAAAACGTCTGTTGCTCTTCATTAACAGCCCCGATACGAGCGCTGCCTTTAATGATATATGCCCACTCTCCTGAAGTATGCCCTACACCGTCATCAGCTTCCGTGTATCAGATTCTCACCAGCGGCATTTACAATGCATCTCCCTATAGGCGCCCGGGCCTAGTCTCATATCGACACCAGCAAACTGTGTAGCAGCAGGCAATACTTTTAAGTTCTGTTGTCTACTCCACCCGGCATTGTTCAGCCCAAGCTTCACATGGCTCAAATCCATCGGCCAATTCAGCTGAGGAACATCTCCGTGGTCGCTCTGGGGCGGCGCCAATATATCTGGATGGGTTCTATCGATCTCGGGTTGTTTTGGGCCAGGATCGCTATTTCCCTTGGTGCCGCGGATTGGCTGGGGAGTTGGAATATTGCTGAAATCTAAAGGCGCCCCGATCTTGTCGTCTTTCTGTCCCGGCGCAAAAACGATTTCATTTTCTGGAATCACTGTGTTTTCCTTTGAGAAAGGGAGGTCTGGGTCGTATCCTTGAAGGCCCGTGGGTCCTAGCAAAGAACCACTATATGTAAAAGTTCGCGTGGGAGTTGGTTGAATCGCGATTGCGGGGGCTGCTGTGGCACCCGCAGCCAGGGCGAGGATGAGGAGGGAGAGCGAATACATGGCGAGATTTTGGGGGGGGGGGATGGGGGAGGGATGATGGGAGGTTTATATCCACCTAATCAGGCGCACCCGGTTTTTGGCTTTCAATATCTAGTAGAACCGTATTGAATCCGACTTCTCCCCAACCATCCTTGTTGTTGAGGTCTTCATAGGGGATGGTCACTATTTCACGTGGTGATCTAAAATAACGATATAGTCTCTCCAGACAGTACGTCCTTCTTCTAATGACCGTATTGAGTATATAGTCGAAGAGAACAAGGAAGTTTGAATGCAAATGCGTACAGAAATAAACCCCCCCCTTCTGACTGCGGGGGACTAACGGAAATGTAGTCCGCGGTATGTATACAAATTGACGCTGGGAATCTTCCCAGGTTTCTGGTTTGCCCGAAAAGAATACACCGACTTCCGCTTATGCATAGCAGTAATATCGATTAAAACAGTCGCCGTACAGAAAACCGTTACTGGGGATGCAAACGTTGGACTGAGACAACATTGCTTCCCGGTTTGCATCTGGAAAGAACGGATGTGTCGTTATCTTGCTCTCGCTTCCGATCACTCGCTCAGGCCGCACACAGGGAGATCTAGCGTGATGCGGGGGCACAAAACCTAAAAGCGCATGCGTAAGTAACACAGTTCACCCTGTAAAGCTTAAATAGGACAAACCGGATAGATTTTGTCTGGCTGGCTACAGTCGGTGACAGGTTTCTTGGAGTACTTACTGCGTAGGCCGCATGGACCTTACTTTGTTGTTAATAAATAACTAATTCGAGGATGATGCCAGTGTCCAGAATGTTTGGTTGACATTTGCAAGTACAAGCTTCAATCGTTGATGGGATTTTGGTGGGAAGGAGTTTAAATGGTAAAGTGAGTCTCGCGTTTCCCCCAACAGTGCATAGAGAAATAGATGAAAACATCAAAGATCAAACGCGCACAGCCACTGAATCTCGAATTATATAGCAATACCCCACAGGGTAGATCATCATCCGCTGGGCAAGGGTCTTTGTGGAATACTTCAATGCTTGTGTTAATACATTACGATGTTATTGAGGTTTAAGTTTCGATTATTAGGCAGAATTACCGATATAAAGTGTAGAGCACGAACTGTAGGTGTCATATGTACGGAATGATACGGGGAACCAAGGGTATTATTGAACGGATATCACGGGCGGGAGTGCCTCCGAGGTATTGGAAATATTGTTGAACACCTGCTCAATGGGTTCCCGACACATACCCGCCTCAAACCCCTGAACATAAGCTTTGGATAGTTATGGTGACATGACTGCACATGCACGAGGCATTCAACTTTATTACCCATTTTCACTACCCTTACCACTCTATTGTTAAACTCACGGCTCATTCTGTAGATTTATCAATCCCACAATCACGAGTCTCTAGGGGATAAGCACAAACTTTGATTACCTAGTCCACATATTATTACCTAGTGGCAAATTGGTACACCTCTTGCTGCCTGCCCCAATACAAACAACGGTATTCTTGGTGAGAAAACCTTAATGATTACCTAGGTTCGAAGCTGCGCGTACCATAGAACGCCACCTGCTCGTACTCAACTCATGATTTCGAGCTGGGCCAGGAAATTCTTTAAGGATTCCCTGTCTTGAGTACCCTGCCATCGGAAGAGCTCCATGCCGGTTTTCCTGGGAGGATTTGAGGTGCGCAAAGTGAAAAGATGATCCGGCCATGGAATATTGAGCGATTTGGCCCAAGCCGCGTGTGCCTAATACAGCCACCAGAACTCCGGGGGATGGACGAGGCCAGGGATATTTTGACGCAGCATACTCTATGGTGAACACTCCGGATGCCGATCACTATATGTTATCTAAGCATAAGTTATCTTCGCTGCTTGTGTTTTTCCCTTCTCGAGGTAATAGGTACCAAAATTTCCAGGTGCTGAGTCTTGCCTGAGGTGGAGGTTAGAGTAGATACTACCACCAACTATCAACATGTTTTGATACTTTGTCCCTATCACAAGTAGATACATATGTGCCAGTCTTTCATACGTGAACGGACGGGATCTCTCATCTATGTATGTTGCCCCTAGCCTACATAGGGGAGGAGAGGGCGGCCCATTCTTACCAGGTTCAGTTGCGCGCTAAATGTGGACAAACTTGGGTTCATCTCCGTGGCCCCGTCCAATGGTTCTCGCGATCAAGTTCTTTTGGGTGGAAGTCATCACTTGTGCCGGATTAAGGCGTCGCCATGTGTACAAACCTTCATTCGGCCAGCACAGAGTCGCCCACTTCCCGTAGCCCAGTAATTCGAATCTTCTACTTGAGGTTGTATCGAATCTTGCAGGCTACCTCTTTACTTATGAAAGTATTATGTGAGGATTTCTAACACATGAGAAGGGGTTTGTTAGTTATATGTGGGAATAATCTAGGTGTGATTCAAGAGATTCGAATCTTTTCTTCGGGATTGCTTGGTTTGTTTCCTCTTTTGCCCAGTTTTAAATTCGGTGGGATGTTCTGAAGAGCTCATAGCTTTGATGGTTATTGGGGAGGCCGATAGATGATTTCACGACTTCGGACTGTCCCTTGGCTGTGGTCGATCAGTGTCGTCAGCGTGTAGAAGAGGCTTTGTCTAGCGGTGTTCCTGCTCTACTGCGTCAGCATAACCATCAGTCCGTTCTTGACCAGGCATTTGAGAAATAAAAGTCAATGATGAAACAAATAAATCTGTCCACTCAGTCCTTCCAGAAGAATTGCATTATCATTTTTCACTAGAATCTATTGTTTATAGGTGTCATTAGATTCATAGGTCGGTCAGGTAAATCCCAAGTCGTTTGTAAGCTTGTCAAAAGCCTGGGTAGTAATCCGAAGCGGTCGCCCGGAGATCTACAAATTCGAAAGCCGGCCAGATACGGTCATATTTGTAGTCTGGATGTTGCAATTGTAACAAAAGAGCCCTCACATATCAGTTATAGAAGCATGGGCACATCACCGCCAACAGCAAGGCATCACATTGATGATATTGCTCAAAAAAACCGTCTAATATACAAAAATTCCATCAGGACCCAGGTGTTTTTCCCATACTACTAGCAGGAGCATCATCGTCAAAGCACGCCTTGGAATCCGGCATCAAACAGAGTAGGGGTACGAAATAGTAAAAAGATATTTCCAACACCCCAGCACCATGCACGAACACAAACACAATAACAGCAAATACAAGCCGCCGCCACAGAAGACCAAAGAAAGAACCAAAAGTCTGTCTTCACTACTCCGAACCTTTATCAACACCCTTCCCCTTTTCTGCAGCCGATGGTGGTGCAGCAGAGGATGAAGAAGCTTCCAGTTCCGGCTGAACTCCTGGTTCTGGCTCCTCTGTCTGTTGATTTTGTCCTCCGTTCAACAGTCCTTCGACCACTCCTCTAGCATTAAATCCCCTCTCCCTCTCCATCAGGTCTGACTCCAGGCTCCTCAACGCCCTCTCCTGCGCGTTCAGCGGGAACATACTCCTTTCGCCAAAGAGACTCAGCCTGTCTTCACTATTCGCAAACGACCTTGGGGTCGGCACTGAAAACGGTGAGTTATTGGCTGTCTCTTCAAGGGTTTGTGCCGCTTCCCTCATCCGTCTTGCCGCATTATTGAGCGCATCGATCCTCTGTACCAGCACCTCCCGCGTCTCTGCATCTACCCGAGAAATCTCGGCTTCCGTTGCGTCTTCAGCGAGTGTAGGAATCTCCGGCATTTCGGGGACAAGTTGTGCTGGATGAGACAAGGTTTCATGAAGGCGCTCAACGTCGAGGCGGAGTGAATCAGGCATGTCGGTACGGTCTATAATGCTATTACGGAAGGTAGTTGGTAAGCCGAGAAGGAACCTCAATCTGTCTGGCTGACTGAGCTCATATAGCAATAATCCGGTGGTTTCAATTGCTGTTTCTCGCGCAGAATTGGTGACCACATCACCGCTAAACATCTGTTCCATCACAGCAATGTTTTCTCTGATCTGCTGTACCTCTTGTGAATTTGGCCAGCCAGTCAAGATCTCTTTTCGAATCTCTTCAGGCAAGCCAAGGAGGATTGTGCTGACATGTTCTAGCCGGCCTTCACTGTAGTGTCGAGCTAAGACGAGTGACAATGCTGTGATGCTTTCTGCCTCTACTGGCTTGAGAACGGCACGTTGTTCTGGAGTTAGCCTAGATGTATCGGACAATCTTATTGACCTCGATGTATTACTTGTCGGCATGCTGCTATTCCGATCCACGTCCGGACTACCCGACACACCGAGCTCTACATCTCGAAATGTGCGCTCAGTGGGAGTGGGAGTTCGTAGTGCGTGGTAATTTCGCAGGTTCTCTTGATATGTTCTATGTCTCCGACGAGATGCAAGAACAGTGGAATTTCTGAGGGAAGGTGTCTGCGTAGCTGATGCATTTGACCCAGCCATTCCAAAGACGGTTAGTGGAACGACTGTCCAACCAGCGGGAAGTACGAGCCCTGGGGGTAGACCAGGCGTCGAGTGGGCTGCCAAAGGTGGCGAGAGAAGGGGGCCAGTGGTGGGGAAGCGGGAGGGTGAAGATGGGTTGGGTACGTCAGAAGCAGCTTGTCCGTTCATAGTTGTAGGAGCGTTGCTAGGGCCGGAAGCAGCTTGTCCGTTCACGGTTGTAGGAGGAGCATTGCTAGGGCCGGGAGCTGCAGGAACTGCAGGAGCGGAAGTCGCGGCTGGAGGGGAAAGGGGCGTTGCGGCGTTCAACGCGTTTTGTTGTGCCTGGAGTTGTTGTAGTTCCTGGAGTTGTCGATGCGAATGCTGCAACATTGCCGCTTCGCGTTGAATCAATTGCATGGTGTGATCGATACGTTGCTGAACTGCGGCCCTGGTTGACAGGTCTGGCTGCGGTTGAGGAATAGCCGGAGTTTGCGGTTGTTGTTGCGGTTGTGGCTGTTGCGGCACTGGGGGCTGTGGGAATTGTGCAACCGGTTGGACCTGTGGCTGCTGGTTTCCTTGTTGCGGTTGCTGCGGTTGCTGCGGTTGCTGCGGTGGCTGTTGTTGATTGCCCTGATTCTGGCCTAATCTGTCTATCAAATCTCCCATCCCACCTGCGCCCATGCCAAACTGCAATCCACCAAAACCCCACTGCGCTTGAAACGCCAACCCATTCCCTTGAGGTATCAGCCCATTCGCTGCAGCAGCGGCAGGGTTCCGTGCGTTGGCAGTTGTGCCAGTAATTTCATCAAGTACTGGCCGTCGACAAGTGGGACACCGCTGCTGACGCTCAAGCCAGCTCCGTAAGCAAGCAAAATGCAACACATGTCCACAAGGGAGTTTCTTGGGTCGGTGCCGTTGATCTTGTGTCCCTGCTGCTCTACCACCAGCGCCTGGTGCACCCTCCTCTGACCAGGGGCGCATTTCCTCGCGGCAAATAATGCAGACACCTTCAACACCAACTTCATCCGCAGTAGCATCTGGATAACGAGAATTCATGTGTGCTGTTGCACGACGGTATCGAATGAAATCGCGGATACGAGTGATGAAGGAGCGGAGGGTGAGGTAAACATCTCTTATGATGTGAAGCGGCAACCCATACCACGTAAGAACAATAGAGAAGAACGAGAGGTAGGTTAGCAGTTTAAGGAAGTCTACGGGCTTCAGTTAATCGGAAGTGGTCATAGAAAATCACTCGCGACACGCTAGCGAGGGACCCAGCAAGGCACATACCTGTACACAGCTCCGAGTAAAACACCCAGGTGCCCTTTTCCTCCCATCCCCCAACATCCAATTCTTCGTCATCCTCATCCTCATCCTCAATCTCATCTTCAACAGGTTCGGTCTCCTCCCCTGCCGCGCGTCGTCGTTCGTTTTCCTCTCTCTGGGTTTGCCTTCGTTGCCTTGCTGCAGCACGTTCAATGGTTCGTGCCACCTTTCTTCGGCCGGCTTCCCTGTGCAATATATACTTCTCTGCCAAGCTGATTATATACCGCGACAGAATCCCAGTTGAGGTGATCAGAAGAATAGCAAATTCAAACGCAAACATAACCTTGAAGTAATTTAGCTATTCCGACGGAGACAAAACGTTCGGTATTCGAACTTACCATCATATTGGGCTTTCCCCGCTCCAACACGGCAGTGATTGAATGCCATACCATTCCTCCGCAAGTAGCACACAACAGCAACAAACTGCTCGCAAGACGAATGTGAAATAGTAATGGCCGTTCCGGAGGCTGTTGTTCCATCTACAATTCCCCTCCCAATCAGCATTCCCGTCGATCCAATTGTCAAACCCGGGAAAGCACGGAAACCCACAAATTCAACCCTTCCACTTCCAATCCAACTAAAACACTTGATGAATAGCAAAACCCCAAACATAATAATAAACCGGACATCGAATTCGTCGCGGAAGATCGTCATGGCGAGGCATGTCTCCGTAACCGCATACCACGCCTTTTCGTAGATCTGCTCAACCTCCATAGCACGCAACGGACCGTAGAATAATAGTTGGAGGGCATGACCAAACACAATTGAGAGGAGGATAAGGATATTTGTCAGGACCTTCCGCGAACGTTAGCAGGCGCGAATCCAGCGTAGCCGGGAATGGGGCTACCATCAAGCAGGCATTCGATTGTGCGAGGTAGACGCATGCTGAATAGAAATTGGCGCGTTGGTTGAAGGCTGATAATACCACTCCGACCGTGACGACGGTGCTAGCCTGTAGAGTTGGGTGTTAGCCAAGCGGTGGTGGGGGGAGCTTAAGAGCTTCGTGAAAGGAGGGAAACGTACGGCGCCATAGACGGCGAGTCGCATGTTGAAGAATATCAAATCTTGCCGGCGATTGTCTCAAAGAACTGGGAGCAAAATGTCGAACACAGGTTTTAGAACGAGTGAACGCGAGTATCGTTGGTTAACAGCCGAAAAGTAGCGAGAGCTTGCGAAGGACAGATTGTCGATTGGCACATCACGTGATAATACAACCTTAGTGACGTATACGCGTACATAGAAGTGCTATCTCACAACTTCAATTCAACTCCTCAACACCTCCATGTCCCCTCCTTTCCACCTACCCAAGTAGGTATTTACCACTTCCTACTAATCACTTTATAATTTCTATCTTCCGCGTCCTGAGGGTTTGCGGGCTTTTAGACTTGTAGGCTTGTATACTTGCAGAACAGGTCGGACAACGAGACAACTTGGACACGCTGGACACCTTCTCTATTGAACCAAATAACTTTGTCATCGCTCTCTTCGGCCCGCGAGGGACTCCTAGTCAAGCCTGCAATTATGACTCTGGCAACTTGAAAGAACTAGAAGTCTCATGTGTAGCTCCGGAAGTTAGCCGAACAATTCTATTCAGTGTTGTCCATGATGTCCTCTACTTCTTTGGGGATTTTACGGTAGGATCTTTGCTCCCCTAACACCGTACAGCAGTGGAAAGGGAAGTTATTGAGAGTGCAGAAGCCTAGAACTAACAGATTTTTGGAAAGAGTCCCGGGATTACCGGAACAGGAGGAAGAGGTAAAAAAAACCGAAAACCTGGTGGTTTACGGTTGACCTCTGGGAAGGACTGTTACTCAGTACATGATCCGTGCTGGTAGTCGAGAGTTCCTGGAAGTCCAAGGACAAGAATTGCGGGGAGATCGACAGGATCCGATCGTTCGAGAAATCCTGGGGAACTCTACGTACGAGTACATCTCGGCCTTTCTAGATGATTTCAGGTCAAGACCGTGGAACCATTTGTCTACCTAAGAATGTGAAATGACGTCGTGTAGTCATTGAAAACACTTATAATCGCCGAACAAACCAATCCGCCACACTAGAGAGCGATTATTTTCAAACCGTGACGCTTTCCATCACCCACATCGAAGCCATATATTTACCGCGTTGGTAAAGAAATGCAACATTCGGTGAACGTGATTGTCTTAGGGTTCTCATTGGTCGCTTGGACAACACGCCTCACCTACAATCCGTTACTAACTTCTCTGCGTGGCACCGTGGGTATGGACTCTCTGGAATCAAGTGACTATCCCAACGTAGGATATATCCAGTACTCGGCACAAGGCGAATTTCAGTAGGCGGCACTCTAACGGGGGAAAAATTGTGAATAATGTAGACGGTTATCTATACAAGCAATATCTATCGTGAGACGTTTATCTGACTGATATAGGATACCTCAACCAATGAACCGAATGATTACCGTCTCAGCACGAAAGCTGTAGTATTGAAGTGTGTATATAAAACACTATGGTGATCATCGCGAACATACTGCACCCCCTACTGGCCTTTTCGCTTTACCCTCTCGTCGTTGTTAACGGCCTATCCGCGACTGGGATGACACAAGGCAGCATATATCTTTTGCTCTCGACGCTTATTGTACCGTATGTGTACCTGTGGTCGACAATTAAAAAATCCAATAACACCACCTCGTACCTTTAGAGGAGTTGACCTAACGGTATAGATCACAAGAATTGAACTGGGGGTTTGCTGTTGTTTTATCAAGTTGTGTTTTTTCGAGCACTGTATCTACTCTCATCCTTACTGTTCCATACGGGGCAGCAAATGCGGTTAATTTTGGCATGCTGTGTGTGAAAGGACGAGCTTGTGCTTTGAAGTGTTTCGGGTTTTGGATTTTGGTCGTGTGAAGAGAGATGGATAGAGTTAACGTTTAATTTCAGCAGAAGTTAAGAATAACTACGAGTCTCAACAAAACATAGGATCTGGCCCGGGACATTTTGTCTATACTTTATAGCCTGAAGAGTATACATACCGACTGGACAAAGCACTTCTTGTTCAACTAACGCCCGATCCTGCTACGGCTGCTTCTACTTCCACGAGTCCATCCAATCCCGCAATAAAGATGTGAGAGACCGGTAGAAAACACCAAAGGTATGACCTGGTCAACTATTCTCGGGCGAAAACGCAGGTCATGATTTGTCGCCCATGGAATCCTCGGAATATCTCGTTCCGTGCTGAGTACCAGATATATCTGGGTCTCGCTTCTGGGATTCCGTACGAAATATAAGTGGACGCGCGGCCATGGGTTTCTGGGTACGTAGTCTGTGTAGGAAGTATTGATTGCATTTATAAACACCAACACAAAACTTCGAATTCAACAGCATAGTGTCAGGCCTAGGAAAAGATAGAGTAAGAGATATAAGAGAGAGGAAGGAGGCCATGGGTGGGAGTGTGGGAAGGTGTCCGCATTGGAGAATCCTCGTACTGCGAACCTAAAAACACAGATAAATATGGCGAGTGTTGACCTGCCCGCCTTTACTGTTAAACTTGTTTGTCCCTACATTTGAACCCCAGAATAGATATCACTATGGGAAACATTGGCTACTACCCTAGTAACTGTATCATCCTCATAATCAGGTAATTGTAATGAGTTTGAAGGTCAAGTCTAAGGTTATGGAAGGGCATATCTATGGCTGCTCTGTAGCAGACGATGCAATGCAAGTCAAGGGATCGAAGGAGGCAATTGATGACCATCTCACATGCACACATAGATGTACCGGAAGTAACGTGTTATAACCATAGACTACCTATACCAGGAGACAAAGACGACACGAGATCAACGTCTCGTCTCGCGGTGCTTTTGGTCTCGTTGACCCGTGATACCGACAGCGAGAGTCACATGGCTAGCATTGCTAGTCTGCGTGTCTCTGCAATAGGCTATGTAGGGGCAAAAAGACGAGCACTATGCCTTTCATGTTCCTTGGGGTAGAGCGGTGGCGGTGGTGGCGGCTGCGGCAGCGGCAGGAAAGACCGCCGTACAAAAGGAACCCGTGGCTCGTGTACGAGGACTTGTCTTCGCCACAGGTTTAGTACATGCCTCGGTCTTTACTAGTTGAAATAGCCTAAAAACGTCAGTTCACCGCGTCAGAACGCGTAAGACGCAACGGAGAAAAGAAAACCCACAGCCGAAGTATCAAGGATTCCCATTCTCTCTCGAAGGGGGGCGAACGAAGGAAAGAAGGACGCACATAGGCTGCAGCTTCTCCGTGGGGTTCGGGTTCCGCCAGTAGTTAACTATGGCGACATCTGACTGTTGTTGCTTTTTATTCGCCCTATTATCCCGCGGCGAGGTGTGAGAGAGAGCGTGGGAGAGTTTCTCTGACAGCGCTGAAGTAGTTGCAAGTAATGGATTTTTCAAACAAACGAGATAGGTAAAAGATACAACTCCCGAAGTCTCCAGCAGTGTAATCCTGGTGGCCGGACAGCACGCTGGGATCATGCTCTGTTATTTTCGGTTGCCAACCACTTTATTTATTTCGGTGTTGCCAGATCGCGAGAGTATGTGCAACACTGCATATCATTGCAGAGAGGTTCCTGGATTGATGAAGCGGCTCTGGTAGTAAAAATGATCGGAGAATGCCGAAAGAAGAAGGCGCTTCAGCTTAGTGCAGGCTTCCCTCCAACGCGAAAAACGAAGAAGTGGACAAATTTCAAATTTTTTTGTGAGAGGGACCCTTACTCTTCCCTTCTTTTTCGCTGGAACCCAGCTTCAGCTCAACCCCAGATTCTCCCCCTCCTCCTACCGCTCGCTCACCCCTTCTCTTGTACGTTTCTTTAGCACCTAGTCTTCCTGCCCAGCAGCGATCACGTCTACTTTTCATTGAGTAGTTGACCTTCCGACCCAGGGATAGCCAACAAGTGCCTCGTCTGGTGAAATCACGACACCAAGGTTCCGCTCCGAAGCACCGTCCGTGCAACGAACCCTTCAACTAGCGTTGGTGAGTCGGAGTGTTCTTGTTCAATCTCTCGGCGGTCGAGAGTTCCCCACAAGCCTCCTCGAAATCTACGGGGATGGTGGTATTCGAGCATCTCGAAAAACCCGCCGAGGGCCAGTGCCCCATTGTACCCTCGAAACTGCACTCTCCAGCGCAGCAGGACCGGATGAGAGCGGTCCGCTGCTTAGCGCAGGACTTCCCTCCCCGCCTCTTATCTCTTCTCTGGAACCAAATGCCAGATGTTTCCCTCTGTTTCATTGATGACTCTTCCCTTCCTTCCCATTTCATTCGCCTGCCTATCGATTGAATCTATATACCCATCTTCTCCAAAGCCGTTGCAAGAAAGCGGTGCTGACTCGAGATCTGCGAATCATCAGTTGAAAGTTGTGACGCTCTTACTACACTACTTTTAATTCCCAGAACGTAACCTGCCCACCATGGCGACCGTCACGGAAGTGGTCAAGGAGTCACTCCTCGGGAGTGAGCATCCTGTTTTGTTGTCGGACGAGACGAAACGTTTGTTCGACAAGTATGCGACTCATACTACCCCGTCAGGAGAGCGAGTGATGAGCAAGGATGACTTTGTAAACGCAATTGCTCCACCAAAGGAAGACTATCACAAGATTCGGCGCGAGCAGTATGCTGTAATGTTCGACGTCGCTGACCGACGAAAAAACGGTTACCTTTCACTCAAGGAGTGGGCGGCCTTCGAGTTCCTACTGGCCAAACCCGATGCTGAATACCAGATCGCGTTTCGGCTGTTTGACGTTGAAGGGAAGGGATCGGTGAAGTTTAGTGATTTCGTCAATCTATACAAGAAGTACAAGGGCACCAATACCATCCCATTCGACTGGGACAGCGCTTGGGCCACTCTGTACTTGGGCAGAAAGAACAGCAGACACGAATTGACGTATCCTCAGTTCTCGCAAATGATGAGGGCGCTCCAGGGAGAGAAGATTCGCCAGGCATTCCAGACATTCGATCCGAATGGCACGGGTTTTATTGAGCCCGATCAGTTCCAGCGTGTCATTCTGGAAACTTCAGCGCACAAGTTGTCTGACCACATTCTAGAGAACCTCCATACGTTGTGCAGTATCGGTAGCGGTTCTAAGATTAGTTACGCCGACGTCCGAGCGTTCCAGAATATAGTGCGCGAAATGGATACGATCGACACTATTGTGAGAAGTGCAACCGTAAAGTCATCGGACGGAAAGATCACCAGAACCGACTTCCTGAACGAAGCTGCAAGAATCACAAGATTTTCCCATTTCACGCCAATGGAAGCTGATATCTTGTTCCATTTTGCCGGACTTGATGGTACCACTGACCGTCTTTCGTGGAAGGAATTCACACGTGTTCTTGATCCCCTCTGGAAAGCGCCTCGGGTTGCTGTCTCCAAGGCCGCCTCTTTGACTCCCAGTCCTTCTTCGGTTCTGCAAGGGGAGGGATTCTTTGGTCAGGTCCTTGAGTCTGCATACAACTTTGGCCTGGGTGCTATTGCAGGTGCCTTTGGTGCCACAGTTGTTTATCCCATCGATCTCGTAAAAACCCGTATGCAGAACCAGAGAAGTAAGGTAGTAGGCGAGATGCGGTACAAAAATTCCCTCGATTGTGCAAAGAAGGTCATTCGCAACGAGGGTTTCCGTGGTTTATATGGTGGTTTGGGCCCGCAGCTGATCGTAAGGTTTCTCTTATCAGATTCCTTGCAGAAGTTGATTAATTAATATATTACAGGGTGTTGCTCCGGAAAAAGCAATCAAACTCACAGTCAACGATTTGGTGAGAGGGAAAGGAATGGATGCAAATGGTGAAATAACGCTGCCCTGGGAGATGCTTTCCGGCGGTACAGCTGGTGCTTGCCAGGTTGTATTCACAAAGTAAGAATTTCTCAACTCTCAATTTTATCTGCTTAGTGCTCAGTTAATAACTCTGGATAGCCCTCTTGAGATTGTCAAGATCCGTCTCCAAATACAAGGAGAAGTGGCAAGAAACGTCGAAGGCGTCCCTAGACGATCCGCACTCTGGATAGTTAAGAACTTAGGAATTGTCGGTCTCTACAAAGGTGCCAGCGCATGTCTTTTGCGCGACGTTCCGTTCTCTGCTATTTATTTCCCGGCCTATGCACACCTCAAGAAGGATTGGTTCGGCGAATCACCCACCAAGAGCCTCGGAGTTTTTCAACTCCTGACGGCCGGTGCCATTGCTGGTATGCCAGCAGCTTATTTAACCACTCCCTGTGATGTCATCAAGACCCGTCTTCAGGTCGAGGCCAGGAAGGGACAAACTCATTACCGCGGTTTGGTACATTGTGCTAGCACCATCTGGAAAGAAGAGGGGTTTAAAGCGTTCTTCAAAGGTGGTCCTGCCAGAATCATGCGTAGTTCTCCGCAGTTCGGATGCACCTTGGCAGCGTACGAACTTCTGAAAACCATTCTCCCATTCCCTGGAAAGGAACATCAAGCGAAGGCGTTGACGGGAGGCATAAAGCCTTCTGTGATGCCCGTGGAAGATCAAAGTCCTCTGAGCTATCTCCGTAGCAGAAATGCAATGGAGATAATCCTTGTATGTCACATTCTGTTCTTCCCTCCAATAAATCCGCTAACCAATTATACAGGATCTTGACCAGAACTTTGGTCGTGTCAAGATGCCACAGAGCAAGGAAGCTTGGGCTGCTACCGTCCCTGGCCTCAAGAGTAGCACTGCTTGATTATGAGATCGCATGTTGTGTCTTTATGATCGCGGTCCCTCTTCTCTTCTTTTTTTGTTGGCTTTTGGGAGTTTTTGCTTAGGGTAGCGAATTTTCATGGGTTTATCATTTTCTTTGAGTTTATGGGTGCGGGTTTTATATCCCTGTTGGGCGACAAGAGTGGAATATCTTCGAATTCTCTTTTCTATCATGATGGCTTTCTCTTTCTCCTTTTCTTTATACTTCTCTTTGTTTGTGTGGGGCCTCGATGTGTGCATTTGAGGCATTGAGATCTAGAACGAAAAAAGGGGATTAGATAGAGCTAAAGTAGAGTAGACGGTAGAGAGTAGATTCCACTACTGGTTCTGTTTTTTGTATAGATGGAGGTGGGGAGCGAAGATAGAGCGGAGGCCATGTGTAGTACATAGTGGGTGGGGGGGTGAAAATGTAAAGTACAGTAGATCAGTAGATGTCACTCGGGCACGGTCATGAAATAACTACTAAGCAGATAGCTTGGATCTCTAGATTTGAACCTGCATAGACTAAGTTCACGAACTGCCGGGGTTCGTTAAACGGACGGAAACATATGTAGGATAATACATTTTATTTCCTTCCAGCCATTTCCCCGTGGGGTTGAGTATTCCCCATCCGTGACAAGTCTACTCCTCCCCCTCATCAAGCAATAACCTTACTAATCTTATACTCCACACTCGTCCCCTTCTCCGCACCCACTATAAACCTTCCAGAAGCAACAAACACTGAGTCCTCTAAGAATTTATACTTCTCTGCACCCGTCTGTTTCCCCCTCATCAGCCCCCCCCTCCGACTTCTCTCCACTCGGTAGGGATGCATACCTGAAACTTCGGCACAATAACAATATTTCCAAAGTCCGTCGTCTTCGCGTCTTCCGCCCCCGAAAGAACCTTTTGGATCTCGGGGGTAATCGTGATAATGCCAGTGTACGTGAATGTTATCGTCTACCACACCACCCATTAACCCCCATCATGTACCGGAGAGTGTGAGGGAGGAGGGGGAGAGGGGGAGTACTGCATCATCATCAGTCCTACCCCACCCACATTAGCCTACTTCATCTTCATCATCCACAGTATCGCCCGGGGGGAGGGTACTTTAAAACACTCCTAACATCAAGCCTGAGATATTTCCCGCTAGGATCGGCGTGGATCCAGTCCCCGCCCATGATTAGAGATGCATTGATGGGTGGTGAACCGCGTTCGGAGGCGAGGGTTGCGGAGCTGATGTTCTATGTATCACGTTTTTAGTGGGTGAGGAGAAGGGAGGGGAGAGGAGAAGTACGACGAATGTTTGGCTTCCGCCGATGGAGAGGGATCCTGGGGTTTGTTAGTGAGGTACTGGGGGAAGAGGGGGGAGAGGGGGGGAAGGGACCGATAGAGAGGGGGGGGTCGATTGTGGCCTGGGTGATGTTGGATGTTAGATGTCTAGGAGGTGTAAGAGATGGGGGAGACGGACGATGAGGGTTGCGAAGGGTTTGAGGGTTGGGAAGTTTGCCATGGTGGATGGTTGTTATAGATTGATGGAATGGATGAGGTTCTGGAGGATGGTCCGAGCTTATGAAGCTTCCCTCCCCCCCCCCCCCCCCCTGCCTGGTGCGGGGCGGACCGCGGGTGTCCGAATGGATAATTACTTGCAGTAGCAACGACACGTGAGTTTCGGCTGAATATAAGTTATTTCTACCGAGACTACAAAACTTCTTGTTGTGGGAATAGAATTGAGAAGGTCAAGGAGAAATGGAATGTCGTGAACCCCACCATAAGTCTCCGTTCTAGTAGTACTAGTATAGATGCTACTATCCGCTTACATCCCGAAGATGAAGATGTAACGTCGGTAGATTGTCATCGATCCTCACTCGAACTCGAACTTTCTGGGGAGGAACCAGTGCTTGTATTGTAGTGATATAGGAAGGCCGATTTTTTGTTTGTAATCATATTGCATTCGGCCGCTTGCGGCCATGGCATAACTAATCCTAATCCTAAGCACTTCCACAGTTCCAACCAGGGCCGGGCACAGGGCCTCAGCACCCCAGTCTTTCCTGCTTCCAAGTCGTACTTCCTGATCTCCTTCCTCCCATCCGCCTAAATTTACTTACAAACTTTCCACCCCCCTCTACCCCTCACCCCGTCCCCTCCCTAATAGGAAGGCCGATGAGTCTATACGAGATAAAGTGACCGAGTAGGATCATTGGTACCGGCGTCAGTTCTTATATACCCGAATTCAAGGCCGTTACCGTCGGTATACGAAGATTGTACATTCACGGCATGGGCATATAGAGACCTTGCAGGTCGGGTGTCACTGAGAACTTGGGTTGTGGTTGGACAATGGATAATACTGAGGGATTCCAAAGGACGAGCTGTGATGTACTCAGCGGATAGATTTTCTAGATTAATGGTTGTGATGCAAAGACCATGAAGTTACCCAAGCAATTGTTGCAGTAAGTTTCTTGACCCGCCTGTTTGGTAGAGATATGGAAATCCATCGCAATGCCCGATTATTGAGGTGTCGTACATTAATTCCATGCTGTTAGGATAGCTTGAAACGGATGTGGGGTGATAATTTGCCGATGGATTTTATCTCTTTCTTTTTCCTTTTGCCTTTTATTCTCTTGGCTGCATGGCGTTCGGCGTTGACGTTCTTACGTTTTATTTTATCTACCGAGCTTCTCTCAATCACTCGGTCCTCGGGTCTAGGTTACACACACGCAACTGCAATATGACGTCACCAAGTTACCAACACCACCCTCTCACCTCCATCTCCAATCAGCAATACCCTATGATGGTCCTCCCCCGAATCCCCTTCACAACGCCATTCCCCACTCCCACAATCCACCCCCCAACAGCCCGGACTCTCCCCGCCGCCATCCAAGCACTCACCAACTTCCTCACCCACCCTTCGCACAGCTCCAAAAAAAACCCTGATCCTCACCGGCGCAGGTATTTCCGTAGACTCTGGGCTCTCCGACTACCGCGGCGAAGCAGGCACCTACCGTCTCAACCGGTCCTACCGGCCCATTTTCTTTCACGAGTTCACAGCGAACCATGTAGCGCGGCAGCGGTACTGGGCGCGTAGCTTCCTTGGCTGGCCGGAGATGGAGAGCGCGAGACAAAACGCGGCGCATCGGGCCGTACGTGAGTTGTGGCGTATGGGATTACTATCGGCGGTGGTGACGCAGAACGTAGATTCGCTGCACCGGCCGTGGGAAGAAATGGAAGTTGTGGAACTTCATGGGACGCTGAGGGAAGTGGTGTGTTTGGGCTGTGGATATAAGATGGCAAGAAGGGAGTTTCAGCGGTTGTTGGCAGGGTTGAATCCGGAGTGGGTGCGGTTGATGGAACAGGGTCGTGCAGAGGTGCGGATGAATCCTGATGGAGATGTCGATATGCCGGGTGTGGAGTATGCTTGGTTTCGATACCCTCCGTGTCCTAGGTGTGTGCGGCAACATCCGGGGATGTTTATTGATAATGAGGGTGCGTTTTTGCCGCTGCAGACGGGCGGAAGGGAGCTGGGTGGTGTTTGAAGCCTTGTGTGACTTTCTTTGGGGAGAGCGTGGTGACACACGTGAAGGTGCGGGCTGAGGAGTTGGTAGAGGAGGCGGCAGCTGTGTTGGTTGTGGGCACCAGCTTGGCTACATATTCTGCGTGGCGGCTTGTGAGGGAGGCGGATCGTAGGGGTAAGGGGATTGGCCTGTTGAATCTTGGGGGGGTGAGGGGGGAAGAGGGTTTTTTTGTGGGTGGGGGAGGTGGCGGGGAGAGAGTAAGACTGGAGTTTGGAGTGGCGCCGATGTTGACGGGGGTTGTGGAAGCACTGGGTGGGAGGATTGAGGGTGGTATGCAAGTGGACCATAATGGAGTGGCCGCTGTGGCGGGAATGGGACTTGGTGGGTAGAGTCGGACTGCTATACATTGCGGCGTTGTTTTTTGATTGGCGTTTTGGTTTTTCGTTTGTGCATAATGATGATCGCTTTAGATACAAGTATATACATGTCTGTACTGTACATTATATTAGGAGGGAAGATAAATGGGATATTGCACCAAATACAATCACCAATGTACTTATACGGCCGAGTATCCAGAGTTCCGACTAACTGGGAAGACATGGTTTCATCAACGTTTGATTCCTGAAGCAGTCAAACTTTGGAGACTATCCAACTGTATTGCGAGCTGGAAAGCCCAACCACCTGGGTAGCAGCTACCGCACAAAAACAAGAAGATATAACGGGCCAGTGACAATCTCTCGAGCCATCTTGGGAGCAATCGTGAGACCATTCTGAGACTATTGACAATCACGAAGCCGGCGGTTATATAGCCATACATTACGCAGTATTCCACAACAAGATCTACCAACATCCGAACACCTCCCACATCACGAACAATCGGGTGTACTTAAGTACCCATCCCTCTAATTAAGAGACATGAACAAAAAGCAACCAGCAAACAGTAGTGAAGGATCCGGAAGGGTCTGAGGTTGAGTTGTGATGACGGACGACTGCAATTGTCCGTTCGTAGTTGCCTACAGAAAAAAACCCCACAAAAACCTCATGCCATAGAAAACAAGTGGAACTATAAACAAGAAATCTCGTTGTCGGAAAAGCCATCCCCATGTACCGAAAGTAGGCGCTAGATATATCATACCCCATCCAACCAAAACCAAACCAAGCGACAGAAGAGGGGAATTGAGCCAAAAAAGAAAAGAATAAAAAGAACTTTTCGCCCATACGCCAAACGATTGCAAGATATGAAGCGCAGAAACGAATGATAAACCAACTCCACCGCCCGAAATAAAAACAAAGAAATCAAATCCTTTATATGTAAAACAAGAGAAACAGGAAAAAAACCCACGCTATGCACCCGTAAACGACAGTTATTAGTACAAAGAAGGATCGAAAGGGACTCATCATGGACATAAATTAATCCCGTATCATCATATCACATCATATGCCCTGAATCCACCACAGAGCCCCAAAACCCCAAAATGTTCGTAAATACCTTTAGAAAGATTAGAAATTCGAGCCAGCACTCCCTCCACTTCCGCGTTTCTTAAACTTTCCCCAGCTGTTACTCCATCGTCTCCCTTGTGGCACCTCCTTGCCATCAACCTCGTGGACCACTTCCCTGTGACCCATATCTTCATTGGTTTCTGTTGGTAGCTCGACCGTTGGTCTGGTCATCTCCTTCCCGAAAAATGTAGCCTCAGCCAAAGGAGGGGAATCCAGCGGCACTGAAGCATACTTTGCCTCCTGGCTTCCACTGGGGTAGAACACCGGCCGCACTTCATCTACCGGCCCATGCCTTCCGGGATGTTGCCCGTAAACACCGATATGCTGTTCTTGGGGTCGTGGAGCTGTAGCCACATCAATACCATAAAACTTTGGTGCGCAATTCCTCTGTATCCTCTGAGGCGGTGCATAAGGGTGATATGCACGACCAGTCGGCGCCGCTACTTGGTCGTGTGTGCCCCAAGCGGTGTTTCCTCTGCGCTTGACCTTCCGGTATGTAAACCAGATAGCTAGCGCGATTATAATAGCACCACCGCACGTCCCACCGACGACGGCAGCGATTTTGACGTTTGAAAATGTCTTATTCTCCGCCTTTGGTTTAGTAACCGGGGCGTTAGGACAACATCCGCCTTTAGAATGTTAACGAACTGCTGGGCCCCCGATTAGAGTAGACAATTACCAGTATACTGTGCAACACAGCTAAAGTAGCCTTCTGGACATGTTGCCTTCGGAAGTGGCGCGGTCGCTGTTGGTGTCCCGGTCTTTGTATAATCAGCTGTCTCTTCATTATCTGGTTCCAAAGAGGTAGACACAGATAAAGAAACAGGTAGGAGTGTCAACGACAATAAAGAAACAGAAACAGTAACTCTGTGTTGAAGCAATCGAAGAACTACTCACTGGTGCTGCAAATGACGTGTCGGTATTCTAATACAACGTTAAAAATCTCTCAACTCGTTTTTTAAAGCATGGGACTGACCTGTATAAGCTGGGTCTAAAAAACAGAGACATGGTTCGTCAGTATCCATCCATCCTCACAACAGTATCACCTACCGGAGTACTAGTCGGTGTCGGAGTTACTGTGGTAGGTGCCGCTGTTTGCGTGTGGAAGACAACCGTCGTCCCCGCGTTTGCGGTGCGGGTTATTTCCGTAGTTGTGACAATTAAACTGGTCTCTTGTCGTCCATATAGCGCACCTGCGAGGTCTAACAGTCGTTTAACTCGCACCCGAGATGCATCTGCGAACTGAATCGTTGACGTCTGGGATAAGAGTAACACCAGCAATGTGCTAGTTCCGAACCTCATAGCGGATTAATAGATCTAACCAAGATACCCGCTATTGTAGGTTGAACAGAAGGTAGCTTCGTGGGGGCGACGGTGGCAGCGACGGCGGGTTGTTTCTCTGATAAGGCCCTCGCATCAATAAAAGTCGTTTTTGGCCCGTTTGTCGGTAGAGAAACACAGTTGTTGCGTTTGACGTGAACCGTCTCTCCTGTTCTGTCGAAGTAGGAGGTAGCAGCTGATAATATTGCGGACATAATTAGCAATCGCACAAAGTGTCAAAATGCGCAACTCACTTTCGGGCCCCGGTGCGATGCTCTTACGGCTGGCTTTCCGCTACCTAGCTAGGCCTTACGATAGCATGCGTGTTATAAGCAAACGAGGTTTTGTCGTTAGAACGAGTAAGCTCCAAAGTAGAGAAGAATAAGGCCGATGAAGGGAAGGCCGATGAAAAGATGCGAAGTCGAGGATGTAACAAGGTGGGCAGAAGCCTGCAATTGACGGCAGCTATAGACACGTTCAGCCCCGTTGTCCTCCTTCCTCCACTTCAAGGTGATCGATGGTCATCATTGGGTGTGCAACCGAAAGGGAATCCGATAACACGGGATGTGGAACATTGGCATGCCTGGGCTGTGTCGTTTTGCTTTTTGGGACTCACTTAGCGCCATTTTATGATGCAGCTGCAGTTGTAGTTGTCGTACAGGTTGTAATGCAAGATGCGCCGACTGGCAGAGGTCTAGAGTACAAGAAGATAGGTAGATGTATAGAGGTACAGAGAGGTACCTCGCTGTTCTCAGCTCAGCTTATAAATTTCGGATATGTCCTCTTGGTATGCTTCGTGGTCTTACCTTACTATAGCAGTCAATCGAAAACGCATGTAAGTCGCTCGACCCCGCACCCCACGCCTTCACCGAGTTCTCAATGTCCAGAAGAACAGTTTCACTCTGTCACCCGAGCTCTTTGTATCGTCAAAGTTGGTAATCAAAGAATTCCGAGCGATCGCCCATTGGAATTCTACAGCACATGCCAAAGGCAAATATCTTTGTATCTCGTTGTGAGAGCATTCCGTATCCATTAATGCTGCTGTGTCGTATCTGCCATCCCTGAAAAGGGATGCGCAAAGAAGGAGCCCCATGTCTATTCGGGGATCTAAAGTGAAGTGAGCTTCGCCCCACAACTATTCGGGGACTAGGCAGCCAAGATGACGAGGGCACATACCAAGATACTATATATCATCCACCAAACAAATACGTGGGTTGTGGTTAAACAGACATCAACTTCGTTCGTAGATCATAATCTTTTTTTAGGCTGGGATGTAGATAGATGTATATAGGTACAGGCGGGGGACGCTGCACAGCTAACCAACACCACAATCGGGGCGATTGTTCGTCTTTGGTTTGGGAGATACGGTTCTCAGGACTTATTTAACGTCATGAAAACCAAAATCCATTTCCCACGTCTCCGGCAATTTGAATGATGAAAAATCACTGGCCAGGAATTAAGTCTCTAGCAGACCTTTCATTCTGGTAAGGAATGCCAAAAGGGGAACTTCAAAATCACATCACATGGTGTTTCAAAAGATATACTAACTTCACTGGATATGTTGATAACGAAGAAGAATTTTGTCGTCTACAAAATGCACAATACAGTTGTTATGATTCCGCAGCCATTTCAGTGATATTATTTCAAGGCAACAAGCAGATGATTCACATTGTACAATGCACTGAAATCAACCAATTGAGGAAGCATAAGCCTGCCTGAAATGATACAGTTCTACTCTGGAATGAAACACAGGGACAGTTTCAGTCGACTAGAAGATGAATTCCAGTGAGATTATGATGTCTTTTTATTATTACAGATATGGAGTCAAATTGACGATCACTTTTGGCCCTTGTTGTTACGGGGATACTCTTGAATGTGTAGATGCAGATTGATATCGTTGTTCTCGGTGTTGATATAATCTGATTTTGACTACTAAGATGAAGCTGATGAAGTGGAACTCAATAGTGGTTCGTCGTAGTCGTTGTCAAGTGTGTAGGTGTACAGGCATGCGCAAAGTACGGCCGCTACCTTAAAAATCATAGGAGTCTTGAAGGTACTCTTCTGAGGACTCGTCGTAAGATACTTGCGAGGGATACTCGCCAGTTTCACAGAAGTGGAAGTAATTGTCCACAAGGTTGTTATATCGCAAAAACTTATAGAGGAAATCGAGGTGGGCATCATTTATGCAGTACGAGTGGAGGTAGGCAGCGTTGTAGATAATTGTAATGGCGGAGGCCGAGTGATGGCCGAGGGCTGAGACCGGGTAACTGCCCAGTACATAGACACTTCGTGGGAGTGCAATTGCACTCTAGCGATCATCTTACCTTACAATGATATGACTTCATCACTTATTCTTGTGTGCAACCGTATCTACTCTTACTCTGGAGTACGGAGCCGTACCGGCCCGTACCCGTCCTTACACTATGATCGCTCTTCCGAAATCGGATATGTTTCGCATGCGGAATACATGATAAACCCCTTTTTTCGAACGCGTCACTACACGTACAAAGACCTCGAAAAACAAACAATTATACACTCAATTCCTTTAGAGAAGTCATCTAGAACTCAATTCTATGTCGCTAACCTTGTGTGAACGAGAAAACTCTGCAGGCACCAGTGGTGGGCTACCGGCCAAGGCAATTGATCACCGGAACCCAGCGGTTCTACAGATGTCGAAATCAGAAACAAGGCAGAAATCAATACCGATCACGATGCCGAAGATCACAATCACATCCACGATGATCATAATACTCGAAGAAATGTTAATGATTGGTATCCCGGAGATGCTGGTCGAAACACACTAGTTACATCGAACGCTACCTGTCGCAGGAGCAATAAGCACCGATATGTATACTATCCAATTCACCTGGTTGGCAGTTACAGAGTTAGTTCCAAGAAGATTCGAACGTTAATTGTTCCATGGAACGCGTTACTGGCCACGATGGCCTTACCCCTGAGATTTCCTTTGCGAGATTGTTTAACGAGAGAAACCGTATATGAACGATCGATTAATTAGTTGGAAGACTAGGGAAGGCCGCGGCGCCGTATCAAAAACACATCGATTCATTGTCACCGACGATAAACGCGTTTGATCAAGTTCGTTTGACAACGAAAGGAGCGGAAGTGTCAAGGTTTCAAGGCTCGGAGTTCTAGGGGTTATAAAAACCAAACGGGAGGATGCAGTCATCGCGGGTACTGCGTAACAAACTAGAGACTCGAAATCCGGAATCACAGAAGTTAACAGAGGTTGGTGCCGAAGCTATTGATTGTTTTGTAGACTAGAGAACGAGTGAAGAACCAACCTATCCTCCGCGAATCCAGCATCCTTATATACTGTTAACGTGACCGTCGTCACCTTTGCTCACTCGTTCCAAAATACATCCTAACTCCACCCAACTATGTACGCAACCCTTTCAGTCTGCGGCCTACGCCATAACCATCACGCCATATTTTCAACGCAACCAACAAAACCTGATTCTAACCAAAGAAACCTGATTCCAACGAAAGAAACCTGATTGTAACCAACGAAACCTGATTCCCTTCGTATTTCTGTATACCAATCATCGATCCATATTCTTCCCTCGATCCTCACTCGACACAACGGTGACAGTAGCTCCCCCTTCCACAGGCCAAGTTCCTACGAGGCTACTGATCCGGGTTTGTCAAGTTGTTCTTTGTGGAATGTATTGATTGCCTGAAGTCCGTCCACATTGACTGCCGGTTCCCAGCTTTGTTCATTATAGCCCTTCCACTTGACTAGATACTGCAGTTGTCATCGAAACATCCTCAAGTCGTCGATGCGTTCCACTTTGTATTCTTCTTCTCCGTCCACAATGACTGCAGGTGGTACGGATTCGATTTGCCCTGGCAAGGAATCTTCCGGTACTTTGGTCAAGCGGGAGATTGGTTGTACTGGATGAATGTGGAGATCCTTGGGTAACTGTAACCGATAGGCCCATGAACTGATGGCCTCCATAATCTTGTAGGGTCCCAGGCGTTTCCAGTCATGTTTCTTGCTGGGTCGTTGTGTTGTAATATTCCTGGCGTCCATGCAGACTCGATCCCCAACCTTCATCTGCACTCCCTCTCGTCGATACTTGTCCGCTTGTTCCGCTTGGATATCATGTGCTCGAGTCATCTCAGCCTTCATCTGTTGGAAGATATCGTTCATTTTCTGGGAGAGGGTGTGTGCGTTTACTTTCCTGATATCATTTCCATTCTGAATCGGATGTTGACTAAAGGTCATTCTTGGATGAAATCCGTAATTGCCAAAAAATGGTGAGCATCCTGTTGTTTCCGAGGCGTGATTGTTCGATGCGAATTCTGCCATTGGTAGCCACTGTGTCCAGTCGTTCTGTTGATAATTGACGAAGGCCCTGAGGTACTGTTCCATAATGGCGTTCATTCGTTCTGTTTGTCCATCTGTCTGCGGATGAAACGAGGTTGAAAGCCTTCGTTCGATACCGAGTCTTTCACAAATATGTCTGCAGAATTCTGACGCGAATTGGGGTCCTCTATCCGATACTATGGTGTCTGGTAAGCCATGTAACTTGAACACCTCTCGTATAAACATCTCGCCCAGCTTCTTGCCGTCTGTATCGTCCTGACATGGTACCAAATGTTTCATTTTTGACAACCTATCAACCACTACCCATATGGTGTTGTACCCCTCGCTCTCCGGTAGTCCCACCACGAAATCCATACTCAGATCCTTCCACGGTTGTTGCGGTATTTGCAGTGGTTTGAGCCATCCGTGGATTTTCTGGTGGGTTGCTTTGCTGCGTTGACATACGTGGCAGTTTCGTACGTACCTGTCCACGTCCTTCCTCATACCTGGCCATTGATGACTTCTTTTGAGGAGTTCGAAGGTTTTTGCTCGTCCTGGATGTCCTGCTGCCGGTATATCGTGATGATCCTTTATCAGTTGAAGTTTCTTCAAAGTTTCTTCGCTGATAATTTCCGTGGCGTTGGCACACAGTCTTTCGCTACTGTCATACGGGCAGTCCTTGCATACCCTTTGAATCCAATTCCACAACTCTTCTGAGCTAACTTCATCTGCTTCTCGATTGACTACCTCCGCAAATGCTACCACCAATCCCTTCTGTATTCTTTGGTCAAGATTTTCCGTCTTCAGCACGATTTGTTTGGTTTTTTCTGCCCCCCCCTTCGGAGGAATGTCTCCTGGCATTCTGGTGAGTGCATCGGGCTTCTGACCCTGTTTTCCTGGACGGTATATGATCTTGAACTTGAATCTTGATAGGAATTCCGACCATCTTGTTTGCCTTCTATTGAGTAGCTTTGACGTCATGAAGTATTCGAGATTCTTGTGGTCTGTCAATATTTTGATAGAATGTACTGACCCTTCGCATTCCGGTCTCCATTGTTCCAGACTTTGAACGATGGCTTCCAGCTCTTGATCATAGATTTCGTGATTTTCTTCCGCTGGTGTATGTTTCTTTGAAAAGAATGCCACTGGATGGAGGATTCCCTGATCGTCATACTGTGATAATACTCCCGCAGATACATAATTCGATGCGTCGGTTTCCAGGACAATTTCCTTTTCGTAGTCGAAGTGTGGTATGACTGGTGCTGTTGTAAATGCTTCCTTTAATTCGGCAAATGCTCTCGTTTGATCAGGGCCCCAGTGAAAAGGTACCAGTTTCTTTGTAAGTTTGGTTAATGGTTGGACCACCCTGCTATAGTTTCTTATAAACCTTCGGTAGAAGTTTGCGAATTCTAATAATGCTTGGACTTCCTTGAGCTTGCCAGGTGCTTCCCACTCCTTCACCGCTGTTACTTTTTCCGGGTCCATTCTAATCCCGTTTACCCCAACTATCAATCCTAGGTACTTCACTTCCTGTTGATGAAACTCGCATTTCTCCGCTTTCAGATACAGACCGGCCTCCTTAAACGTCGTCATTATTGCTCTGACGTGTTCCTTATGTTCTTTTAAATTGTCACTGTAAATAAGGATGTCGTCCAGGAATACCGTACAGAAGATGTCAAGAAGGGGCGAAGAGTATCGTTGATAAATTCCTGAAAGCTAGCTGGTGCATTGGTAAGTCCAAAGGGCATAACGAGGGATTCGAACAGGCCATAACGAGTCCTAAACGCCATTTTCCATTCATCTCCTTCTGCTATTTGAATCATATTGTCGGCGTCTCGGACATCCAGTTTGGTGTACCACTGGCTTTTGACAATCTCAACAAGGTTTCTGGATTAACGGTAACGGATATCGATTTTTTATGGTTCTTCGTTGAGTCCTGGTAGTCCACGCACAGTCGTAAGCCTCCATTCGGTTTAGGTGCGAACAACACTGGTGCCCCGCATGGTGATGATGACGATCCGATGAATCCCTTTCACAAGTTCTTTTCAATTCACTCTTTTAGGACCTGAAGTTCTTCTCTTGACAGGCTGTATATTGGTTCAAGGGTGGGGTGAATCCGTCTTGGAGTGTGATCTTATGATCGTATGGTCTGTGTGGTGGTAGCCTTTCAGCGATTACTTTATCAAAGAGGGGGAGAAACTCATGATATTCCTTGGGAATTAACTGTTCCAGCAGTTTTTCCTGAAGGTCCTTCACTTCTAGGGCCTTGTTGATTTCATATAAAGTTACCGCGTACACCTTGAGTTTCTCCTTTTTATTCCGTCTCATGAATGGAGCTGCTGCTATGGCACATATGTCCAGTTTTGGTCCATCGGATTCCGTTGTTTCCATATGATTTCCCATACCCATACGCTCGAATGATGTTGACAGTGCTTCTGGCAGTAATCGCTTTCGAATCCTATTCTTTTCTTTTGGAATTTGACTGTAACATCGTGAAGTTGTAGCCATGGTAATCCAAATACGATTGGATAATGTCCAAGTTTCGTAACGAATGCTGGAACTGTTCCTGATGTCCGCATATGTCTCAGTTCAGTTTAGCCATAGTGGTGATGGTTCCTGATTCGATGGGTCTTCCATCTATAACTTCTAATTCTCTTGATTCTTTTAATTCTTGTTCTTGTAATTGGTGATGGCGGACGAAATCTTTGTCAATAAATGCTATTCCAGTAGCTCCACAGTCTATCAAAGCGTGGGTATCAATGATCTTGTCTTCTATTTTCAGCGAGCATTTCACAAACAGATGTTTGCTTTCCATAGAAGACTCTTTTATTTCTGCGCTTGATTTAGAAAACTGCGAAATACCAAAACTAGCATTGACTGACAAAGGAGATTCGTTTCCAGCGCAATTGCCATCCTTATTGCACTGGACTAAACTTTTCCGATTCCACCTCCTTTCCTTTTCCTGTTGTCGAATCTGCATCCCCTTCATTCGCTGCCTTCATAAATGGTGACACTTCCGTTTGTCCTGATGCTGCCTTCAGCTTCCTTGGGCACATGCCGCGAAATGTCTGCTATCCCCGCAGTACATACATAATCCTCCTTCCTTCGTCTCTTCCTTTCCTCAGGTGTAATTTCTTTCCTTTCACTGCTGAAAGATCCATTGGAGTGGGACCGTGATAACCTGAAACTGATCTGCTGGTGCAGCGTCTGGGCGGATGTGGTGTTGGTCGTTGAATCGGACCTCTTGTAATCTCCCATTTCCCCGATTTCATTTCCGCCGCTCTCCTTCTCAGTTGCGAGTCTCTTTTTGACACCATTTTGACAAATTCGATTATGCTTTCTGGTTCCTCGATATGTTGTATGGAATCTTTGAGCTCGTTGGATAATCCCTTTCGTAATGCGTCCAGTTGTGCATCTTCGTTCCACTTGGTGTCTACTACGTATCTTTGAAACTCTGCGTAGTATTGGGAGAATTCGCGGTCTTGTTGTCTGAGTTTCTCGAGTTTTCTCTTTGCCATTGCTGCTCTGTCCTGATCTCCGAATGCTACATCCAGCAGGTCAACTAGGTCTTTCAAGCTGTTGAGCTTGACTTCCCCTGATATTTTGTCACAGTGTGGCATTAACTGTGCCAGAGCCACTCCTTTTAGACATCCAACAGCATACCTCAGTTTCTTTTGTTCGTTGCTGAATGCTTTCGGTTTTCCGGCTATCTTCAATGCCAACTGTACCTTCCATCCTCGAAGCTCCTTCCGATCTTCTCTAGAGAAGCTGGTAATGTCATTTACCTTTTCCTCATGCTCTTCCGTGTCTGTCCTTTCCCCTGTTTCTCCCCTTCTTCCTTCCTTCAACTTCAGGATCCTGGTTACCTGCTGTCGATTTTCTTCCGCCAGGTCCCTGAATATCTCTATTTGAGCCTGAGCGTCTTCCAGATCTTTCCTCAGTTCTGCCAGGTCTGGATTTGATTCCTCCAATGCTTGTTTTAGAATCCGGACTTCTTCTTCCAGATCCCCATGACTGCATGCCTGCGGTGTCGTTTTGGCGGCTGCTGCTTGTTGGGTAAGCAGTAATTCCTGCTTCAAGTTATTTCTCTCTTGGACGACTTTTTCTCCTTCTGCCAACAGTTCTCATATTCATGCTTCCGCATTCTTCACAGATTGCTGTTCCTTGAGCAATTCTTTCAATCTGCTGGTTGTCGGTAGTTGGCTCAGTGCTGTCAGTCCTCTGTTGATGTCCGTGATGTGACTCCTGAGCTGTGTTTCGTTCATGATTTCCGTATTTTTTGCTGCTACGTTTTGCAGTTCTATTTGTAAAGCTCCAGTCAACGTAACATCGCGAGTTGGTCTCGAGGATTCTCTGGACATCGTTCTGATGATGTAGAGAGGCGGCTGTGAGGAGGCGAGGTTCTGACAAACAGTCTCTGACTGTGTCTATGTTGTCTTGGATTTATTGAACTGCCACTTCGATTTCTGCTTCTAGAAACCGGTTGACCATCTACCAGAAAACACCTTGTGTTTGCTGGGTGTTGTTATGATGATCAGCGGGGTTGGTAAAGGGGCCGGGTGTAATTCGTGGTCAACTCCCTTTCCCTTGTTCGCTTTTCGTTTGTTGTAATCAGCCCACGAGATTGGGCTTTCTATGTCCTGCTGTGTTGCTTTGATCGTGGATTCAGATTTTGTTGATTGAGCTTCTGCTGCTCTGCCGATTGTTGTATGCGTCCCTCCGCAGTTATATTGTCAGTAGCACGGTTCCTTGTTCTGGCAATCGATGTGAAGACCGTTGTACTTGGTCCAGAAGTTTTTAAATACTGAGTCGTCGATTTGGAAGCCTCCTCCGTTGCTTGCAGCTTCTGTCCAGTAGCTATTCCAAGGAGATACCGCTTGTGGTTTGTCCCAGAAGTATGCTTCCAAAGGTTCCTCAGGTTTGTTGAGGATAGCGTCGATGCTATCAAAGGCGTTCAGGGGTTCTTGTTCGAAGAGGTTGATGGTTCGACCAGCTAGGTCGAAGAAATTGATTCGGGATTGTTGAGGTTTGTTGCTGTCGTACGCTGGCATTTAAAACAGCGTGGATCCTTCTCGTCGATGTTTCCACAGGCACACAACGCAGGAGTGTCTCCAAAAGCTGTGTACTGTGAGCTTATTTTCGAAGTTTCCAACTGACTTAAACACGGAACAAAGGGGGTTGCAAGGTCTGCGGCAAAAGTATCAACCGCTTTGATGAGAGTAGCGGCACATATACTGAGTTATAACCGGTAGAATCGATTGTAGACTCGTTCTTCTGTCAAGGTTTCAAGGCTCGCAGTTCTAGGGGTTATAAAAACCAAAAGAAAGGATGCAGTGATCGTGGGTACTGCGTAACAAACTAGAGACTCGAAATCCGGAATCACAGAAGTGAACAGAGGTTGGTACTGAAGCTATTGATTGTTTTGTAGACTAGAGAACGAGTGAAGAACAAACCTATCCTCTGCAAATCCAGCATCCTTATATACAGTTAACGCGACCGTCGTCACCTTTGCGTACTTGTTCCAAAATACATCCTAACTCCACCCAACTATGTACGCAACGCTTTCAATCTACGGCCTACGCCATAACCATCACGCCATATTTTCAACGCAACCAACAAAACCTGATTTTAACCAACGAAACCTGATTCCAACGAACGAAACCTGATTCTAACCAACGAAACCTGATTCCCTTCGTATTCTTCTATACCAATCATCGATCCATATTCTTCCCTCGATCCTCACTCGACACAACCATGACAGGAAGCTCTAAAACGCAGCTACGAGAGTCAGTATTCCACGAACACGGAAGTACATGGCGGAGAACGATTACATGAGCACGGAAGTGCATATACGGATCAAGATTACACGAGCACGGAAATGCATATATGGAGAATGATGGCACATACGATCGGAAGATCGCAATTACCACCCCACCGGACATTAGTTTTACGCCTGGTGGATCACTGCTTCATCGAAAATTGATGTCACTGCAACTTCCCCACCCAACGCAAATCCAAGACGAAAGCAATGCGAAAAACCGAGGAAAGTCGAAAGATCATGACGCTGCCCAAGGCCATGGTCGATACTCAAGAACCAGCTGGTGGCTTCCAGACTTTGCCAAACTTCACTTTTCGAAACTTACAAGCACTGAGACTTGATAAATATACCTAAATTGAGTTATTGACGGTAGCAGACTATTTTAAGTTGATTCGGAAGTCAATCGGTCTCCGGACACAAGTCACCAGCCAAGATGGCCATTCCTGAGCAGTCCTTGAAATACGTTCGACGACAGCAATTGCGTACGAACGGAAGAATGAAACTAGTCGAAAGTCAATCGAATATGAAGCCCAAGCGAAGCCTTCATCACCGCGTCGATTCATGGCGATCAAGCTCAATGGCAAAAGCCAAGTCGACACAAGCTACTATTGCACCAGATCTACAAGCGAAGTGCACCGGGAGAGGATGACTACACATAATTATTCGACCTCCACTTTTACCCACAATTAAGGCTTACAGTGCAAAGATGGCCGAAGGCTACGAGATTTACTGTTATGAATAATGGAAGCATGAGATTACCGAAAATTCGATTGATACAGCCAACGGCAATTGCGACCAGCAATGTCAACAATTATCGGCATACCCGAGATCCACAACTACAATCTCATGGAGCTTCGTTCGGGCTTGGTACATAACCAGCCAACCCTGCTTTTATACCGAGCATCTTCAGCCTGTTACTACCCGAGGTTGACAAACCAAAGCGCTACCAGCGGTTGACGAACCAATGGTGAATTCTTATCGGACACATATGCTTATATGTGTTTGAGTGGAAGCGGATAGTGGCTCCATAGGCCTCTCCTCCGACTGTTATATGAATCTCTCTCCACGGACTCCCATCGGTGCTCCAGGAGAAGAAGATAATGTGCACTTGAAATGTCACGGTGCAATGGGCCCATAGGCCCCTCCTCCGAATATACAAATTCTTGGAGTTACTGCATACGCATGGCATGTGTCGCACGGACTCGGCAATGCTTAGGACTGCTGGGAGGGACTTTGGACGTCAGAACCTTGGACATACCAGGCGAGACCCAAGCGCTGGACGACGACGAGCAAGGAGCAGCGGCTGTAGTTGCGGCAGAAGAGTGTACCAACAATGGGGTCCTTGAATGACTGCTACCGGCTCGCCGAGTCCCAAAGGGAGTACCGGACGGCGGGGGTTCCCATCGAGGATAACTCGTTATGACAAGGGCTCCTGGTTTCCGCGACATCTACCGCTTCATCTTTTGCATTATTATAGCTAACACTTGTGGAGCAGGTACGGTGCCTTACTGATTGATATGAGCCCGTACGGACGTCCGAGACGACACCGAGTCGCACATGGGAGACCACACATACCGAGTTGATTCACACAATGAGAAACGACTGCTAGGTAGATGGCAACCTTGACAACCACCGCTTAAGCACGTCAGTGAAGCCTTATGAAACTGAGAGTTATAGCTGGGCCACGGAATGCAAATTTCACGAGTGCCTGTGCAATCGCACACACTCCCGAGAATGATAATAAGAGTCTCTTTGTCTATATGGCAACTGATTCAAGGTTTTGTTGAACCCCTACTATCTTCTTTAAGAAACTCTTACTTTAGATGTTTTGCAACGAGACTTGCAACCGTTAGTATCGAGCCACGAGGGCAATCGAAACTGTCAAAATCAATGAGAATCGATAAGAGAATCGACATAAGACTCGAAACCGTACGCACCAACATCAGCACAAGTCTTCGACAGAGTACCGATCTCCAAAAAGAGGGGGATGACCCTGACGCAACGCAAAAAACCACCGATATCCTTGCAAAGATAGATGGCGACTTGAAACTGATCACGGGAAAGCCGCGCCGAATACGAATTTTACGAGTGCAGAGTGCAATCGCGCACACTCGGAGAAGGATAACAAGAGTCTTCTTGCCTATATGACGATACCAGGTTACGTTTTAATTCTGCCCTATTTCTTAAGAAACACTTAATATATGAGTGATGCTGCATGATTCGCAATCGAATGCAGATGCAGAAGCACGAAGCCCCAATGGCAATCGAAATGAGAATCCACACCGCATGCACCGGCTGCATTTAGTCGTCGACGGAGCACTGACCTCAGAAATGAGGGGGATGACGTTCCGTAAACCATGAAACCGCTACTGCAAACGAATTCCGCACCGGAAGTGCTGGAACGACTCACCATCATTGCAACGCATCAGTCATGCTGCAGACGTCAAGTTTACTGGAAGTCAACGATATCAAGTGCAAGTGGACCTGGGAACCTAGCAGAGAAATAGAAGTCACTGGTTACGATGCTGGTTTTCATTACCGAATCGGAAGCACCACCGAATGCATCCAAGCACAATCAGCTGCAACCGACAATATCAATGGAGTCAACCGCACCAAGTGCTAGCGGCCAAGAGCCAGCCAAATCAGCAGTTGAGATGTCAAGCTGCGCGGAATGCGAACGGACTGAACTCCATAATGGATGTATGAGAAAACTAGCGCAATGGAGCTCAGAGCCGAGAGTGCAATCGCATCGAATCACATGGTAAGTATGACCTTATACGAAATTCTCACGAATTAGATATATCAACGAATACTACCCTTTGAGAGCGGTTCAATGGGCTTTCCCCACCGATTTCAGTTGAAGCGGTTCTTAGATTCCATCAAGAAGAAGAATCTTTCGAAAGCCAATAGCGGCCGAAGTTCGCGTCAGAGTCGGCAATGACTTCTACTGATATGAGCATCCTTCAAAGCCACAATGCTAAACCGTTTTGGGATCATGTCCACGAGCGTGACCCTATAAATAGAACTTGCAAATCTACGACTTTGTGGGTCCACGAATTCGGAAGTTGAAGGCAGGAGAACCGGGGAATGGATGCCTCGATGCATCTAGAACACAAGCATACTTTATTACCTTGTGAGTACTATCTTATGGCACGCTTACGAGTTAGATACCGCAACTCAAATGAGCATGTACGAATGAATGTTGATATATGATATATGATGGCTGCAATGAAGAGTTAGAGCGAAGCCGACACAAATCAAACAGCCACCATTGGATCTGCAGCTGAATGGCAACCAAAAGTCAAAGACCAAGAAAATCTGGATAGCTGATATACGAGTCAATCAAGAGCCGATCAATGAGGTATACAATCAATGCCGAGCGCGGAAGCTATGACCGATGAGTACTGCAGTGGGCTTGGAAGTTCGGGTTCGGATTCGGAGAAACTGGATGTCTGCTTGGATATTCGGAACCATGGACTTGAAGAGCTGAAGCATACTTGTTTGCACTGCAACCGAACGCGAATGGCAAGGTCAAAGGGCAAAGTCGAATGGCAACCAAAGATCGGAGCCTTTGACTATTCCGAGACGAATCTGAGGCCAATAAGCCCGAGAGACGTCACAGGCTACGGTAGCCACTCTTGACACCCTGAAACGTGTTCAAAGAGAAACTACATACAAACGATCGATGGCGGAAGCCAATGATGACGAGCACCACCGAGCCGGCACTATCGGGAGCAATGGCTTGGATCCGGAGGGCTGCAAGTGAACTTAGAGTCGGAGATATGGAACAGCAGGAAGGCCACTTCGGAGGTACATTCGGAGGTGGACTTGTTGCGATGCCTGCTGCGGGAACGGCTTGGATTCCGAGACTTGGAGGTGTTTCGGACTAATTTGAGTTTCTCTTCTCTTCTCTTCTCTTCTCTTATTGGATCTCGGCCCGGTACAAATGGCGTCGGCATGGGGTTTTACTACCTACCACTGGTGGTGGAGTTTCCCGTGTGCCAGATCCACCGAAAGGTCACCCTTGAGCGGTACCGATTGGCTGCGGGATTTAAGAGGCCGAACGAGGATGTACGAGTCTGGATCTTTATTTCTTTGCTTCTCTTCTCTCTTCTCATGTACGGGTATGGCAGCCCAGGGGGTCTGCAGCTTGAGAGGGGGATGATGTAATGGCGGAGGCTGAGTAATGGCCGAGGGCTGAGGCAGGGTAACTGCCCAGTACATAGACACTTCATGGGAGTGCAATTGCACTCTAGCGATCGTCTTACCTTACAATGATATGACTTTATCACTTATTCCCGTGTGCAACCGTATCTACTCTTACTCTGGAGTAAGGAGCCATACCGGCCCGTACCTGTCCTTACAATGATAATGTCTTCACGGGAATATTGGGACATAAGTAATAGATATTCTTAAGGTAAAACTTAATAATATTTCAGGTGGTTTTCCACTGTTGTTGTTCTGACAGTGGATTGCTGATAGAGCTTGATCGGTGTGTTTAAACAGGAGTTTAAGATGGTCATTTTTAGGTGAGCATTTCCCGCCAGAGGTATATCAGTAAGGTGTGACGGTACTATTCTCTCACTATCATGTGTGTGTATAGTACTATCTTGATAACACTCAGTCCACCGAAGTGGGTGTTTCCAGAATGACTGATCGTTGCCACTGAGCTGATCTCGGTAGTTATCCTGCAGAGAGTTTCATTTGACAATGTGTGGTTGCTTACGCGTCCACGAGGCATCCCAAAGGTTATCCTGCTCAGTATGACGTTGCTGACGCACATATGTCGGAACGTATCAATCCACACTCATCAAGGGCCGGTAGCTCAGTTGGCAGAGCATCCGTCTAGTATAGGAAGGTCCTAGGTTCGACTCCTAGCCAGTCCATTCTTTTCCGTGGCTCAACATGGTAGCAACACTTCGTTGGTGAAAAGATGGATTGCTTGAGAGTGCGCCCCAGCAATAGCACACCAGATGGAGTGTGGCTTGAGGGGGAATGTTGGAACGTATCAATCCACACTCATCAAGGGCCGGTAGCTCAGTTGGCAGAGCATCTGTTTAGTATAGGAAGGTTCTAGGTTCGACTCCTAGCCAGTCCATTCTTTTCCGTGGCTCAACAACATATGGGACCAGTGCTTCGTATTAATTATCTTTCTTTTGCATGAGCGGAATTGTGATCAAAGGCTTAATGAACTGTCTATCCATACTTTGCCACATACCTAGTGTTATCGCGTCTTACCCGTGTTTCCTGGAGGGTGGTGCGCTCTCTCAGTTATCATGTTTGCAAACGTGACAGAGCTGGGGTTCGACGGTCTAGGTCCGAACACTTATCTTTCAGGTAGAATCAACTACTAGGGCGCAGTAAGCTTATCTCTGTTGCTTACCGGTCTCGAGAAGATAGCAAAGTCCCTCATACTAAGATAATATCATTCGTCCAACCATTTTCAGGAAACTTACTTAAGTTTCCGATTATAGTTTTATCCCAGTATTAGTTCGATATGAAGTAACACTGGTCTGATCTGTAATGCACAGCTGACCCATAGGCCTCTGCCAGGCTATTATGTTGCTTTGGCAGTATGGTTTGGTATGTCTCATGCCTTGGCCAGCACCAAGAGACATTTCTCTTAATTACTGTCAAATCGAGTGTGTATATTGTCTCTGCATGGATTAGCTAGTCCACTTTGCTAAGACCCAGTATTGAAGCTTCGAATATTACGGGAGTTTCACCCGGCTATGTTGAGCCTTCCGCTTATTCATCATTAGACATCCTCCGGGGTGTATCCTCGCCCACTGACCTAAGATGTCAGTGGTGAGCCTGGAAGACTAAGCCTAATGTACCTCATATGCATGATAAGCGAAAACCCCTAACACTTGTCACCACAATGGTTGCGGGCCCAATGCATGAGGTTCCGGGGTTGATGATTGTTGAGCAGCATAATCAGATATGTATATTACCTTTGGAGGACGGTAGTTATCATCGAAAATCCCTTTTTGGTGTTGGATCGTCATATGTCATCCCTTTACACATGATTCAGTATACAGCCCATATGGTTCTATTTGTTTCTGATCCAGATAATAGTTGATGATGTTTGAATAATATTATTGACTTAGATGTGCTCAATTTATTGTATAAATAGATAGAACACTGAAAATCATTGTTGCGTATATTGTATAAATCAATCACATTTATTCGTGGAAGAAATTTGTATATTAGTAAGTATTGGACATAGCAGCATGAAATGCGCAGCTCTGACAACGAAATATTCCATCGTGTCACCGTTGTGCTAAGTGACGATCGATAGTGGAGTGATGATCGGTGATTAATACAAAGGATAATACACAACAAGAATGAATTCAAGGTTTGAATGAAAGCTGAAGCACAACAAGAATGAAATCAGGTTTCGAGCGAAGGCTAAAACACGGCGAAAATGAAATCAGGTTTTGAGCGAAGGCTAAAGCACGACGAAAATGAAATCAGGTTTTGAGCGAAGGCTGCCGCACGACAAGAATGAAATCAGGTTTTGAATTAGTTTTCACAGGAGAAGTAGGATTCGTTCAAAAATGAAGTGTGCAAAGAAAGCAGGAGTTTGGATGTATTATGGAACGAGTGAATCACTGTATATAAATCAGGCATTCGGCAGAGGATAAGTTTCTTTCATGATGCGTTCTCTCATCTATAAAACAATCAATTAGCTTCGGCTTTCACTTCTTTTACATTCGGTGATCCTGGATTGAGTCTCTTGCATACAGTCTTTGGTTCTTTAGCTACAGGCTATTCTTGACTCTGAGCTTCCTGTTTTCGAATTTTATAACCCCTAGAACCCTGAGCCCTGAACCGTTGATACCCCGCTCTGAATCCATGACAGAAGTATTACGGAGGTACTCCTGCGTGTGTAGATGCAGATCGGTATCGTCGCACATGGTATCGATTCAATCGGATTTTAATGACTAGGACAAAGCTGATGAAGTGGATTTTGATAATAGTTTGTCGTAGTCGTTGTGGAGTGTGTACGTGAACCGGCATGCATAGAAGTACGGCCGTCCTTTAGAAGTAGTATGAGTCTTGAAGGTAGTCTTCAGAAGACTCGTCGAATGATACTTGCGAGGGGTACTCACTGGTTTTTTGGAAGTGGAGAAACACGTCCACGAGGTTATTGTAGCACAAAAGGTTGTACAGAAAGTCGTAGTGGGCGTCTGTTTGGCAATATGAATATAGATAGGTGGCGTTACAGATAATGATATCTTCACAGTGATATTGGGACATAGATAATAGATATTCTTAAGGTAATAACATAATAATATTTTAGGCGGTTTTCCGCTGTTGTTGTTCTGACTGTGGATTACTGGTAGAGCTTGATCGTTGTGTTTAAACAGGAGTTTAAGGTGGTCTTTTATAGGTGAGCATTTCCCGTCAGAGGTATATCAGTGAAGTGTGACGGTACTTCTCTATCACTATCATGTGTGTGTATAGTACTATCTCGACAACACTCAGTCCACCGAAGTGGGTGTTCACAAAACGTCCGATCGTTGCCGCAGAGCTGATCTCGGTAGTTAGTTGCGGAGAATTCCGTTTGAAAATGTGTAGAGGCGTAAGCCCCTACCAGGCATCCCAAAGGGTATCCTGCATAGTATGACATTGCTGACACGCATATACGACCATTACTTCGTATTAGTTATCTTTCTTCTGCATGAGTGAAATAGTGATCAAAGATTTAATGAGCTACCAACCCATACTTTGCCACGTACCTAGTGTCATTGCGTCTTACCCGTGTTTCCCGTAGGGTGGTGTGCTCTCTCAGTTATCGTGTTTGCAAATGTGACAGCGCTGGGGATCGACAGTTTAGGTCCGAACACTTATCTGTGACGTAGAGTTAACTACTGGGGTGCAGTTAGCTTATCTCCGTTGATTACTTGTCTCGGGAGATAGCAAAGTCCCTCATACTAAGATAATATCGTTTCTCCAACCATCTCTGGGAACTAACTATAGTTTCCGAGAATAGTTTTTATCCCAGTATTAGTTCGATATGAGGTAGCATTGGTCTGATTCGTAATGCACAGCTAATCCGAAGATTCCTGCAAGGCGATTACGTTACTTCGGCAGTATGGTTTTGTGTGTCCCATGCCTTGGTCAGTGGAGGATATATTATCCTCTGGTCGCTGTCAGATCGAATGTGCATACCGTCTCTCCATGGTTTAGCCAGTCCACTTTGGTAAGACACAGTATTGAAGCTTGGAATATTATGGGAATTTCACCCGGCCATGTTGAGCCTTCTGCTTACTCATGAGTGTTAGGGGGATACTGCAGCTAGATGTGACTTATCGATATTGTTGTACCGACTTGTGGTAAAGGTGTATCTTGAAAATGATAATCCAACTAAAGATATGGAATTCGATTGTGACGCGTTTACGTCATTGTACTGTATGTATGAATACGGGCATCGATTGCAGTATGGCCCGATTTAAAAGTCGTAACTGTCTTGGAGGTAATCTTCCAATGACTTGTCGAAGGCGACTTGGGAAGGAAGTTCACCGGTATGGAAATAATGGTAGTATTCTACCCAATGGTTATTACGAATAAGGCATCGTGTGAGGTGTTCGTATTTGGCTCGAGTGTTTGCTTGGGCGTGCAAGATGCGAGCGAAGAGAATCTTCTGGTCGTCTGTAATAGACATAAAAGTTTTGGTGAATATTTTTAAGGTAATTAACTTAATAATATTTCAGGTGGTTTTTCCGCTGTTGTGTTCTGACTGTGGTTTGTTCAACTGTTGCTTGAATCGTTGTGTTTAAACTTGTGGGTTTAAGGTGGTCTTGAATAGGTGAGTATTTCCGCGTCAAACCATCCTGCTAAGGGGTAACGGTACTTCTCTGTAATCTATGATGTGTGTGTATAGTACTATCTCAATAACACTCAGTCCACCGTAGTGGGTGTTTACATAACATCCGATCGTTGCTTCAGAGCCGATCTCGGTAGTTAGCTGTGGAGAGTTCCGTTTGACAACGTGTGGTTGCGTAAGCCCCCACCAGGAATCCCAAAGGTTATCCTGCATGATATGACGTTGCTGATGCACATATCGGACCATTACTTCGTATTAGTTATCTTTTTTTGTATTGAGTGGAATAGTGATCAATAATTTAATGAGCTGCCAACCCATACATTGCCACGTACCTAGTGTCATCGGGTCTTATCAGTGTTCTGCGAAGCGGGGTGCCCTCTGTCAGTTATCGGGTTGCAGACCCGGCAGAGCCAGGTTTCGACAGTCTAGATCCAAGCACTTATCTGTTAGGTAGAGTTAACTACCGGGGCGTAGTTAGCTTATCTCCTTTGCTTATTCTAGCTCTAGAGATAGCAAAGTCCCGCGTACTAAGATAATATCGCTTGTCCAACCATATCCATGAAGCTAAGCATGGGTATGGTTTGTCCCAGTATTAGCATGATACTGGAGATAATACTGGTCTGATCTGTAACGCACAGCTGACCCAAAGGCCCCTGCTCGGCAGTTACATTGCTTCGGCAGTATGGTTGGTGTGTTACATGCCTTGGCCAGTACTATGGGTTTTACTCCATGATTACTGTCTGATCGAGTGTGCGTACTGTCTCCACACTGGGTAGCTATTCCCTATGCTGAGACGCAGTATTGTAGCGTAGACTATTATGGGGATTTCACCCGGCTATGTTGAGCCATCTGCTAACTCATCAGTAGACATCCTCAGGGGTGTGACCTTTAACCGCTGATTCATCTTTGAACAGCAGCAAGCCTGGGAGACTAAGCCTGATGTACTTCATACACATGCTAAGGGGAAACCCCTAACATTACCTTCCTCTCTAGCTCTGGTGACCTCAACAGAGTACTCCAACATAAGAAGTGATTCTTTTGCAATAGTTACCACTCAGACAGCGTATACTATAGGTATAGCTAATCTTTTGATAAAAAAAAATAAAATAAAAAATAAAGATGACCTCCGCTTACATAAAATCAAATGCGCTGTGAGTTTTTAACAAAAGAAATCTATTGATTCTTTCTCTTTTTCTTTTGTGTTTTCTTGTTTTGTTTCCATCTTTTATCTTTTTCCATCTCTGGTTTTTGTTCGTAGAACTTGTCAATTAGTTCTGGTGCTATCTCTGCTAGATATTCGTAGGATTCCCAAGTATTTTCCTCATGCGTAAATTCTTCCCACTTGACCAGGTATACATGCTTACGATGATCCTCGTCTGTTGGTCCACTGGCTATAATAGCTTCGGGTATCCATCCTTCGTTGTCTGCTTCTATTGGTGGAATATCTTTTTCTTGAATTTCTCCCCGGTACTGTTCTAGCAGAGCAACATTGAATGTAGGATGTATTTTCCACGACGCTGGTAGCTCTAACCGACACCAACGTTTGTTGCTTCTGATTTTACTAATCTTAAAAGGTCCGTATAGTTTGTCGTCGAGTTTTCTGCATTGCCTCTTGGTTCGAATATTTCTCCCATCTAGCATTACCCAATTATTGACTTTGAACTCTGGTGCTGGCTTTCTTTTTCGGTCGTAGTATGTTGCCATTTTTTTAAGACTGCTTTCAAGTTGTGTTTCGAGCTTGCGATAGACGTCTACCATGTAGTGAGCGTATATTTCGGAGCTTGGGTTTTTGAATTCCACTTTGGTGGGCCAATTGGTGCGTGGTTTATATCTGTAGTTTGCGTAGAAAGGTGTTATTTTGGTTGCCGCGTGTTTTGAATTGTTATATGCGTATTCGGCCATTGGTAATATTTCTTTCAAATTGTCTTGTTTGTAGTTGCAGTATGTCCGTAGGTAATGTTCAATCGTCTGGTTCATCCGTTCTGTTTGACCGTCCGTTTGCGGGTGAAACGCTGTTGACATTGAACGTTTGATTCCCAAAAATTGGTATCAGTCTGCAATGAAATGTCCGGTAAATACCCCGTCTATGTCCAATACTATATCTGTTGGCAGTCCGTGATATTTCCACACATTGTCTAGGAACAATTTGGCTACTACTGATGATTCCCGTTTGGCTGTTGGTATAAAGTGAGCCATTTTAGTTAAGCGATCGATTACTACCATCATATTTTTGCATCCATCTGACTCTGGTAGGTCTGTGATAAAATCGACTGATATGCATGACCACGGTGAAGATAGTAATTCCAATGGATGTAGTAATCCATGTTTCGCATGTCGGGGGCTTTTTGTTCTTTGACACGAGTCGCACTTGTTGCAATTGTCTCGAACTTCTTCTTCTAACTTGGGCCAGTAGAAGTTTCTGGTGATAAGTTCCATGGTACGTTTTCTTCCGTAATGCCCTGCCACTTTGGAGTCGTGTTCTCGTTTGAGTCCTTCTCTTCTAAACCCCTTTGGTGCATATAGCCTTCCTTTCCATTCCAGCATCCCTTCTGTATCTATTCCAAATCTTTCGTCAACGTTCTTTTCCTTGTTGCTAACTTTTCTTAATATCTCCTTATATTCTTCATCTTTTTCTACTTCAGTAGTCCATCATTCTTTCATTCCGGGTGTTAGTTTTTTAACTGAAAATCCGGCTCAACATATTTTTCCTATTTCTTCATCATCAATACCCATTGCTCCGATGTTGATCCAAAGTTCTGGTCCTAATAGAGCTTTCTCTTCCGTACTTTGCGTACCTCCCTCTCTAGAGATGAACTCCGGACATCTTGATAAGGTATCTGCTTTTCCATTTGCTGAGCCTTTTCTGTATACAATCTTGAAATTATATTCTTGTAATACTTCTGCCCATCTGGCTTGCCTTCGATTGAGTTGATTGGTTTCTTTGAAGTACTGTAGATTCTTATGGTCAGAGAAGACGATAGTCGTATGTGTCGCTCCTTGGAGGTAGCATCGCCATGTTTTGAAAGTGTATACTATGGCAAGCATTTCTTTGTCGTATATTTGATAGTTGATTTCGGCAGGTGAGAATTTCTTGGAGATACAGGCGACTGGGTGCATTTTAGCGTCTTCAAACTTCTGCGATAAAACTGCTCCCATGGCGAAGTCTGAGGCATCAGTTTCGACTATTGCCGGTCTATCTTCTTCGTAATGTCGAAGAATTGGCATATTTTCTGCTGCAAACAATATGCATATTTTGTAGTATGCCGCATTTTGTAAATCTCCGAATGTAAACTTCTTTCCATCTCCTTTCAACGTATCTGTTATTGGTGCCACGATTCCAGCATATCCCTTTATGAATCTTTGATAAACATTCCATAATCCTAAAATGATTTGGACTTCTTTTTGTGTTTTCGGTATTGGCTATTTAGTTATTGCTTCGCTTCTGCTTGGGGCCATTTTCAATCCTTCTCCACTAACTAGGAACCCCAGGAATTCAACGTCTTGTTTATCAAATTCGCATTTATCGATTTCCACCACTGACAAATTATCCAGAAGGACCTGGAGTATTTTTCCAACATATTCATGGTGCTCTTCTCGAGTTCCTTTTGTTGCTATCATAACGTCGTCAATGTAGCATACCGTGACGTTATCGTGGTGTCCTAGAAAAGGTTGTAGAATTCCGTTCATCCATCTTTGGAAAGTAGCAGGTGCGTTTGTTAACCCAAACGGCATTACCATATATTCGTAGGATCCAAACTTGGTTCTAAAAGCTGTTTTCCATTCGTGTCCTTTTGACATTCGTACCAGGTGGTATCCGGATTGCATATCCAACTTCGTGATCCACTTGGCTCCTTTCATTCGATTTTGTAGTTCATCCATTAAAGGTAGCACGGTTTTGTCTTTGATTGTAAGATCATTTAGTCGTCTGTAATCTACGCAAAGACGTAATCCTCGACTATTTGGTTTTGGTACAAATAAAATTGAGCTTCCTGCCTGTCCCTGAGATGGTTGAATTTTTCCTTCTCTTATCATTTTATCGATGTATTCTTGTAGTAACTTTTCTTTTTTTCTTGATAATTGGTATATTGGTCCAACCTTGACCTGATCATCCGATGTTTTGAGGTTGATCTCGTGGTCGTGAGGGCCATGATTCAGTAATTTCTCGGATTCCTGAGGGTCAAATAGTAACAACCATTTATGATATTGAGGTGGTAACTTCTCTGCTAATTGAGCTGTGTTACTGAATACGACTGATCCGATGTTCATTGCGTCGCTTCGAAATAGTATTCGATCGTCGTACGTGATGTTCCAGTCTGGGTTTTTCTTTCCATGATTGTAACATTTGTTTCCACACTCCGTGAAATGTAGGTGACCATATGACGTTCCTTGTGCTTTATGTTTTTCCAAGTACCATGCTGGTATTAATACATCGTATTCTTTTTGCATTGGTGCTACTTCGAACGTTTCGAGTGATCAGTGGTTTCCGAAGGCTAACTCTAGCGGGATGGTATACATACCCGGTAGCTTTACCTTGTTTCCTCCAAAGTCATTTGCCCTGACCGAGTTTTTCCTTCTAACCACTGGCACTTTAAACACTTTTGCACATTGCGGTGATATTGTGAAGGATGTAGATCCTAAATCTAACATTGCTCGTACTGGGAATTGTTTGCTGTTTCCAGTTCCATCGTCATAATCTATAAAGAACTTATAGATTGGTCTTTTTCCGATGTGTGTTTGTGGGATTTTGTGTAGTTTTTTGACTTCGTAAAACACAAAGTCATTTGATGTATTTTGTCGCTTGATTGAGTTTCCTTCCTCCGTGGGAGGTTGTTTGCATTTTGTAGCCATCCTTTTCGTCAATAACTGGGCTGTAGCAGGTCCTTGAATTCTGTTTTTTAGTTTGAGGGGTATACTTACTTATTGCGCAACTACTGTCCAGCGGTTTCATCCCTTCCGGAATCCTCAAGGTTGCGACCGGTATCTATATAAAGGCTTTTTCCCGCCTAATCGCCAAAATCTTCCACCCAATTCAAACTGTTCTATTATCTCCTTACTCCGAGATGTCTTCAGTTTGGTTCCACCAATCGTCTGCAATATCCTCACTGCTATCTTCTGTTATCTCGTCTCCCTCGGATGTTTGTACTTGCCCTTCTTTTTCCTTATCACTCTCAATTTCGTAATCGTCAATTGGTGCATCTTCCAATTGGTCAAAACCTCCTACTTTTGACTTTTGATAGCCTTTGTGAAAGTCCGCCGTTCCGCTGGTGACTTTTACTGCTTGGAAGCACTTCATTGTTCCGTGTGCTCCTTTTCGCCCCGAAGGCCATGCACACCGTATGCATTCCTTTGCCGCCCTCCTTCTTTTTTCTTCTTCTGGTGGGACTCCTTGAATCATTTGTGCATAGGTTTTTCCATCTGTACTTTTGAATGCTCGAGGTACAGATCCTTTTTGATTTGCTGGTTTGTATATCGTTTGTTTCTTGAAACGAGAGTTTTTTCTAAAAGGTGCTTTTTGAACTGACCCTGTTTCCGAGACTCGTCCTGATGCTTTGGGCGTCTTTTTAATTATTCCAAAGTTTTTTGCCGTGGCTTGCCATATTTCCACATTCTTTCCAGTGTTGGGGATGATTTCCCTCAATTCTGCGTCTGTTTTGTCTGCTGGATTAACTGTTGACAGTTGTTTAAAAACTTGTACTGGAAGTTGTGACATCAGCATGGTTCGATAGGCCACGCCAGTTATTCCGGCGTTCACGTTCAGGGTGTCGTATTCCGTAATCATATCTTGGATGTTTCCCTCATATCTTACTTCCATAATTGCCTTGTACGCTGCATCCTGTTGAAATTGATTATGGAATCTGGCGTGTATTGCGGCTCGGTAATCCATTCAACTTCTTTCGTGTTTTCCGGTGGATGCTTCTGTTTCTCATTGCATATGCCATGCTAGGGCATGTCCCTCTAGGCGTCCTCTGCAATATTGCATTTTTATTCCTGGCGTAGGAAATAGATAGGGTTGGTCTGTGATGTATGTTTCCATGCACATCCACCAGGTGTTGAAATCCTCGGAACTTTTTCCTGCGAACTTGGGCGGATCTGTTATTTTAATTCTTGAATCCCTTGGTCTGTTGTTTTGCCTTGTTCTGGACCGTGATCTGGACCTTCTTGTTCTAGACCGTCTGGTTGGGGATCTGGTCCTTCTAGATCTAGGTCGTTCAGATGGTCCTGGTGGAGACGGAGGTGGTGGCGGATCTCCTCCTGTTCCACTGTTTCCACTTGGTCCTGGTTCAGGTTCAGGTGCTGATTCTGGTTCAGGCATTCCGGCATCGGTACCAGATTCTCCCCGAAGGCCGGGTCTTGGGGCTATATCTGACTTTGTTATTGGAGAAATGCTTCTGTTTCTTTCCTCCGTTCTGTGTCTCCATTCCTGAACTTGTTCGGTTCTTCCTCGTCTACCTGGTGTTGTATTAGACACCTTTGCTCTCTCCACTGCTTCTGTTAGGCCTGTGGTTTGCTCTGCAACCTCCTCAATCCTGTCCGCGATGTTCCATAAATCATGGTAGTCGGGTACATTCTTCTTTGTATGGGCTTCCAGGTCTGTTATTCTATTATGTATTGCAGTGTAGGATACTGATAGCGAGGCTTGCTTAACCCTTAGTTGTGCTTGCTCATTTTCACAACTTTCTATTCTTCTTTCGAGTCTTCTGAACTCGTCTGTTGCTCCAGCAATGATTTGCTGTGATTGGTCCTGGATGACATTGATTCCTGTTCTTGTTTCTTTCAGTACACATTCAAGTATCCTGATTTGCTGTTCATGTTCTTCCAGTACTTGAGCTCCAAGGGCTCCGTTGGTTTCTACTTGCTGAGCGAAGATTTCGCAGTCTTTCCGAACATCGTCGAATTCGACTTCTATCACTACTGTCTCGCTGTTGCAGCATTCGATTAGATTCTGCATTTCTTGATCGAGTCGTGATAGTCGTGCTTGTACACTGTCGATCATTGCGGTGTCCTCATTCTGCACTCTCTGTTGGTACTTCTGCCGTGATTGTTGATAGTGCTCTTGTAGTTTCTTGACCCATTCTGGTAGAGGCTTGGGTGCTGCCGAGGTTGGTTTGGAGATTGCTGTGAACACTGGTGCTAACCGGTCCGCTCCAAAGGTGAGTCTGCGCCTGGGTGCCGACATTTTGAGTATTCAAGGATGTTGTGACACTTACTCTGGCCAGCGCGTAAAGAGCTATTCGTTGGACGTGACGGCAATATAAACACTGATTGTTGCAATATTTTGGGCAGTGTTGTGGGCAACAAGGAATGTTTTCGTTGTTTCCTGTTTTGTCGAATATTTTTGCGGCACAGCAAGCTTTTTCTTCGCACAGTACACAGTTCATGAACGTATTTCGGATAACGTCCGAAATATTATACTGTTAGGGGGATACTGCAGCTAGATGTGACTGATCGATATTGTTGTACCGACTTGTGGTAAAGGCGTATCTTGAAAATGATAATCCAACTCAAGATATGGAATTCGATTGTGACGCGTTTACGTCGTTGTACTGTATGTATGAATACGGGCATCTCTTGCAGTATGGCCCGATTTAAAAGTCGTAACTGTCTTGGAGGTAATCTTCCAATGACTTGTCGAAGGCGACTTGGGAAAGAAGTTCACTGGTATGGAAATAATGGTAGTATTCTACCCAAAGGTTATTACGAATAAGGTATCGTGCGAGGTGTTCGTATTTGGCTGGAGTGTTTGCTTGGGCGTGCAAGATGCGAGCAAAGAGAATCTTCTGGTCGCCTGTAATAGACATAAAAGTTTTGGTGAATATTTTTAAGGTAATTAACTTAATAATATTTCAGGTGGTTTTTCCGCTGTTGTGTTCTGACTGTGGTTTGTTCGACTGTTGCTTGAATCGTTGTGTTTAAACTTGTGGGTTTAAGGTGGTCTTTTATAGGTGAGTATTTCCGCGTCAAACCATCCTGCTAAGGGTGACGGTACTTCTCTGTAATCTATGATGTGTGTGTATAGTACTATCTCAATAACACTCAGTCCACCGTAGTGGGTGTTCACATAACATCCGATCGTTGCTTCAGAGCCGATCTCGGTAGCTAGCTGTGGAGAGTTCCGTTTGACAACGTGTGGTTGCATAAGCCCCCACCAGGAATCCCAAAGGTTATCCTGCATGTTATGACGTTTCTGACGCACATATCGGACCATCACTTCGTATTAGTTATCTTTCTTCGTATTGAGTGGAATAGTGATCAATAATTTAATGAGCTGCCAACCCATACATTGCCACGTACCTAGTGTCATCGGGTCTTATTCGTGTTCCACGAAGCGGGGTGCCCTCTGTCAGTTATCGCG